>CM032456.1:193638258-193774934 GCA_019049505.1 Pachyrhynchus sulphureomaculatus
CTCTTGAGGCGCTGGGGGAAAGACCAAAAGCACCAAAAAAGAATACAGGCATAAGCTGGAATCCTTAACTAGAATATCAAAAAACCACAAAACAAGAAGCCGACACACGCTTGCTGACAACAAAAAACATAAATGACAAGATCGTTTATAAACACGAACAAGCCAGGTTTCAACGGATGATATGGGAGAATAAAAATGCAACCTGGGAGAAGAAATGTAGCGAAGTTAATACATGCATTGGAGGAGCAAAACCAAGGGCGGCATGGAAATTTATTGAGACACTAAGGTCAAATACATCAGATCGAACTAATATTCATCCCATACAACTGGTTTAAGGAGCCTTTTGAGAATGAGCTAACTGAAACCGGAACACAATATATGGAACAACCCTCAGTGGCCCTAGAGACTACAGGACAATACAGTGAAGTAACAGAAGACAGGGTATGGAAAGCAGTAAAGATAATGAAGACTGGAAAGGCAAGCGGATCAGAAGGCCTCCCTGCAGAACTGTTTAAACATGGCACTACTAAGCTAGATTGGTGAACGGAGAAGACATCCCACAAGCATGGAGGGAGACCTGGATAACGCCCATATACAAAAAAGGGAAGAAAGATGAATGCACCAACTACCGATCTATAGCCGTAACTAACACTATGAGTCGAATTTACGGGAAAGTCCTCAAACAACTAATAGAGGAAGAATATGCGCCATATGAACTAGAACAGCAAACGGGTTTTAGGACGGGCAGATCGTGTGTAGACCATATTTTCACAATTACTCAGCTGCACGAAAAAAGAGTAGCAACAAACAGGGAATAACACCTTCTCTTTGTTGATCTATCCAAAGCATATGATACGATCCCTCTAAATAGACTATGGCAAGTACTAGAAGGTACTAGAATAAATATTACAATAATAAAAGCCATCCAGCAGCTATACAGAGATCAAAGAGCAAATATAAAACTAAAAGACCAGTTGTCAGAAAGCTTTCCAGTTAACAAAGGACTACGACAAGGATGTTGCCTTTCGCGTACATTATTTAATATCTACATAGACAATACGTTAAAAGAATGGAGGAGATCATGCGAAGGAATGGGTATCGAGCTTAATGACGACATCACGCTGTATACGCTACACTTCGCAGACGATCAGGTGGTGCTCGCACAAGATAAATAGGACCTGGAATTAATGACAAGGAAACTGCTAAAAGAATACGAAACATGGGGCCTGATAGTAAACCAGGAAAAGACAAAGTACCTGTGTGTAGGAAAGGAGGAAACATCGGTTCTCCAGATAGAAGACTATATTCAAATCGGACCATGCACAGAATATACATATCTAGGTACAAAAATTACAAGCAACGGACGGACTGAACTAGAAATTGAACACCGTATTGTACAGGTGAAGAAGGTCATTGGGTGTCTAAACTTGATTCTGTGGGGAAAACATATATCAAAACAAAACAGAAAACTCTTGTATAACACTATTCTAAGGAGTATAGTACTCTACGGCAGTGAAGCATGGCAAATGAATCAAACTACACAGCGGAAACTGCGAGTATTGGAAATGGACTACTGGCGCAGATCGGCAGGAAAATCACGCCGTGACAAAGTCCCAAACAAAACGATTCTAGAAATAATGGAAGTGGAGGAGGATATAATACAAGGAATTGAAAGGAAACAACTAGAATGGTATGGTCACGTGGAGAGGATGAGCGACGAAAGACTCCCGAAGCTGATCAAAAACTGGTCATCACGGGAAAAGAGAAAAAGAGGGCGCCCAAAAAACAACATGGATAGAAATAATAGAAAGAAGTATGTCAGCGAGGAATCTAAGCCACGGAGACTGGGAAAATAGAGAGGACTGGAGAAAAGGGACAAAGCTATAAAGAATGGATGATGATGATGATGATCTAAGCAAAATATTAATAAGTGTAACCAAAATTTAGTTATGGGTAAAACCACTAAAGAAATTAAATGAAATCCATACTGGTCCTTTGCGCATATTTGTGCCGTTCATCAGAAACGGTGTTAGCCCTTTTCTCCACTCCGGCAAATTTTATTGATTTCATTTGTTAATGAACACGCTTTACTAAATATATATACTTACTTGAGGACATGATATTTCTGAAGAATATCCAGTATTAGGATATCCGTGCATAGTCATATTCATGGAGACATTTACTGACATGCTTGGAAAAATTGGTGTTTGCTGTGTTAGTCCAAAGTTCTGGTCACACAAGCCAGTTGCAGAATAACCTCCAGGTGACAGTAGCATTTGTGGGTGATATACGTGTTGCTGGGAATCATATTTTTCGTCTAAACTTTGGCCAGGATGGACCACTGCATGTTTTAAGGATAACAGTACATCTGCTACATCTGATGATGGTTGTTTTTGATCTCGGAACACAAGTGGGTTTTGGTTTTGAAAATTCGGCTCTGTTCTACAAAAGTTTTGTTAAAGAACTAAACGCAACTCAATGGATTAATATTACATAATAATTAAAACATTGTAATTAAAATTATTAATTGTAGTAATTTTGTTTTCAAAAAGATGTTTGTAAAAAACTAGAAATCTATATATTTTGGAAGCACGTTATACCCCGCGTAAATGTTTCTTTTAATGGGTTAGATCACTTTGGAGCTCGGAAAAATAGGTATAAAAATAAAAAAAAATTTTGAGGCAGCTATTAAATATATGAAACAATTTTTCTTTTACACATTTACATAGTAGTTTTATGAATAATTTGAGATAACAACGAACAAAAAAAATTAAAAACTGGCGTAGATATGAGCCATGAAGTAGGACTCTCTTTTGAAAATTCTTGCTGATGATGTACTTATTTTCTCCGTCAGGCATCGTCTGAAAATATATCACCACTACACCAAATACTTTATTTTTGCACTCGACGCGCGTTTCGCTAACCATTTTAGCTTCATCAGGAGCGATGATTGACTGCTGCTAACATGGTTAGACTGCAGCTAACATGGTTAGCGAAACGCGCGTCGAGTGCAAAAATAAAGTGTTTGGTGTAGTGGTGATATATACTGAGTAGTATCATTGTGCCAAAAATTCCACATTCCCAACTTAATCGTCTGAAAAATATTTTTTTTTTCTTATTTAGAAAGGTAATAGCTAAAATGTAGTATAGGAAAAAAAAATTTAAAATTTTTTGGCAGAAATGACAGGTGTTTAAGAAAAATTTTTATCGAAATCGAAATTTTGAGTTTAAAAAATTTATAACTTATGAACGTGAAATCCAATCAAAAAAAATCCTACGCTACATCTTAGAAAATATTATAAAGAATATGTGTTGTAAATTTTTAACAAAATCGGTTAAGTAGATCTTAAGATATTTTGTACACCAGTTTGAAAAAAGTAATTTCGAAAAAAACGCACGTCAGCGTCTTAAAACCATCCATCTCCTTTTGAGCAGCTCTTTTCAATTTCCTGGCCTCTTTAGTCTTCTGTTGGGCTTTCATGTTGGCTACAGATGTTCGTTGAGAATCCAAGTTCTCGGTAAATCGCAGTGTGCTTGGGCCAATTACAAGGTTTAATAATTGCATCATTTGCAATACGCTTGCATATCCATCATTAAATATACTAGCTGCAATATAAGATGCAATCTCAACAATTTTTGTGCCACTGTAATGCACTTTTGGAACGATAGACCAAATAACCCGAAATTATAGCCCATTTTTAGATATTGTTCAAGGAAGATTGCTTGAGGTTTGTGAGTGCATTACTGTCACTGGAAGCTTGATAAATTAAAATGTCTTCAGCAAATAACTTTATTTTTGTGTGTACTGGTATGTGATTCTCCAGTGTCTGGATGACTACTTGAAATAACGTAGGACTCTCAGTATAGAGCCCTGAGGTATTCCCGATTCTAGAACATGTATGTCTGAGAGGAAGCCGTTCACACTGACTCTGTATGATCAAGATTGGATAAAGTTGATGATGAATTTAGGGAGGTTGCCCCTGAAACCCATCCTCATCACCTCGTCTGCTATGAGTTTACTGTTTGTCAGATCAAAAGCGTTCTGCAGATCCAGTGAAACGGTCAGAAAGTGTTTCCCGGATTGAAAGGCCGATCTAATGTCATTATCGAATGCCGAGAGGTGATCCAAGGAAGAAAAACTTCTGCGGAAGCCATATTGGTGGGGAGATATGAGATTTTTAGACTCTAAATGCCAACAAAGGCGGGCTTTTTCTATGCGTTCCAATATTTTGGTAAGATGGTTGGTGAGGGATATAGGCCTATAGCTATTGGGACAGTTTCTAGGCTTGCCCGTCTTGTGGAGGACGAGAATTCGCAGTTCGACTAGAGGTGATTGAAGTACTCCATATAAAATGCCCCATATGTATGGAATAATGATTCCACAGCGTTTATTAATCAGTGTATCAAAAAAATGTTTAAATAGAAGTTATAGGGTGGTATACGGCGCACATGCTGACGTTGACAATAAAATGTTCTGAACTGTCAGTTCGAAGAAATTACGCCATCTTAAATTTTTTATATAGATAGCCCTGTATATTCATTTATTTTTGAGTCCTACTAAAAATTCTAGATATTATTTGTCTAACATACCATATGTCTAAATTGAATTGTTTTGGAATTATTGATATTTGAAATTAAAAGATCAAATTTAAAAAAAAAATTAAGCTGGTAAACGTTTACTGTCAGGTAACGACTTAACGCGTTAAAAAAAGATTTATTGACGAAACCGTTTATTGCTGCATTTTGTGAAACTACAATTTGAGCGTAGTATCATAATGGTACATTTAACAGACACTGAAAGAATCACTTTGTTAATGATGGTTGATTACGGAGACCGTAGGAGAACACAACAGAAAGTGTGTGATCTTTTTAACGCAGAATATGTTCTTCTGAGTGTATCCTTCTAAACAGCGTTCCAACAAATCGCTATCAGTTTATCTATCGTATACCGGTTCAATTATTTTTTGGACAACTACATGAACAGAATTTTTATGCTTATAAAAATCCAAAGTTCCAGAGACCTTCGCTTTTTGATACACCAGGTATATTCGCCGGACGGGCACTTGTCATGCTGTGGCTTGTCATCAGTGGATATTTTATGGTAATAAGTTGCCCATATCGCATTTTTCATTGTTTTCACTGACGTATTTATACTCCTTCTTATTGCAAGACCATAGTAAACTGTTAACTCATCAATAAGCTTGGCTGTTAACTTCCCTCTGCCACCTATACCAGAATTAACTTGTGCTTTTTGAGTCGATCTCGAGAAGAAAATTCCGATATAGAACTATTCACAGATTTTGTTTTAGGTAACTAAAACAAAATGTAATGAATAAACTACTAAAATTTATTCGATCCACAATTAGGCCAGAATATCACTTTCTTTTATCGTAATAACCCCCTGCTAGCGGCAAAAGGCGGCTTTATCAAAGGAACGCGCGGTACTTGTCAAAGAAAAGCCGCGTTTTTGATTCCCGCCGATTTTTCTAGAAACTTCGGGCGGCGTGTTTGACGGGAACATTCGAGACTTCGTTCGCGCCTATATAAATGTTGCGCCTGCAGGAATAGGAGTCAGTCTGAGTTGTAACTTGAAGGCGATACATCGATACAAAGTTTATTAATAAATAGTCCAAAATGAGTGCGGCGAAGAAAAGTAAAACTTATATTTTAATAACGATTGGAAGGAAGAATTTTTCTTTTGTATGGTAAAGGATAAGTGCATTTGTCTCATTTGCCGTGCGTCAGTTGCAATACCTAAGCGTGGGAACTTAGAGAGGCATCATAAAACGGTTCATAAAAACTATGAAAAGGATTTTCGGTCACAGAGTGAATTAAGAAAACGAAAAGTACGTGATTTGATAACTTGTTTGAAAAAAGAACAAATCATGTTCACAAGACCAGCCAAACAATCAAAAGCTGCAACGATCGCGTCATGTAAAATATCTCATATATTGGCGAAACACAAGAAACCATTTGATGATGGATTGGTTGTGAAGCAAGCATTTATTGAAGAGGGTGAGATTTTATTTGGAGATTTTAAAAATAAAACAGAGATTATGTCTGCTATTAGAGAACTTCAGTTATCTCGTCCGACTGTCACAAGGCGTGTTGAAGTCATGAGTCAGGACATGGCAGATAAACTAAAACGTGATATCATGGAATGTACATACTTTTCTTTACAGTTCGACGAATCCACCGATATGACAAACAGTGCCCAGTTGTGTATTTTTTATTCGAATGGTATTCAATGACATGTCGGCTAAGGAAGAGTTTTTGACAATGATTCCTCTGAAAGGAAAGTCCTGTGGCGAAGATATATGTGACGTTTTCTTCAATTTTGTAACAAACTACAAGCTACCAATATATAAACTAGTGTGCATTACAACCGATGGAGCACCAGCAATGACTGGAAACAAAAACGGTTTTGTGGCATTGTGTCGAGCTAATGATGATTTCCCTTCATTTTTCTCCTTCCATTGCATTATACATCAACAAGTTTTGTGTTTAAAAGTTCTAAACATGGAGGAGATTATGGGCATTGCAATAAAAATTGTGAATTTTATCCGTGCACGTAGCTTGCAACGACGGCTCTTTAAATTGCAGTTGGAAGATAGTGAGTCAGCTGAACACACTGATTTAGTTCTTCACACGGACGTCAGGTGGTTGAGTCGCGGAAAATTCCTAGAAAGGTTTCAAGAATTATTCCCCGAAATAACAGCTTTTCTGGACGAAAGAGGTGATGACACTCAGATGCTGAAAAATGGAAAATGGCTGACTGATTTGGCATTTTTGACAGACATCACAATGCATTTAAACACCATTAATTTGGAGCTTCAAGGTAAAGGAAAAACTATTATTGAGATGATTAGCGCAATAAACGCATTCAAAAGTAAATTGCAACTTATCTTAGATCAACTGAACAGAAAGGATCTGAAAAATTTTCCGTCTTTGAAAGCAAGGATTCCTCAGTTGAATTATGATATTTATGAGGCAGAATTATCAAATATTTTGGGCCAATTCGAAATACGTTTTTATGATTTCAGTAAATTGGCAAATATCGCATCATTTATGAGTTATCCTTTTTCGTGTAAAAAACATTAAGGAATTAGCTACTGAAATAGCAAGTCAGTTTAACATGGACTCATGTTCTGTTGACAATGAGTTAGTGCAGATTATATCAGATATACATCTCAAAGCCACAGCATCTGATATAAAATTTTGATGTTTTATATCTGAAGATAAATATGCGAATCTAAGGCAAATCACCCTTCAACTGACGGCAATGTTTGGGTCAACTTATTTGTGCGAGTCTGCATTTTCTGAAATGAAGATAATTAAGTCAAAATATCGCAATCGACTAACTGACGAACATATGTCATCATGCTTGCGATTAGCATTCGGTAATTACGTACCATCTTATGAAAAGTATGCTGAGGACATGCAGTGCCACGCTTCAACATCCAAAGTCACTCTTTAGTTAAGTTTAGACACTAGAACTCGTTTGTTTTGTAAGAACCAATAAACTCGCAATTTTGAATAATTATGAGTTTTTTCATTGACATTTTAGAGCAGACCTACACTTACCTTGACTAAAAAAATGCATATTGTGTGGAAAACTAATATCTATGCCACGATACACCCTACCTAGACGACAATCCTGCTTCACACTTACTTGCAGCATCTCAGAGTCGATCGATCGTACTCTAACAATATTGAGGTAGATCGCCAGCAGTTCAAGTTTGAGCACCCCTGGCCTACGTAATTACCATATCGTACGTTATAAAGTGTTTCGGATCTTTTGAACATTTCTACAATACTATCCACTTCCATTTTTCCAGCTGACCGTTCATGATTGGCAGAATATTTACCTGAGTGTTCATTGCTCTACTCATCATACTCCTAAGTACCTTCAAAATTTTTCCAAAATCTACAAGCTTTACAGTATGAACTTTTTACTATAAGATCAACAACTTTTTCTGAGTAAAGTGATATAAGAGTAGAAACGCCTAAAAGGGATGAAAAACCACGTTTAATCCAAGTTCCATCCCCTAAAACAGTGAATTCTACTGCGTTATTCAATTCTTTTGCCTCTTGAACAGCAGTTTTCATGGATAACTCACAAATAGTTTTTGTAGCAGTGTTAATGTCATTCACAACTTTATCGTAGACCGATTGGAAAATTTGTTTAGGTAAGTTCATGATTCCACAGAATTTCTCTATTCCTACTAAACCAATACCAAGAAGTCTGAACGCAAAAACTTATCGTCTATTCACATCATATGCTCTACAACTGACAAGAGGGCATGAATTTATTAGAACTGGTTCACATTCAGCACAATTCACTTTTAGTTTAAAACCAAGAGAAGTTATATCACGGCCGCACTCTTTACACTTTACCACTTCACTTATAGCAGAAAAAACAGATACAAAATTAATTAAACAGTATCCGAAAGATGCATCCACAACAGTCTAAACTAGTTCCAACTTTGTGTACCTGAGTTACTTTTAGCTTCCAAAATTCCCCAAAGGAATTATTATTATAAATGACCGACTAAAAGAACAATACCCCTTGTCAAGGCTTTGACCGTTCGTGCCTGGCCCGATTGCTACCTGAGTTTCGGGCCGACTCTTTGTCACGCTCACTTCTAATTGCTATAATTTCTAAAATAATTTGAATTTTGAAATGGTTAAACGTTTAAAATATTCTTAAAAGTATAAACAATTTATCTAGTCAAAGAAAAAATAATTCGATTTTTTGAAAATATCAAGGTGGTGTAACCCCTTAAGCAAAAATTAAGGAATCTTGCGTTTGGACGACAATAGAGAGATTTTGGAAAGATTATTTTGGTGGCCACTGTCTTTATCTTTATTTGAAGCATACGCTCACCGTCTGGAGCTTGCGCAGTAGTAAAGGGAATACATTAAATATAAGGACTCGTCTATTATCGCTATTTGATCCGCATCATAGCAGGAGCTCCTTGGTTCGTCCGCAACAATCAGTTGCACGGGGAGTTTGATATGCCCACGATAAAAGAATTTACACGTGATGCCCAGCTTCGCTTCCTTGAGAAAGCAGCGGCCCATTCTAACCCAGAGATTGCTAACACTTTCAGAGGCAACGTAAATGTCGACATTCGATACCAGACTAACATTGGACACAAACTTGGACTACTCTTTAGGTTAAGGCCGTAGTTTTAGTTGAGCTACTCCTTCGGTTTTAAAAGTGTAACAAAGCACACCACTAACACAATTATAACACGACATCCCCCTGGAATGGGGGGCATTAGCATAGGTTAGCGTTAAGTTAGGTTAAGTTAGGTTAGATCTACTCATAGAAAAATTAACCTAGAGTTAAAACACGTCAAAAATATCTAGTCATTAACAAGTTCAGTAATTGTAAAAGGAGTAAAGGGTTTTCCCAGCTCACAAGGAGTTTTAGTGGGTATGCCAACCATTCTGGTTGGAGAGCCCCACATATCTGGAGCACTTTGGGGCACCCTTATGGTGACGCAGACTGCTCCAGAATCCGTAAGGCGGATTTCTCCTTGAAAAAAAACATCGCTATTTGAAGCATGTGCCAATCATTTGGAGCTTTCGCAATGTTGAAACAAAATAGGAGAAACCTCTATTAAGGCTAACTATTTCCTTTATTTAGAAAGTTATAAGAGAGGTTATACGAAGTTCGTTATTCTTATCTCTATTATGATAGAGCCTGTTTTTTTCCTACTTAGGTATACAGAGTGAGTCAACAATAGAGTAAAGTTCATTCTCTCATTTGTTTCGGGAATGACGAAAAAATGTTAAAGACAATAGTTTTAGGGAAATTTAAGGTGCACAGTTTAAAATTATTTTTGAGTATACAGGGTATTTCAAAAAAGTGTGGCCGATATAACATATGTATTTTTAAATGGAACATCCTATTTTCTAATTTATTTTTAAATTCTGCGTAAAATTTTATAACTTTTTTATTAATATTATTATATACCTAAACCTAGAAATTTTTCTAATATTTCAATTTTTTAAAAAAAAATACTAGTTCAGTTTTGTACAAAATTGCCAGTAGCGCCATTGTTTCTCGAGGTGGAATACTCATAATTGGTACGAGCATTCTATAGAGATGAAAAAAAATACATGTAAAGAAATTTGAGTTAAATGTTGCAGGGTGTTCAAAATAAATTTATACATTTCGACTATTTTAAATTGAAAAATCTCAAATTTTTTAAGTATTTATTAAGTATATTATTATTTTTTCTGGTAGATTTTACAACTTTTATTAAGTATGCCATATACCTATTTCTAATAGGTTTCAATTTATTTTGAATTTTTTAATTTTTACCCTTGTTTTTAATACATTTACGCTATAACATCATAGTTGCCAAGACAAAACAAAAATGTAGGCATTGTCAAATTTTTACATGTCTATTAAACAAGTAAAAATAATTTAATTTGTTGTAGTAAGTGATGTATAATAGTTATGGATATTCCGTATACCATCTAAAAAACCTTCCCGGTGCTTAATGATCGGTTTGATGGCAGTAATAGCGTTGAGTATACGAAACGGGAAGTAGTAAGCCAGAACGCTACCAATGAGGAAAAAGAAATGGAGATTTTACTTCATGTTGAAGATAATCCCCAGGTCAGCAGCCGTCAACTAGCTGACTTATCTGACACATCCCAATCTACGGCTAATCGCAGCACGAGAAAATACAAGTATCATCCCTTTCATATGGAACTACACCAAGAACTTCAAGATCGTGATTTTGAACGAGTAAACTTTTGTACCACCATGAATGGAGCAATAGAGCCGATCCAAATTTTTTTATCCAAAATAATGTTTTCTGATGAAGCTACTTTTCGCAGTAATGGAGCAGTTAACAGCCATAACATGCATTATTATTCAACAGTTAATACATTTTGGGTCCGGAAAGTTCAAAACCAAAACCATTGGTCGCTTAATATATGGTGTGGAATATTAAATTTTTGAATTATTGGTCCATATTTTTTCCGCGAACCGCTTAACGGGCCTAAATATCTAAATTTTTTGCAGAACGAATTACCTCAGTTTCTTGAAGAAGTTGATAACTTTGAAAGGGAACAACTGTGGATTCAACAAGACGGAGCTCTTGCTCATTACTACCGGGAAGTCCGGAAATTTTTAAATGATCGTTACCCACAAAAATGGATCGGTAGGGATGGATTCATTCAGTGCCCCCCTCGATCATGTGACTTAACACCTTTAGACTTCTTTTTGTGGGGCTACATTAAAGATGGTGTTTATGTGAATCCTCCTACAACCCCAGTGTGGAAAATAGAATACGGAATGCGTGCAGTACAATAACGCCCTTTATGCCAAGGAAAGTGAAGGAAAATATAGTAAAACCACTAAACATGTGTATTCAAGTAGACGGGCATATTTTTAAACATTTATTACGTCATAATAATTAATCATTAGATAAGTTCAACTACACTCCTGGACAAAATTAACGCAACAATATATTAAATCATAGAAATCTCTATAATGAATTAATTTTAATAATTTTTTATGAACATTGGTTACACTAAAAGTTAGAAAAATCTTATTCGGATACTTTAAAAGTGAATTAGCTACCAAATTTCTCTACAAGATTCGAATTAAAATTATTCTTAAGACCTAATAACAAAATCGTTGAAACTATGTAATAATGAAAAAAATAAACTGGGACACTAGTAGCAAAATTAATGGTGTAACTGGGGACACTATTAGCGTGTGTTGTCTCCTCTACTTCGGATGACAGCGTTTATGTGAATTCCTCTACAACACCAGTAGATACGGAAAATGGGCTACGGGATGCGTGCAGGACAATAACGCCCTTAATGCTAAGGAAAGTGAAGAAAAAATATAGTAAAACGACTAAACATGTGTATTCAAGTAGACGTGCATATTTTTGAACATTTATTACGTCATAATAATTAATTATTAGGTAAGTTAAAATATATTAAAATTATTATTAACTATTTGTTTATGCGTAAGTGTATTAAAAACAAGGGTAAAAATTGAAAAATTCAAAATAAATCGTAAACTAGTAGAAATAGCTATATGACATACGTAATAAAAGTTGGAGGGGTTTGTAAAATCTATCAGAAAAGACAATAATATTCAGGGTGTGCCACTTAAAAAATTTGAGATTTTTCAATTTAAAATAGTCGAAATGTATAAATTTATTTTGAACACCCTGTAGCATCTAACTCAAATTTCTTTACATATATTTTTTTTATCTCTATAGAATGCTCGTACCAATTATGAGTATTCCACCTTGAGAAACAATGGCGCTACTGGCAATTTTGTATAAAACTGAAAACTAGTATTTTTTAAAAAAAATTGAAATATTAGAAAAACTACTAGATTTAGGTATGTAACATTATTAATAAAATTACACACAGAATTTAAAAATAATGTAGAAAATAGGATGTTCCATTTGAAAACACATATGTTATATCGGCCACACTTTTTTGAAGTACCCTGTATACCCAAAAATAATTTTAAACTATGCACCTTAACATTCCCTAAAACTATTGTATCTAACATTTTTTCGTCATTCCCGAAACAAATGAGATAATGAACTTTACTCTCTCATTGACTCACCCTGTACAAACTACTAAGAAAATACAGTAAAATTGAAATGATAATCTTTTATTGCAAATAACACTGACAACATTTAATTAGTGTTCAAATTATGTTGGGATTTTACAATCTTTGTCACAATGGCATTACAGTATGTGTAGTGCTAATTTTAAATGAAATTTTATTTAGCGCACATTCGTATTACCTTGGAAATATTGAAGGAAGTGACACAAACCTGCTAAACATAACTTTAATTTAGAAACTTGTGTTGATCCATCTAATACTAATAACCGTGTGCTTAATTATGAAATGTATGAAAAAAAATTCTCTAAGTTTATAGAAGATGAATACCAACCTAACTTTGCGGTTCTTTCGCATTAATATTGCGCATGCTTGAGATAACGATACGGGCAAAGGCATGTGAGAAATAAGCGTTGCAAAATCTCTCTAATATAAAATCAGCAAACGATTTAAACCGTTAACGCTAAGTACGAATTGCTAGCCTTCCTTTTAGGAATGGAATACTACTACGAGGAGTTTTACAGCCATTGTTTTTACAAGGAAAACTACCCAGGAGTCCGGCTATTTTCGATTTAACATAAAAAAACATTTTTTTTTTTTTTTTTTTTTAATGGGTCTAGCACACGTGCTGCAGGGAAGTCCCTAAAGCGCTAGAGGAGCGGCATGTGTGCCGAAAAAAGCGATTCACGTTGTTCTTGAATCGCTGTAAATTGTACTCGGTGGGAAACACAGCGCTGGGCAAATTATTCCAAAGGGATGATGTTCTCCATATAAAAGACTGCTTGAAAAGCGTTGTACGCGTAGCAACAAGCTGAACCTTATACGGATGTGAAGCACCAGCGCGACGTGTATTTCTAACATGCACCGCTTTGGGAGGAATTAAGCGGGCTACATCCTTCGAACACTTTCCATGAAAATACTTGTAGAACAGACTCAAGTTGCCAATCGTTCTTCGATGTTCCAGCGAATCAAGGCAGCCGATCAATTCCGGGTCTCCAATTAGACGGACAGATCTTCTCTGAACAGAATCCAACAAATACAGTGTATGTTTGGGAGCGGAGCCCCAAACATGGGAGCAGTATTCCATAGTTGGTCGAATTTGAGCTTTGTAGAGAATTAACAGTTGTTGTGGGGTGTAAAGCTTTCTGGTTCGAAATAATATTCCCAACTTCTGAGAAGCTCTCCTTGCTATGCCTGCAACATGTTCATGCCAGGACATATTTGCTCCCAAACTAACGCCCAACAAATTGAGTGACGATGTTAGGGGAATGGAGTGCCCCGACATAACTATGTCGGGTTCAGCAACGTTAACTTTTTTAGAAAAAAATGCCGCCTGGGTTTTTGTAGCGTTAAATTCCACTTGGTTACTGTCACCCCAAGATAGAATTTCTTCCAGGTCTTTGTTAAGTTGAATGACCTCCTACTGTCTGCGGATATTCGCTTGAGCAGCCGATGTCCGAGCGTTCAAGGCAAGCGTACTGTCATCTGCAAAGCTGTAGATTGGATTCCCGGTCTTTTCCAGCAGATCGTTAATGTAAATGAGAAAGAGAGTAGGAGACAGTATGGAGCCCTGGGGCACTCCGGCGTTGATAGTGAAGGTGTTAGAAAGAAATCCGTCGACCGCCACTCGTAAAGAACGCTCTCTGAGGAAACATGAGAGCCACAAACAGAACCTTTCAGACATACCATAAGAGCGTAACTTAGCCAACAGTCCATCGTGCCAGACACGGTCTAATGCCTTGGATATGTCAAGAGCAACCGCTCTAGATTCTCCAAAGTGTTTAATTGCGTTGTTCCAAACATGTGTTACATAAGTCAGAAGATCTCCTGTTGATCTATGTTTACGAAAACCATATTGGTGATCGCTATATTGAACCGTTCAAGATATTTTAGAAGATGCTCATTGATAACCTTTTCCATGACTTTCGATATTATTGAAAGCAGTGCGACTGGTCGGTAGTTATTCGGCAAGGTCTTCTTGCCTTTTTTAGGTATTGGCTGAAGCGTGGCACATTTCCAGCAGGACGGAAATATTCCCTTTCTGTAGGATAGGGTAAAAAGTCTACAGAAAACTAGTGTTAGTTCCCTTGCACAGTTTTTGAGAACTATGGCAGGTATTCCGTCAAAACCAGAAGCCATTTTGGTGTCTAGCTTCATTAAAATACGCTTTATGACGCGCTGTCTGAAGTAGTAGACATAGTAGAGTCTGTAAAAAAAGTAGAGAAATATTAACCTACTAAAAAATATTCGAACAATACGAAATATCCTAAAAGTATCTTTAGTTCTAATGGGACTCAAAAGTATATTTAGTTCGGGTATTAATATACCTATTTGCAAAAGGAGGAAGAGAGAAAGGATAATTGCAATTTTGTGATGACGTAAAACTCATTAAATGTTTTTTTTCATAGTTTTTTTTTTGATCTTCAGCTTCTCTTAACCCAAGTCTATTTTATATCGTATATCTATTAACTTTACCGGTAGTAAGAGCCACGGAGTGCTGAAATCCCAGAATATCGGCGTAAAGAATGATATTCTAAATTCATTAAATTCTCACCAAAGCCAAATTAAAGTAACATAGTCTACCATTAATGCACTAGTAGAACTACAACATTATTTCCATAAGTACTAATGTAAAAAAGTTCCTCAAGGTACCAAATGTCACCTGAAGTAGTTCAGTGTTTTCTTCATTTTAAAAAAGTCATATTTTACAAAATGTAGTCCTATCCACTACCCGTTTAGCAGCATTTTCACAATTCTTTTTATCAAAAATATATCTTACTTGTACCCTGGATTTGTCATCCCATTTCCACAAGGTGAAATATTAAATAAACTGGGTAGAGGCTCCAGATCCAATGGTAATGAAAATGATCCCATTTCGTCACTCCAACACGAAGATAGTTCGTCTGTACTCGAAATCTGAAAAATAAATCGTATTACATACACAATTCCAGTTAATAATTTTATTTTATTATCTTATCTTATAATTTTTAATGCTTTTATTTCATATTTGGTAGACTGCAATGTCATCAATTTTCAATCAAATACTGATTTAATTAGAAAGATTTTTTTCTTTTCAACTGTCTTAATTTAACAATTAGGAGTTTATTTTGACAAACACAACAATAAATCAACTAAAATATTAAAGGCTGACGTTCAAGACGTGGAAAACAGGTTTAATTTTTTATCAACGGATAAATATAAATGTTGTTGAAATTAAGGAACACATTCCAAAGTTTTAACTGTATTCTAAATATTCTTATATATTTATTTACCAGGTGTACAAGTATGAAATGAGGATTTCAGACAACAGATGGTGCACCAATGCAGTTTGTGCTATAAAGATTTAACACTGCGCTATTTTATTGTGTCATCAACAAGTGTCAGACGCGCAAGAGTGATAAATTGGAAAAGTGTGTGCATAGTGTTATGTTGTTGTGTTCAATATGTCGAAATTTATACCGAACAAAGAGCATTAATTTTTTGTTTTCATTTGAAGAAAACTGCTGTTGAATCATACGATTACTTGGAGAAGCTTATAGTGAACATGCTCCATCGTAAGATACGTGTGAACAATGGTTTCGGCGTTTCAAAAGTGATGACTTCGATGTTGCAGACAAGGAACGTGGAAAACCGCCAAAAAAATACGAAGATGTGGAATTGCAAGCATTGTTGGACCAAGATGATTCGCAAACACAAAAATAAACTCGCCGAGCAATTGGGCGTTAGTAACAAGCTGTTTCCAATCGGCTACGAGAGATGGGAAAGATTCAGAAGATCAGTAGATGGGTACCACATGAGTTGAACGACAGGCAAATGGAAAAGCGCAAAAACACGTGTGACATTTTGCTCGCTCGGTACAAAAGGAAGTCGTTTTTGCATTATATAGTTACAGGATTTGAAAAGTAGATTTATTTTGAGAATCCCAAGCACAAAAAATCATGGGTAGACCCAGGCGCACCATCCACATCTACCGCAAGACCGAATCGCTTTGGCAGAAAGACAATGCTCTGTGTTTGGTGGGACCAGAGGAGCGTGGTCTATTATGAGCTGTTAAAACCTGGGGAAACGGTTAATACTAAACGTTACCAACAACAATTGACCGATTTGAACCGTTCGCTGCTTGAAAAAGACCAGAATACCGAAAGCGGCAACACAAAGTCATTTTTCTTCATGACGGCAAAACCAGATCGCGACACGTTGGAAGCACTCAGCTGGGAAGTTCTACCCCATGCGGCTTATTCATCAGACTTGGCTCCTTCCGATTACCACATCTGTGCATCGATGGGTCACGCACTAGCTGAGCAGAGCTTTGGTTCGTACAAAGATGTGAAAAAAAATGGCTCGATGAATGGTTCGCAGTAAAAGGGGAAGATTTTTTTACCGGCGTGGTATTCACAAATTGCCCGAAAGATGGGAAAAATGTATAACAAGCGATGGAGCATACTTTAATAAAGCACTTTTTATCTATCTTCCGAATTTAACATGTTTTTTTAGAAAAAAAATCCGCATTTCATACTTGCACACCTGGTAGTGACTTTTATATAACGTGATGGACTAACGTCGTAAAAAATACACCAGACCAACATGAAATTTAAAATTTCATAGTAACTAGACCGAGTTTACATACCTAAACTTCTTTATTCAATATTTACAAAAATTTAATTTATTTATCTTTAGGATCAATTTAAAATAACGGTTAAGGTTTTAAATTGGCGTGAATACCAGAAAACTAACTAAAGTTTTGAGGGTAAGCCACACGTAGATACCGAGTTGCGGTCAGCCTAATGGCCTTTAGAAGGTTGTAAATATTTTGACCTACCTTTCATCCGAGTTGCGGTAATCGACAAATTGGCAGGTAGATAGGGTTAAATTATCAAATATTATTAATTCTTAAATATTAGTGTTAACCTAAATTAGATAAAAGTATAAAACAAAAGAGCATTTTTAAAATTTACTAGTTTACGTTTATACTTTTTCAAGTCAACATGGTTTCATTACAGAGGATGTTGAGCGAGAAAGGCAAAACTTTGATCCTATTGGAAAATTACAAGTTTCGACAATATCGCCGTTTAAAATCGACAGAAGAGATGTGCTGGGTCTCCACAAAGAAGAACTGCACTGCCAAAGTTAATACCATTGGACCAGACGACATATTTTCACGACAAACTGGCAATCATCAACATCAACACGATAATGAACAAGTACTGAATCGCCGAAAAATTAACAACGCAGTGAAGAAGAGAGCCAACGAGGAACATTACAACAAAATACCAAGAAAGATTATTCGGCGGGAGGTGGCTGCAGATCCGAATTTGCTGAACACTTTCACCGACTCTGATATGACAAGAATAGGGAAGAATTTGAACCGAGCCAGACTGCAGTGCTATCCAAAGTTGCCAAAGTCCTGAGAGGTTCATGAATATCTCAGTTCAATCTCAGTCGAAACCGCCAGGCATGAAGGTTTCCTGATGTTTAATGATGTCCAGGTTGGTGTGATATTTTCCTGTAAAAGTAATTTAGAATTCCTGTGCGCGGCGGAAATTGTGATGGTGGACGGTACATTCCGCTATATTCTCTTGGTGTTCAGCCTATTGCAGGACAAGAAGGAAACTTCGTATTCTTTGGTATTTCTCTGCGGTAAAGTCCAAATGCCAGGAATTAGGATGTGTTTTCTCGCCTATAAAAGTCGTGTCAGATTTTGAACGCGCTATTCACGGTGCGGTTGCAACCGAATTTCCATTGACAACGCTTGTGGGATGCAGATTCCATTTAGGACAATTCTGGTGGAGAAAAATTCAGAATCTAGAATTAACTAGAGGATACAAAGATAAAAATTCTCCCATTGGAAAATGGCTTTACTACATGTTCGGGCTAACTTTTCTCCCTGCCGATCACGTGGGAGATGTTTTCGTCCAATTATTAGAAAATCAGCCAGTCCACCCACAAGTAACATTGTTTGCTGACTACATAGTTGAAAACTACATCGATAATAGAGCTCCTTTCCCTACAACCCTTTGGGCCGCGCTCGACGTGTTCGACAAGATAATTTAATATGTACAGGGTGGTTCAAATTGGAGACTTTAAAAGGTAAACCCCTTTATCTAATGGAAATAGACGAAAACTGATGCCGGTGTCTGAGGCTAAATTTTTATGATAAACTCAATGGTAAAAACCGCATATCGATATCTAGTACCGTTTCAGATATGCAGGGTGTTTTTCAAAAATCTGCATTTTGGAAAAAAAATGTTTGTAATTCTTTTCCTATTAAAAATTTTTGATTTCTGTAAAGACATTCTCAAAGCACTTTTTCACGTGGATTTCAATAGTGTAAGTTACATTTTTTTACAACTAATATTTTAATAAATATTAACGCAAAAATATATTTTTTAAATGGGATACCCTGTATATTTTTTCTTATCCGAATAGAGCTTTAAATTACCGTTCTAAAATATAGCATACTTCATATTTTGCTTAAATCTACTTCAAAATATAAAGGTTTTCAGTTTTTATGCGAGTGCACATTTTGTGAAGTAGGCTTTAGACGGAGCAGGCATATGGTTTAATTCAATTGTTTACTCGTAGTTGTCAAATTTTATTTCAGGATCAGTTATTGAATTGTCAAATAAATCGCAATGAAGTTTGAAAATTACGAAAAATGGGATATGATAGTGTGTTTCATACAAACCGGAGAAAATTCGGAAGCGGCAAATACTTTGTACCACGAACGGTATCCACAGAGGCATCAACCCTTCAAGGATATATTCACTCGATTGCGACATAACCTAGTTAATAGTTGTCAGTTTGAAAAGAAACGACCCAAAAATTATGCATCAAAGAGGGATAAGGATTTAGAAGAAATAGTAGTTTTAGGAACTATCGGAAATAATCTCAACACTTCAACCCAACAGTTAAAAGAATCCACTGGACTACCAAGAATTAACGTAAGTCATATTTTGAAGAAGCACAAATTCAAGCCATATAGGATAAGAAAAGTTCATCACCTTAGAGATGGAGATTTTCAACGGCGTATGGATGTTTGCCAATGGTTTCTGGAGAATTGTAACAATCTTCCGAATTTTTCTATAAATTGTATTTGGACAGACGAAGCTTATGTAAGCAATGCAGATATTTTCAACCGTTACAATTCTTATAGGTGGGCACAAGAAAATCCTCATTTAGTTGTGGAATAAAAAAATCAAAGCAGATTTGGATTTGATGTATGGGCAGGAATTTTTAAAGGCAGGGTTATAGGTCTATTTATTTACGAAGAAACACTCACCTCTCAGAGATATTTAAAAATTAAGGCAGCAAATAGAACCTCTCGTTGATGAACTGTCTTAGAAATATATTTTTTTAACACGGCGGGGCACCCCCTCATAATGCTGCAGTTATCAGTCATTTTTTATCGGCCAATTTCGACAATAACTGGATAGCCGCCCAAGATCTGACCCGTTGGCCGGCAAGATCACCGGATTTAACACCCATGGACTTCTATCTCTGGGGAAGATTGAAAGACCTAATTTTTGAATTGCCGACAAACACCAGGCAAGAGTTAGACGTCGCAGTGATGCAAAGTTTTGCAGCTCTGAAGCAAAGTGTCCACTTGAGACAAAATGGTCTCGAGAGCAGTCTCGAGACCAGACTCACAAATGTATATGTGCCTGAGAGCACTCTCAGAGACAAACCGATGCGAGTATCAGACACTGCACGTGTCACAAGTGGACATGTTCATTCTTGCTCATGAGACTTAGTCACCAGTCTTCCGTCATTGTTTGAAGAGCTGAGACCCCGACTGGAGACTTTTTATTTAAAATATTTGTTTAATTTAAATAACCAATTAATTTTTAAAAAATGAAGGATAATCGCGAGTGGACTGACGAGGAAGTGTTCAAATTAATTGAACTTTATGAGGAGAAAGAGTTTTTATGGAACGTGAAACATAAACTTTATAGAAATCGCGAAAAAAAAAATGGCATGTACGAAGAATTTGCTTCGAAATTTGAAAATTGCAGTGGAAATGAAATTCAGCGGAAGATCCATAACTTACGCAATCAGGTATGTATAATGCTCTAAAATTATTATTAACATTACTATTTAAATTGACTTTTTAGTCAATAGTCAAATATATTATTTTCAGGTTTCTCATGAACTGCAAAAGATAAAAAAATTCAAGAGTGGTGATGGTGCTGATGACAGGTATGTAAATGGAAGTTTTTCACTGCATTACAGTTCATTTTACCCAACTTCACACCCGCAACATCGACTTCAAACATGGTAAGTTAATATAATTATTGCTATGTTTCATAATGACATTTTATTTATCATAAAATTACAAATAAAAAAATTCAAATTAAACAAAGTGATTAGGTACTAAATTTAAGCAATTAAACGATATTGCCACTGAACTTCACCTGCAGTTGTCATGAAGTATTCTTTAAACTCATCTCTAACATCTTTTTGAGAGATTGCATAATTTCGCTGCTGGCCTCTCTCTAGTGGAAAAAACGATCCTTGTGGTGGGGGTTCATTCCGCCATTCGCCATTTACAATTTCATGTGTATTAGGATCTTCAAAATCAACTGAACAAGGGTTCAAATAATTTTTTGAAGTACATGTTAAAAAGTTATGCAATGCACATATTGCCAGAGTAACATCTATTACTTTATTAGGTGCTAAATTTATTGGTTTTCGGATAACTCTGAATTTACTTGACATAATGCCAAATACATTTTCTATTATACGACGAGCTTTGCTTAATCTGTAGTTGAAAATTCTGTTTGGTGCAGGTTGATTTCGGTACCCGTAGGGCTTTAATATATACGATGTCATAGCAAAAGCATCGTCAGCTACCATTATGTATGGCACTGGCAAACATCTTTGGGGCAATGCTTCTGGTTCGGGAAGTGAAAATTGCTTGCTTTCCAAAGCATCGTGCAGGGAGCAGTTTGTAAAGACACCTCCATCAGAAATTCTACCATTGCAACCAACATCAACGTAAATTAATTTATAATTGGCATCTGCGATTCCCATCAAAACTATGCTGTGTGTACCCTTATAGTTATAGTAAAGGCTTCCACAGTTCTCAGGTGCCACCATTGTAATATGCTTTCCGGCAATAGCTCCGAAACAATGTGGAAATTGCCATTTTAATTCAAATTGATCTGCATATTTCTTCAACTCTTCAGCACTTGAAGGATACTGAAATAAAAAAATTTTACTTGTATTTTTCTATTTTTCTATGCATAAAAGTTGATACAACATAGTATATTAATTGCGCTTTTAACTTCTCAGAATAATATTCCCGAAAACATGAACATCTCACAGGATGAGTCCATACAAAATGAGCCCACACAAGATCAAAAAAGAAAACGTATTAGCAAAGCAACATCAAGAACTCAAGAAGATGATAACATTCTGAAGGAAGCAATAGAAATTATGAAGAAGCCAAAAGACGATTTCGATCGCTTTGGAGAGTACGTAGCGTTGGAGCTAAAAAGTCTAAAATCGGATTATTACAGAGGAGTATTAAAAAGTGAGATTCGTAAAGCGATATTAAATATTTCTGATATGGATGAAAAATGTTACTGGTCTACTGCATCCTCTTCAAGTGCAAGTACTTCATGCAGTACGCCAATAGCATCACCACCCAACTTTTCTCAATAAAATATTGAGACTCAAACAACCCAAGATTTTTACAATAGTTCATATTCACTAATTAACATGCCTTAATTTGTAAAGTTTCTGTTATTATACTTCTATAATTAAAGTTGTTTTTTAATTTATACATACCCTTAAATATTCTTCCTTTAAATGATGATAGATGGCTTTACACACTTCGGGAACTATTCTTCCTATTGTACAAGGTGGAATGCGAAAAAGGTATTGCAAACTACAATAAGCATCTCCTGAAAGTTCATTTCAATATAAAAATGTAATGTTCTAGAGAAAAATATTTGTACATTCGCTTGAAAGGCTTACCTGAAGCCAGAAAACGAAGTGTGACCATTAATCTATTATGGACTGGAATTGCATCACGTAACTTTGTATCTTGCTTTACAATATCGTGTTTTACCAAATTTAAAACCATTCAAAATTCATTCAATTCAAATTGAACTGCAGACATCCTAATGAAATTTTTAAACTGTTGTGCAACTTCCAACCGCAACTCGTTCACAAGTTTGAAGAAGCTCCCAATGCATTTCGTCGATCCACCCATTTTCTTACCCAACACGTCTTTTTTTTCACTTCCCGTTTTTTCATAATTTTATGCACAATTAGAAAGGCTAGGATTTGGCGTGAATCCATTTTGAAAAAAATAAATCTCAAACTAGCAACCAAGTCACAGGATCGACTGAGACTTGAGAGTAAGCTCTCAAGTGTACACAAGATTTCCTGATCTCGAGACTGCAGTGACTGTCGAGTCTCCAACTGCTGTCTCGAGAGCGCAAGTGATCTCAAATGGACAACACTTCGAAACTAATCTCGAGACTTTGTCTCAAGTGGACACTTAGCTTTACTCCTCTTGAACTAATCAACACGGTAAGAAGTGTCCAGAAAAGGTACCGCTTATGTGTAAATGAAACTGATCGACATTTCAAACATTTCTTATAGAAAATTGTTTTGCTTTAGTTTGCTCTACTCGGAATAAATTGTTTTATTGTTGTTTTGTTTTATTTTCTACATAATTTAAAGTACTATAGCATTTAGTAAATTTCATTGCAGTTATAACTTTTAGCGTTACTTCGGGGAATTTTTTTTTACGATTTGACTGCTATCGGTAAACAATTGATAGTGCCGCTCCGTCCAAAGCCTACTTCACAAAATGTGCATTTAAAACTCGCGTGAAAACTGAAAACCTTTATATTTTGAAGTAAATTTAAGCAAAATATAAAGTGTGCTATATTTTTAGAATGGTCATTTAAAGCTCTATTCGGATAAGGAAAAATATATCCCATTTAAAAAATATATTTTTGCGTTAATAACTATTAAAATATTAGTTGTAAAAAAATGTAACTTACACTGTTGAAATCCACGTGAAAGAGTGCTTTGAGAATGTTTTTACAGAAAACAAAAATTTTCAATAGGAAAAGAATTCCAAACATTTTTCCAAAATTTTTTGAAATGGTACTAGATATCGATATGCGGTTTTCACCATTGAGTTTATCATAAAAATTGAGCCTCAGACACCGACATCAGTTGTGTCCAATTTGGACCTCCCTGTACATAAGAAAATTGATGCTGTAACGTTTGTCAAATGCATGTCTAACAAATATAGTAATTACTGAAATATGTCTTTTGCTTTAATTTTCACACATAATTTGCATACTTATACCTCTATACATGCCTGTGACGGACCGCAACTTGACCGTCAATTTTGGGTTCGAAAAAGGTCTGTACCGCAACTCGGAACTTTTTATTGCCTTTCACCGACCCTTACCGCAACTCGGTATTAACCGAAAATTTATTGTCATTCCGATAAAATGAAAAAATGTTTTAAATTTTACTACTCGTATAAACCTATTTATTGGGCGACATTTACAAGACTAAGTGGAGAACTAGAAGTTTTAGATTCCACGGCAGCAAGGTATTTAAAGCCAGGCAAGTTAAACCCATTTTAGTTGTCATGGCATCAAAAACTTCTAGATATTAGTTGAGTTTTATTTTTGACAATGTAATATTTCACATTTTAAATACAGTACAATCCCGATTATCCGAATCGCGTTTATCTGAAATCCGGCTTATTCGAAACAAACTATTAAAAAGCAAATTGTATTTCCATTAAACGAAAAAATCCCCATTATTCGAAACAGACAATGAGTAGTTTCCTTAACGCGTCGGGGACTCCCCGACCTCTAGAATTTCACCGCTGTCTATGTTTCGGTTAGTCGACGAGGGTTATAAGTTACTCATTACGTCTATTGTTATCGCAGAGCTAACAGTTTCGTTTTAATAATTTTTTTACAAAATGGAGCATCATAATAATAAGTGTAAACATGTTATTACATTAAAAGAGAAACTTGAAGCAATTCAACGTTTAGATAATGGTAAAGGATTTAGGTGTAGCCGTGAGTACTCTTCGCCCACACAGGCACGAAAAAATATGAAAAGCGGTGAATACCAAAAAGTGGATGATTCTTTATTTTTATGGTTTACACAGAATCGAGAACGTAGAATGCCAATTTCAGGCAGTGAGTTTAAGCGAAGAGTTGCCGATTATTGAAGCGCCTGTAAATTTTTCTGCAAATGATGGATGGCTAGACAGGTGGAAAAAAAGGCATGGTGTACGTCAACTGAAAGTTTGTGGAGAAAGATTGTCGGCTGATGTATCTGCTGCAAAAAAAAATTGCAGAGAATTTTGAGCAGCTTATGAAAGAACATGGTTTACAACCAGACCAAATCTATAATTATGATGAAACAAGCTTGAACTAAAAAATGTTGCCGTCAAATACCTTAGCTTCAAAACCGGAAGCTGGAGCACCTGGTTACAAACCTAGCAAAGAACATATTACTATTCTTACATGCAGTAATGTTTCTGGAAGACACAAATTCCCATTATTATGTATTGGTAATTCAGCAAATCCACGAACCTTTAAGAATATTCGTCGCAATGCTTTTCCTGTTTTGTATAAAAATCAAAACAATGACTGGATAAACGCGACTCTATTTAAAGACTGGTTTGTGGGAGTTTTTGTTCCTAAAGTGGAACTTTTTTTAAAAGAACATGGATATCCTAGAAAATGTATTCTGTTACTAGATAATGCCCCCACTCACCCAAGTGCGGAGCAACTTGAAAGTAGGGAAATAAAAGCAATGTTTTTGCCTCTTGCTGTAACTTCTCTCATTCAGCCTATTGATCGCCATTACAGGTGTTTGTTATTGGAGCATATTTTAGGATGAAGGTGGCAACCTTACTGATTGTCTAAAAAAAGATAAATTTGAAAAATGTTATATATTGGATAGCTTCAGCCTGGAATCAAGTAAAGAGTAGTAGTCTGGAAAAATCTTGGTCAAAATTGATTCCACAAGAGGGAGAGACATTACTCAGAGGCAGAAACAGAAGATAATGAAAGTTTACATCAAATTATTACAAGAATATCAGGATGTGAAAATGTTACGGAAACCGATGTTTGTGAATGGTTAAACAGTGATAGTATGGAAGATGACATGACTGACCAAAAATTAATTAAAAGTGTATGCAAAAATCCTAATAAAATAGATAGTGATGACGATGATGATAACGAAGTAGAAGCCACTGACAATATTCCAATAAAAATGTCACATTCAGAAGGACTAAAGGCCCTAGAAAAAGCGTTAACTTATGTAGAATAACAAGAAAATGCAACCGCCGCGGACGTTCTGCTTATCAAACGTTGGAGAGACATTGCAGCCAAAAACAGAACTAACGCAAAACGAGTGCAGTAAAAAATTAACTCATTTTTAAGACATTAAAGTTAAGAATGAAACTGTTTTATTTTTGATTTTCCGTACGTATACATAAAATAAGTAAACTAATTGTTCTCTTCTTTGTTTAAATAAATACCTATGTACGTAATAGCATATCGTATAAATGCTTTTAAGTTAATCTGCAATGTTGTATTTATTCTAAACTTCTATTTTATAAAAAAATTCGGATTAACCGAAATTTCGAATATCTGAAATCACTTTGGTCCATATTATTTCGGATAATCGAGATTCTACTGTATGACTATTAAAATTTAATATCAAATCGCGAGGTAAAGCCTTAAAACTGGGGACAAATTTGATAGCTGTTAATATTTTAATATAATTTTTCGATTTTTATCGGCATAATCATAATTGAGCACGAATTCTGTGATCTTGTAGTGAACAGCGCGAAAACTTTAGCGCTATTGCTATATTTTTAAGAGCCCACTTCTAACATTAATTTTTAATAAATCCGCCAATAAAGTGTATTTGTTTAGAGTTAATAGCAAAATTCTCTCATTGTAGATGCAAATACATGTTGGGGTGCGCCCAAAAAAAAAGAGATTTCTTATACATTTTACTGGATTTTGCTACCTGTTTCGAATTATCTTAAGGGTTCACCCTATTTTAGGCAAAAAACCTCTGCTATACAACAGAGTCATAAAATGTAAATGAGGGTTCATCCGTAGCATAGCCGTCCGAGCGTAACCTGCTTTTAGTGTTTAATAAATAAAATTATCCTAAAAAATAAAGTTATAGAAATATAAGATTTATTACTAAAAATTTTTTGATCTATAGATCTATGTATATATACAAATTCACAATTCACGATATATAAGTACTTTAATTACGATCAAAAATAATCGTCATTTTCAAAATGTGAGACTAGACTTCTCTTAAATTGATAATTAAGGGTTCTATTTCCACAGTTTCTTCGATGTATTCGTCAAGTTTCCATATTTTTTTTCTTCTTCTATAACATGTCGAATGGCATTTCTCCAATTATCCTTTTTGATCCTCTCTATTCCGGAGAGTAATAATTGCCTTACGTCTTGAAGTTTGAACGTGGTATTTTCCCTTACAACGAAACCTTTAATTTGTGCCCAGATTAGCTCCATGGGATTGAATTCGAAATGATATGAAGGTAATCTAAGCACTGTGATATTCGGTTCCTTTGCCACCTCATCGACTGCATATTTCTTGACCTGTGCCTTATATTGTTTCGCAATTTTAAGAAGTTCCGCTTTTAACATACCATTTTTATGTTTGAGATATTTATCTTTTATCCATTGAAGAATATCCGCGCTTTCTTCCATGAATTTGTCGGGAGTCGTTCTAATAATCGAGAAAGGTATGGGGCATTGTCTAATACTATAACTGATTCGGCTGGTATACATTCAATCATTTGTTGGAAGTACTCCTCAAAAACATCGGTCGTCATCTCCTCATGGTAATCTTTAGTTGACTTTGATTCGAATTCCAACAAGACACCGTCGAGAAATCCGTTTTTCACTACCAATATGTGCTGTAATTAGCCTGCGATCTTTTGCTGAAGGGGGTTGTAATCTAATTGACCAACCTTCCATAGAAGCTTGTTTGGCACTATTAATGTTTTTGTCAATTCAGAATTTTTCACTGTTGTCCCTCATTAACCCAAGTCTCATCTAAATAAAAAATATTTCTTTCTTCAACTCTAAATTTTCTGATTGCTGGATATTCTGTTCTCCAATAAATTATTTCCGTTTTATCAATAAGAACAGATTTTTCTATTGGGTTTTTCCTAATGAAAATTTAAGTTATGGAGAATTTTCCTTAATTTTCATTTTTTAAAATCTGGTAAGTTCCGATCTTCTCTGATTTCTTGCAAAGCTTTATGTAGTGTAGGTATTTCTTTCTTAATAAAAAAAAAAATGGTGTACTTTTCTTCTTATTGCGTTTTTAAAGTCTTCATCGACCTATAAGGGCTCCTTTCCTTTGTGATTCTAAGGTTCGTTGCAAGGACCGCGTTTTCTTTCTTTTAGAAATCTACAGATAGGTTTCCACAATTTCACGAACTTGGCTTGTTGGATGATGAAGCACTAGGGCATCGTGGACGTTAAGTACCATCGTTTTTTTTTCGCAGGGAAAATGCAGATTTAGAGACTCCGCGAAGTTTGACTGGGGCAAAACTGACAGTTGAAGTCATCGCTGTTCTGATTTGAACTAAGTACATTATAGGTTTTTGCTTCATTTTTATACTTACACAGAATATTTTTATTGCATACTTAGGTACTTAGGCACCTACCTACCGATAAGTACTTTGGTTAATTATATTCCAATAACTGCTAAAATCCCAAATAATTTTATTATACCAATGTACTCGTTTAGGCCTTTATCAGACAAATAAGATATTTAGTTTCATCATTTACTCATTAAAATAAACTTTGAAATGCGTTGATTTATACAGCTTATTGTAAAGCTTAGAAGGCATGTAATAAAATATTTTTTAGAAAAATGTCGCACTATAGAGAAAGAAAGTAAAGATGATTAAAACTAAAAATGCAGATAATTGGTAGAGAAATTTCGGACGCTTATGGTTTATAACATTTTTAATGTTTATAACCCACGTTGTGTGCTATCAACTCCAAACAAACGAATTTTAAGTTTTAGAACTTTTTAATACATCTCGCTGAAACTACCTGATTTACTAAAAAGTTTTAACTTTAAAATTGGCCTAATTTGGCAAATCAATGTTTAAATTCAAATTCAGTTTATTTGCCAATATCTACAAATTCATAAAGTGGCAGAAATTAAATTTGCTCGAAATACGACCAAAAGGATGGCACAGCGACTATGAATAGCCGATACCACAAGCCCTTCACTATTTGGGTATGTGTAGTGCCACCCTGTAACGAATATATACATTAAAAATAAATAAAAAACTAATTGTAAAAATTTTAAGCATAAAAAATTCTAAAAATATTCTAAATTGACAATAACAACAGAAAGCCACCTAAAATTATGTAGTTGATCAGTAAAAGACGTAAAAGGTCGTTTTAAGTTATTAATATTTAGTGAACGACAATGGAAAAATCTTTTAAAATCCTAAAAGAATCACTTTCCTATCTATTCCAGATCTAGTTTTCCCGATTTTCATTTTAAATTTCCTTCTAGAAATATTTTTGTGCTAACCATAACCTAATTAAGCACAAGAACATTAGGCTGAACACCAAAAGAAGATTGAACAACCAGTTTTTTAACGTCCATGAAAACTAAATCGGATATATTCCGATCAATGATTCTTTGCATGCACGTCATAAATGTCTGAATATAGTGTAAACATCCGTCTATATTATTCCTCTTGTCAACATGTTAAGTATATTTAAAAACTTGAAAACGTAGGTCTTCTCTCATCTGAAGTTATTTACGACATTATCTGTCTCGGTTATTTGTACATATGCAAGAAAGACGGCGAACAACCTAGAATTTGGGTATAGCTTCATGTTTTAGAAGCCAGTAGCGCCGAGTTTATAGGCAATAAAAATAATCCATAATTCTTTAATCAATCGAGCTGATTTGGGCAAATGCAAAAACATTTTATAACATGCTCATTGGTGAAGAGGGATATGGAAATAAACAAGTACTTCAGATGTGGAATAGAGCCTTAGAAAAGTGTACACCAGAGGTATGGCATGCCAGCGTATAACATACAGAAAACCTGATTCAACAGTGGTATGATCGTGAGGTAAGTGTTGGGAATGATGAAAGCGAGAGTGAAGAATCTACTTCTAGCGATTAGTGTCATTCAATTAATAATTTAAATATTACTTATTTACACGTTCCAAGCCCCTTGGGCAACATTCATTGTAAATTTTGCAGGACAAATATAGACTTATCTATCTAAATATTAGTTTGATTTGATAAATCATATTAAAATTGGATTATACAATTTAAATCTCCTATTCATACTTTATGCCCTCGTCATGAAATATCTTTCTGTTTTTAAAAGTATTATATTTCAGTTTCAGGCGGGAAAAAATTATCTTTTGGCAGTAAGGCTTTAGGGACCGAAGTACCCTAATAGACGTACACCATCTAGAAAATCTTTTCAGTGCTTAATGGAACGGTTTGATGGTAGTGGTAGCGTTGAGTATACGAAACGGGAAATAGTAAACCAGAATGCTACCAATGAGGAGAAAGAATTGAAGGTTTTACTTCATGTTGAAGATAATCCCCGGATCAGCAGCCATCAACTAGCTGACTTATCTGACACATTCCAATCTATGGCTAATCGCACTATGAGAAAACACCAGTATCATCCCTTTCAAATGGAACTACGCCAAGAACTTAAAGACCGTGATTTTGAACGACGAGTAAACTTTTGTACCACCATGAATGGAGCAATAGAGGCCGATCCACATTTTTTATCCAAATAATATTTTCTGATGACGCTACTTTTCGCAGTAATGGAGCAGTTAACAACCATAACATGCATTATTATTTAACAGTTAATCGATTTTGGGTCCGGGAAGTTCAAAACCAAAACCATTGGTCGCTTAATGTATGGTGTGGAATATTAAATTTTCGAATTATTGGTCCATATTTTTTCCGCGAACCGCTTAACGGGTCTAGATATCTACATGTTTTGCAAAACGAATTACCCCAGCTTCTTGAAGAAGTTGATAATTTTGAAAGGGAACAAATGTGGATTCAACAAGACGGGCTCCTGCTCATTACCACCGGGAAGTTCGGGAATTTTTATATGATCGTTACCCATAAAAATGGATCGGTAGGGATGGATTCGTTCAGTGGCACCATCGATCATGTGACTTAAAACCTTTAGACTTCTTTTTGTGGGGCTACATTAAAGATCGTGTTTATGTGAATCCCCCTACAACACCAGTAGATATGGAAAATTGGATACGGGATGTGTGCAGGACAATAACGCCCTTTAAGGTAAAACGGCTAAACATGTGTATTCAAGTAGACAGGCGTCTTTTTGAACATTTATTACGTCATAATAATTAATCACTAGATAAGTTAAACTATATTAAAAACTATTATTAACTATTTGTTTATATTTTCACAATAGCGTAAGTGTATTAAAAACAAGGGTAAAAATTGAAAAATTCAAAATAAATCGAAAACATTTAGAAATATGTATATGACATAATAAAAGTTGGAGAGTCTTGTAAAATTTATCAGAAAAAATAATAATATACAGGGTGTCATTTAAAAAAATTTGAGATTTTTCAATCTGAAATAGTCAAAATGTATAAATTTATTGTGAATACCCTGTAGCATCTAACTCAAATTTCTTTACAGATATCATTTTTTTTTTTCGTCTCTATAGAACGCTCGTACCAGTTATGAATATTCCACCTTCAGAAACAATGGCGCTACTGACAATTTTTTACAAAACTGAAAACTAGTATTTTTTTTTTAAAAATTGAAATATTAGAAAAACTACTAGGTTTCGGTTTAACATTATTAATAAAGATGCAGAATTTAAAAACAAATTAGAAAATAGGATATTCCATTTAAAAAAAAAAAAACATGTTATATCGGCCACATTTTTTTAAAGTACCCCGTATACTCAAAAATAATTTTAAACTGTGTACCTTAACATTCCCTAAAACTATTGTATTTAACATTTCTTCGTCATTCCCGAAACAAATGAGATAATGAACTTTACTCTATCGTTGACTCACCCTGTACATTTTTAAAAATATTTCCGTATTCTTTAGGTAATATTTTAATTTTTTATTTTGTAAATAGGTAAGAAATAGATTATGCTATAATAAAAACGCAAGTAAAAAACTACTTACTTGTTGTATTGCAGGCGGAGCACTCCAATTACACTCAAACTGCAGCCCGAACTGGGGGTTATTAGGTACATAACTAGCATCCATTGTAGATGTGAAAAAGGCTGGAGGGCTGGACCAATCCTGCGCACCTGAAAGTTTCCAAATTATATTAAATATAATGAATCACAATTTCGTCTTTTCACCCCCCTTTGAACAAAAAATTGATTTAGGTAGTAACCTAGTTTTTAATTTTTATCTTAAAATAGAAGAAAATTGATAAATTAGGTTATATCAAGAATGAAATTCCGCAATAAGGCATATATATACATATATATATATATATATATATATATATATATATATATATATATATATATATATGTAATATATGGGGCACCCCCCTCTGCCTAAAAATAGAAAAAACTTTCAGGGCTCGGGTTGGTCGCAAATTTTAGGTTTCTATATCTAATTTTGAATGTCACATGGCCTTTTTACAAAACCGTAATGGTTAAATCATTGTGTCGGAATATAGCCGGGTAAAAACGCATTTTTTTTTAAAATCTAAGCTACTTTTCTTGTAAATTTTATGTCGGCATTGCTGAAATAATGACAGAATATTATTAAACGATGCTATCACTGATTGACAGATACTGCCGTACCATTTTGGACCATACTAGAGATCGCCAGAACCCTTCATAACCGACATAGTTGCAAATATGGAATTACTGATTCCAATTTGAACCAGAATTATCCAATTTTGTATTATGTAAGTATTTGGATCGATTTCTAGGAGTTTCTGTATAGCCAAGTCCTGAACAAAGTGTAATGGAATCAGTAATCCCATATTTCCAACTATATGGGGGGAAATTTTGGTTCTAAAGGGTTCTGGCGATATCTAACGTGGTCCAAAATGATACGGAAGTATCTGTAATCAGTGATAGCATCATTTAACAATATTCTATCATTATTTTAGCAATGCCGACATAAAATTCACAAGTAAAGTAGCCTAGAATTAAAAAAAACACTTTTTTTACCGAATATATCCCGATACAATGACTCAACCCTCTCGGTTTATAAAAAAGGCCATGTGACATTCAAAATTAATGATAAAAATCTAAAATTTGCCACCAACCCGAGCTCTGGAAGTGCTTTTTATTTTTGGGTAGAGAGGGCTGTCCGAGTTTAAAAAAAATGTCCCATGTATATATATATATATATATATATATATACATATATATATATATATATATATATATATATATATATATATATATATATAATATATATATATATATATATATATATATATATATATATATACAGTCGACACTGTTTAGAGTGAAACTCTATATAGTGAAAAACTCTTTATAGTGCAATTTTTTCAAGACAATATATACGGATTTTTTCTTTATATAGTGAAAAACTTTCTATAGTGAAATTTCGGTCAACATTTTGGTCTTTTACTATATAGAGTGTCGACTGTATATATATATATATATATATATATATATATATATATGTATATATATATATATATATATATATATATATATATATATATATATATATATATATATACCGGGTGACACAGCCAACATGTAACACTCTGTAATTATTTTATTTTGAAAGTTACATATTTACATTTTTAGATACCAGAATGGGACATTATTAGGCTTTTTTAGTGTTCCGTTCGGAACACTTATAAGATCACTTCGGTGTCTGTCCGTCTGTCACACCCGATTTTCTCCGAAACTATTTGTCATAGAAAGTTGAAATTTGGTAGTAATATAGGAATTAAAGGCCTCATCAGAGCCATGTAGTTTTGAAAGTTAAATTTTGACTTAAGGGGTTAGTTTTGGAGGGTGAAAATCGGAATTGAAAAAACAAGTTTTTTTACTAGGTAATCGAGTGTGGTGTCAAATGAAAGCTTGTGAAAACACGAGTAAAATATACATATATATATATATATATATATAATGTAATACTTGCGCGCACTTTTCTTTGTATTATTTTCAAAAAATCGCGAAAAATCGCCGTCCACCCGCCTTATTCTGGAATATTCTCCACGGGGTGTAGATTGAACGAAAATTATCACGAGTGCATTACCTTTAATAATTTATCTGGTATATCAAAAAAAAAAAAAATTTCAAGGTCATCAGATTTCAGTAAAGATTGGAAACAAACTTTGTTGAAAACTCATTTGGGGTGTGTTTTGTGAAGTCACTGATCATTTTATACCTCTGTAACAAAATTTACGTACGGAACACTAATTGCGCAAGTTCGACTTGCACTTGACCGGTTATTTATCACTTAGAAACATTTTTAGCTAGTTCCGGTTTGACCAGAAGTGATTTTGACTTTCTTATTTTTAATGGAACCCTGTTCATTTTTTTTATCAATTTCAACGCTTTGAAATTCTCTTTCCAACGATATATCACAAGTTGACATTTGTTTGACAGGTGATCGGCAAACACTGATTTGACTTAGGCGGCTAAGGCGGATATACTAGCAATTGTTTTTGTTCGTTATATCTTACTTTGGAAAGGATTTAAGATTATCCATTTATCGTGCCCTTTTTGCGAGTTTAAGTGGCTCCTACAAAATTTTTATGCTTTGCATTCAGTTACAGAATCTTTACTTTAAATAATGATCAATATCACCGAAATTAAGATAGGAACAAATATTTTTTATTTAACCTAGTTACATATTACAGGTTTTTGCCAACATATATCTAACAGAACTATCTAACGCCAATTGGATTTAATATTATTTTAAGAAAATAAGAAATCTATTTATTAAATAAATATTTAAATGCAAATAATAACACCAAAACATTAAATAATAAGAATAACACAACCAAACCGATAATTGAAATTAATTAATATTAGAAAGAAGTAATATTTTAACTAAGTAACATAATAAAAATAAATAGGTAAAACTATTTTATACTAGATATAAATTTGCTAGGTATTTATTCCAAATGTTCAAAATGCTGTCCGTTGTTAATCCTACACAATCTTGTTTGTCTCACCGTGACTCTCATAACGTTCTCCAACTGAATTTCAGTAATTTGATTTACTGCTCATCTTAAACGCATTTCTAAATCGTTTCTGTCTGTTGGTGGATTTTTCTAAACTTTTTCTTTTAGATGGTTCCATATAAAAAAATGAAGCGTAAGATCTGGCGATCTTACAGGCCACTTATTAGGTCCATTGGTACCTAACCAATTTGCACCAAATCTTTTATTCAAGTAGTTTACTATATTTCTACTATTGTGGGTTGGAGCGCCATTCTGCTGGAAAATAATGTCTCCTCGATTTAAGGTAGAGTTTCTAAAAAATCTTCAACATCATTTTGAATGAACTCCAAATATCTTTCTCCATTTAACGCACCATCAAATATAATAGGACCAATAATTCTTGTGCCAAGGATACCTAACCACACGTTAAAGCCGAATCTTTCTTGATAGGCACTTCCTCGCATAATTCTATGATTTTCTTGGGCCCAATATCGAGAATTGTTACGATTAAATAGACCTAAATTCATAAATCTAGATTCATTCGAAAATAGAATGTTGTAATGAAATTGGTTATCAAGGTAGTCTCTTTGCAAAAACCAATTTCAGTTATCCATTCTTCTTTGGTAATCTGTTTGAAATAAATGTTTATTTATTTGATATTTGTAGGACTTGAATTTATATTTTCTTAAAATGCGGCGAGCGGTTTCACGATTTACACCGGTTTGTTCTTCAGCATGTCTAATAGAAATTATAGGATCTACCTGAACAATGGCCAATACATTGATTTCTGACTCTTCGTTACCAATAAATACATCAGCAGGTTCAAACGGTTCCCTTCTAAACTGCTGCTCTACCCTTAAAAAATAATTGTTGGGTGGATGCCTCCTATCAGGATATCAAATGTCAACTTGTATACATCGTTGTAAAGAGAATTTCAAAGCGAATTGAAATTGACAAAAAAATATACAGGTTCCATTTAAAATATAAAGTTGCAGTCACTTTCGGTCAAACCGGAAGTAGTTAAAAATATTTCTTAAGTAATAAATAAGTCTAATTATGTCTCATTCTGGTATCTAAAATTGCAAATACGTAGCTTTCAAAATAAAAAAATTACAGGGTGTTACATATATATATATATATATATATATATATATATATATATATATATATATATATATATATATATACATATACAGTGCCACCTCGATAATCCGGATCTCCATTAAACCGGATTCTTTAATAATCCGAACAAACATTTCTATTGCATTGTGTACTTTATAATCCGGATTTGAAAGTACTAGGTAATTCGGACCCGCGCTTTTAGACATATACTTAATTTAAACTACATGGGAAAACTGAAATCGATAGTGAGGGGATTCCCCTAACTTCTAGTCTAATACATCTGGGATTCACTCAAACTGTAGGTGTCTTTGATTTGCCTACAACGCATCACATATCGCGTCTAAAGGTTAAGGACTTTGTAGTTGTTTGTTTATTGTCACAAGTACAACTTCTTTTTTTACTTTATGTGGTTTATATAAATATGTAAACGTTTTTTTTTTACGTATATGTACCTATATATTAAAATGCCTACTAAAAGAAAACATATTACACTAACAATAAAACAAAAGTCCGATATATTAGAAAGACTAGTTCTTGGTGAAAGCGGAAAAGTGTTGGCAAATGAATATGGAGTAGGAACATTCACAATTTTGGATATAAAAAAGAAGCAAGGGAAAATCAAAAGGTATGTATATATGGTTTATTTTAGAGATAATTTTGTACACTCACTATGGACGTGTAACTTCTTTTAGATTTATTTCCAAATGTGATTCCGGTCTTGGCGTCATAAAAACCTTACGAAAAGCCGAATATCCAGAAATGGAAACTTGTTTGTATACATCGTTTTCTACGCAACGATTAAGGCACGACCCCATTTCCTACGAAATTTTATCGGGCAAAGCAAAACAGTCTTACATTGAAACCTACGGGAATGATAATTTTAGAGCTAGCAGAGGCTGGATTTCTAACTTCAGAAAAAGACATGGTCTGCGTGCTTTAAAAGTTTGTGGCGAAAAACTATCCAATGATGAAAGTGCCGTCGATCCTTTCCTAACTTTATTCGCAGATAACGTTGATAACGCTTTGAGCCATGGAACTACAGAAGAGCTGACTAGTGAGGATGGACAGTTTACAACATTATTTCTTCCACCAAATTGTACTGCACTTTTGCACTATGGACCAGAATGCAATCAAACTGACAAAATTATTTTATCGGAAAAGTCTTTTAGGCCATATTTTATCAAATAATGAAGAGAACCTTGTTAGGTTATTAAAAAGCATTAACCTAAAAGATGCTGTATGTCTACTATGCAATTCATGGGAAAAAGTCTCCCCTGAAGTCTTGAAAAAGTGCTGGCACAAAATTATGGCTTATGTGACAGATACCAACCCAGACACCGAGTATGATGCTGAAGATCTGATTCCTCTGAGTGAATTTGCTTTCCACGAATGAAGAAATGAAAGGTAAAGCCAGAAATTTTTCTTTTAGTATTTTTTTGGTTAATTCGTAAATATTTAACATATTTTTCAGATATGCTGAATATTCTCGCTGAGCAGAATCTCACGAACGTGGAAATATGTAATTGGCTTGAAAATGATGAAGATTTGTTACCACTAGAAGACATAGATGATACAGATGAACAACACGAGAGTGATAATGAAGATTCAGAGTTAAATACTAATACAAACCAGACTGTTAAGAACACTGTGAAGAATGATGAGGCAGTTAAAAGATTCAATGTGTGCATGAGATGGGCAGAAGAAAATGATATCCCTCTAAGTGATGTTCTTGTACTTCAAAGATTAAAAGAAATTGCTTTTATGATGAACCAGAGAAGGGTCAAGCAAACAAAAATTACAATTTTTTTTTACAAAATAAGATAAAACTTGATAAGATATGCTTCTATTTTAAATACTATTCTATGTATGTACTATTTTTTACTTGTTTCGTATTAAATGATTCGTTTTTTTTAATATAAATAACGTCCTGCTTCAGTAATTCGAATTATTTACTAATTCGGATCACCGCGGTTTTAATTAGTCCGGATTATCGAGGTCGCACTGTATATATATATATATATATATATATATATTATATATATATATATATATATATATATACATATGTATGAACATGAAAAAACTTTTTTTTAGGTTTTTGGCTGCAATTTTTGTATTGAATACTTTTTCTTTTATTTTTTAATAAAAGTAATAAAGAGGCGGATAAAATATAATATGTCACTCTGAGCATAAACCTTGTTATATTAAATAATTACCATAAGCAGAAATAAACACTATGCATCAGAGAACTCTCATGCTCAATTTTTCGTGTTGTTTAGAGAAATAAAAATTTTGTTCTCTATTAAATTTGTTTCAAATATAATAAACAAAGATATAAGTATGTTACATGATAATATATGATTATATGCCAATTAAATAAATAAATAAGAACCGATGTCATTATAGTACATTCCGTTATATTATTAAATACATTTCACGTTGTTTTTGGCCATCCGCTCCTGCGCCGCGGTTACCATAGAGACCAATCGAATACAAGCTAAAATACCGCCCAGATATGGCTTCCCATTCCGGGCAATATTGGTTGACGTTAAATATTTTCAGGAAACCATTTTAAAGCTTCCTATTATCGTGTTTTCAGTGAATCAAACTTTTCGAACAAACCATGAGTTTCAATTTTTTTTGTCTTTTGATTTTTTGAATAAGGGTAATTTTGAATAAATCAAACAAAATGTATTTTACAACAGTCTCCGCTTAAACTAATAAATAATTTATTTACATTTTGATGAACTGCAAAATTCTCAGTTCGATCTTATGTTCAAGAAGTCGGAAAAAAAGTGTATTAGTCACAATAATCATCATCATCATCATCATCTTCTTCTTTACGAATGGCGGTCGACGGATTTCTTTCTAACACCTTCACTATCAACGCCGGTGTGCCCCAAGGCTCCATACTGTCTCCTACTCTCTTTCTCATTTACATTAACGATCTGCGTGAAAAGACCGGGAATCCAATCTACAGCTTTGCAGATGACAGTACGCTTGTATCTTCATTCACTTTGAACGCTCGGACATCGGCTACTCAGGCGAATATCCGCAGACAGCAGGAGGTTGTTCAACTTAACAAAGATCTGGAAGAAATTCTATCTTGGGGTGACAGTAACCAAGTGGAATTTAACGCTACAAAAACACAGGCAGCAGTTTTTTCCTAAAAAACTTAACGTTGCTGAATCCGACATGGTCATGCCGTGGCACTCCATTCTCCTAGCATCGTCGCTCAATTTGTTGAGCGTTAATTTGGGAGCAAATATGTCCTGGCATGAACATGTTGCAGGCATAGCAAGGAGAGTTTCTCAAAAGTTGGGAATATTATTTCGAACCAGAAAACTTTTTCACTCCACAAAATTCTTTACAAAGCTCAAATTCGACCAACTATGGAATATTATTCCCATGTTTGGGGCTCCGCTCCCAAACACCCACTGCGTTTGTTGGATTCTGTTCAGAAGAGAGCTGTTCGTCTAATTGAAGACCTGGAACTGATCGGCGGCATTGTTTCGCTGAAACATCGAAGAACAGTTGGCGACTTGAGTCTGTTCGACAAGTATTTTCATGGAAAGTGTTCGAAGGATGTAACCCGCGTAATTCCTCCCAGAGCAGTGCATGTTAGAAATACAAGTCGCGCTAATACTTCACTTCCGTATGAGGTTCAGCTTGTTACTCCACGTACAACGCTTTTCAAGCCGTCTTTTATATGGAGAACATCGTCCCTTTGGAATAATTTGCCCAGCGCTGTGTGTACAATTTACAACGATTCAGGAACAACGTGAATCGCTTTTTCTGCACATATGCCATCCTGGAGCGCTCTAGGGACTTCCCTGTAGCACGTGTGCTAGACCCATAAAAAAAAGCCTTATCATCAGCTTATACCGTCCACTGCTAAACGAAAGCCTCCCTCAAGTCTTGCCACCTTTTTCTGCTCTGGGCCGCTTTTACCCCCAATTCCCAGCCACTCTTTTCAAATTATCAGTCCACCGACTTGGTGGTCTACCTCTACTCCGATAAGCTTCGGATCTTGGTCGTCACTCTATAATTCTCTTTGTCCATCTTCCATCCTTAAACCTAGCAACATGCCCAGCCCAGTTCTATTTCAGGTGTAGAATGAATTTGACTGCGTTTTGTACCCCTGTTCTCTTCCTGATATTGTGATTTAGGATGTGATCTTTAAGAGTAACACCTAACATTGAACTCTCCATCGTTGCATACCACATATTTTATTAATGTTTTTCTTTGTCATTGTGAGAGTATCAGCTCCGTAAGTAAGAACGGGGAGTATCCATCTGTTAAATACTTTTTTAAACACATAGGATGGTTAGATTTGAATTAGAGACGTACCGACTAGTGGCCGACTAGTCGGTAAAGCTGACTATCCAGCTATATTTATAGTCGGCGACTAGTCGGCAATTAGTCGGCACCGACTAGGCGGCCCATTACTTATTTATTCATATTACTATTTTTAAGATAGGGTGATTGAAATAAAATTCCTTCATTATCAATTGTTTTTATTTTAGTTTCAATCAGTTTAATTTAGTAACAGAATAGGAACAAAGAACGGAATAAAAGACTTAGTTACTACTTAGTATTAAGTACTTATATGGCTGAATTTAACAAACAACTTTAACCTTAAACCTAAAAGACTACAATTCTAACAAAAATAAAACCTAAAGAAGCAGATACAGTTTTGAATTGAATAGTGTTAAATGAGATCATTTCAACCTTAAGATAAATGAATACGTTACATAATCACTATGTGTATCATATAAAAAAAAAATTGACATAAGTACACAAATATGTCACTCTAGTTAGTATATTAATATTTTTTAATTAGCGGCAAATTGTGGTATAAAAAGACTAAAGTCTCTGCCCTTTCTGGCACTAATCGATTTCTTTTTGTTTCGTATACATTACCAGCTTCGGAGAAGAGTCGTTCACTGTAAACAGAACTAGCTGGACAACAAAGGTACACTTTGGCGAGGCATGACATTTCGAGATATCTGGAACTATTACGATTCCACCACTCAAATGGATCATTGTTGCGATTTGTTACCGGTAACGCAAAGTACGAGTGCAGTTCGTGAGCTGCACTTGACTTGTCATCTTGAACAGTTTTCAATTTTTTTTGAGGCTATTTCATGTTAGCATTGCCAGAAATTACGATGTGTTGTTGTTTCTGTGTTGTCTTCATTAGTGGTGATACGAAGAGGTTTTTCACTGTCTTCATTTTTCTCAGCATCACTCTCGTCATCGCTCAGATTATTTTTCAGAGTTTCTAATAAAAAATTGTGACCTAACGGTTATAAGTTCCTCAGCATCGAAAAACTGCTGCTTATATCGTGGATCCAACAAAGTTGCCAGGGTAAAGAGTTTGTTATGCTCCATCTGCTTTTTAAATCATTGTCTAATAACCGTTTAATTTCCATGATTTCATTGTTTTTATCGTAGTAATTTTCTAAATGTTTCTGCAAGGTTTTTACATGAGGTATAACTTCAGATAACGATGAGCAATTTGAACTTACTATCTTGGTAATCTCTTCGAATGGTTCCAGCAGCTCAAGGCTTTTTCCGAGCATTTTTCCACTCTTCAGTTGTTGAATTTTCAAAATTTACAGATGTTTCAGACATATATATATATATATATATATATATATATATATATATATATATATATATATAGACACAGCCCGTTTTTGTTCTAAAAGACGAGACATCATGTAGTACGACCAATTCCATCTAGTAGATACGTCTTGTACAAGCTGGTGGTCTGGTAAATTAAGTTCTTGCCGTAAATCACGAAGTTTTGACTGAGCTGGACTGGAATGGTGGAGATGTGTAACTATTCGTCTAGATTTTGCAAGTATTTGTATCATAGTAGCATGTTTCAATGCAGTTTTTACTGCCAGTTGCAACGTGTGTATAAAACAAGGAACTCCATTAAAAACTGAGTCATCATTAGCTTTCGCCACATTTCTTCCATTGTCTTGCACGATGGCATGAATTTTGGCCATGTTTATATTCTACAACGTTGGAATTTCTTCTAAACAGTCTTTTATGTTATTGGCTGTATGTGATTCTGGGAAATGTTTCATTTCTGCGTGGTGAAATTTGAAATCGTCACTAAGCCAGGGTGCTGTAAAACTCAAAAAACTTTCCATGTTATTTATATTTGTCCACAGATCTGTAGTAACTGAGATTGCGGCGGCACTGAACAGGCCTTTGCTAATTTGAGATTTAGTTTTCTTCGTAGAGATGCGGCATGATGTTGTCTGTAAAATACTTTCTGCTTGGTATGTTATATTTCGGTTTCACTGTTCTCATCAAGTTTCTGAAGCCAGTATTTTCAACAATAAACAACGGCTGGTTGTCCAAAGCAATCATCTCACCAATAGCAATACTAAGGTTCCTTGATCTAGAATTTCAAGTGACCATTGTAAAACAAAACTTTCTTCAATACTTCATTGGCATTTTTGCGATAAACTGACTTCTGAAGACACTGGACTGGACGGAATAGGCAATACCGGAGGTAATTCTTCTATGTGTGTCAGCGACGTACTCGGGGTTGGATCGTTTGATGAACTACGTTTAATCGAAGAACGTAACTGAGGCATCAACTCTGGATGTTTGAATTTAATATGGTTAGTCATACTAGTAGTGTTTGCTGTTTTCCCCTGACCACCACGCGAAATAACTGTTTGGCATTGATTACACTTCACTTTACGGGAATCAAACTCCACGACGTCAAAGACATAACTATGTCGGGTTCAGCAACGTTAACCTTTTTAGAAAAAACTACCGCTTGGGTTTTTGTAGCGTTAAATTCCACTTGGTTACTATTACCCCAAGATAGAATTTCTTCCAGGTCTTTGTTAAGTTGAATTCGTCAGAGTAGCTGATGTCCGAGCGTTCAAAGTGAATGAAAAGATGAGCGTACTGTCATCTGCAATGCTGTAGATTGGATTTCCGGCTTTTTCCAGCAGATCGTTAATGTACATGAAAAAGAGAGTAGGAGACAGTATGAAGCCTTAGGGCATACCGGCGTTGATAGTGAAGAAAGAAATCCGTCGACTGTCACTCGTAAAGAACGCTCTCTGAGGAAACATGAGAGCCACAGACAGAACTTGTCAGACATACCATAAGAGCGTAGCTTAGCCAACAGTCCATCGTGCCAAACACGGTCGCGCATGTATTACATTATATATATTTTTGAATTTGTGTTTTTACAAGGTTTCATTTGACACCCCACTCGATGACCTGGTATTTTTTTCTCTTTCGATTTGACCCCCCAAAGCAAACCTCTTAAGTCAAAATTTAAGTTTCAAAACTACACGGCTCTGGTGAGGCCATCAATTTCTATATTCAAATAGTTTCGAAGAAAATCGGGTGTGGCAAAGAGACGGACGGGCGCGCACAGTGTGTCGACTAGTACAAGTTAGCTGGACAAAATTATTTTTTCACTTATTTTAATTGTTTATGTATATTCTAGGCATATTAAGTTATTTTAAGAAAAAATTCATCGCGTTGGTTTTTTTTTATGGGCGTGGCTAATTTTTTCCCCTAAATTAGTCAGCTACACAGACATATTTAACGATAACTCGGGAACAACTTGTCAGATTTTTATAAATAAAACATTAAAAAATGCGTAACAAAATTTTATTAAAGTTGATTGAATATTATTTTATTCTATCTTTTATCGTTTTGGAGTTATTTAGAAATTAATGGAGAGAAAAAAAATTTTTTCGTGTAAAATTCATTATTTTTTTCGGTAAAAAAGCGCAATAACAAAAGAAAAACAAAATATTATACATTTTTCTGACAGCTGCGTATCTGGAAAATAAAATAAGGTATTAATCATGAAAATCCGTTAATAAATGTGGGTTTTATTCACAATTTACATTACAGGCATTACACACCTTTCCGTCTGTCATTGTCAGAAAAAGTTCGTGTTTTACAGAGATTTGAGAATCACCAAAGTTGATAAGTGTTGGAACAAGAGCATTAACTTCTTCCAACAATCTATTTGTCTCCACTAACGTGAAGTCGTTCGTTTCTTTGGCAAATATAAATTTGATTGGGCGACAATACAAAGTTGATGAAGGCCGAGGATTTTACCAAATAATTTTGGACCCATCATATAACTTAAGGGGAACTAAAGAAAATGCGAAAAGAAACTCGTCCGTATATTCAGTGTTCTCAAATCTCTGTTTGTATGTGCTGTGCCCAGAACTTCCATCACATCCCCATTTACTAACAAGTGTAAACGATGAACTTGTTGGGAACACACTGCTGATAACTTCATTCTGTGCTAATACTAGACGTTCCACTGTTTTATTTAATAAGGCTTGCAAATTTATTTCAGCACGAGTTTCTGTTATAGCAATGTGCTCCTCTGCAGGGTAACAGGCCTGTTTGGACTTTTTTAAACTAAAATATGACGTTTTGTTTGTAAGAATGCGTTGTTGACTTAGAATCTATATAGTAAGCTAAGGCTTCGTCACTACTTAATTGCCTAGGATTAACGGAACTGGTATTTTTAGACTTAATAATATTATCTGGGCTCTCACTAATGTCTCTAATCACATTGGCAATTTTCCTTTGCCCTGCTGAACGCACAGCAATTTCGGCAGCAGTCACCAATTCACTGACACTTCGAGATTCTACGAGATCCACGACGCGACGTTTCTTCGTCTTAAACGACGAGTCCTCGAAATCTTTGCGAGGTCTTCCTGCAGGAGTCACATTCTCACTTGATGTTGAAGGTTGTGGCGCAAAAGAACTCGCAGTAAACTGTATGTCTGCTTCATCCAACCACTTCTTATTTTTAATTAAAAAACGCTCCTTCGACTTTCCTGAAGCCAACCATTTGGCACCAAACTTATTAGACAAGTTGGATATCTTCAACTTTATTTCTTTTTGGCTGATTTCAGTAATGTCACCAAAGTGAAATTTTGAAGAAAGAAAGTCATATACACGCAGTTTTTTTCATTCTTCGTGTGTTTCAACCACTCCTCAAAAAAGGCTACCCTCGAAATAGAGTAAACGTGTTTTGGAAAAAAAAAAAAAAAGAAAAAAAACATGTTGTCCTGAAGTGTGCTAAACAATATGTGTATTTTTATGAAGAATAAAGTTATTTCTGTGTAATATCTAAAAACTAGCCCGGATAGAGGTGTATGTCTGTATATTCTGAACTTTCAAAGTTTTTTTTTTTTAAAAACACGCTAAAATATATAGGCTATTTTAAAAAAAAAACTAAAATTTCAAATTAATAGATTCTGATTAAAAAAATACATTAAAAAATAGTACTTACCCTCAGTATTAATATTCATCACAAAAACTTTCACAATATTACAATATGTCACTATAAGATGTGCACGAAAGTGTCGCTAAATTGTAACTGATTGATTGAAAGAGCTGCATTAAACTCATTACCTGACTTCTGACGCTTATGACTCGCCACTTGCAAATTTGATAAACAACCTTTTCTCGGAATTCGGGGTTTGGTGGTGTTGTTTACGTTTTGCAAATAAGATTTCCTGGAAATCATAACATGAATTTTGTCCACCTAGCATGTTCTACGCGACACACTGTGGGGCGGATAGAAACCGAAGTGATCTTACCAGATGTACAAGTATGAAATGCGGATTTTTTTTCTAAAAAAACATGTTAAATTCGGAAGAATGATAAAAAGTGCTTTATTCAAAGTATGCTCCATCACTTGTTATACATTTTTTCCATCTTTCGGGCAATTTGTGAATACCACACCAGTAAAAATCTTCCCCTTTTGCTTCGAACTATTCATCGAGCCATTTTTTCACATCTTCGTACGAACCGAAGCGCTGTTCAGCAAATGTATGACCCATCGATGCAAACAAGTGGTAATCGGAAGGAGCCAAGTCTGGTGAATAAGCTGCATGGGGTAGAACTTTCCAGCTGAGTGCTTCCAACGTGTCGCGAACTGGTTTTGCCGTATGTGATGGAGCATTGTTATGAAGAAAAATGACTTTGTGTTGTCTCTTTCGGTATTCTGGCCTTTTTTCAAGCAGCGAACGGTTCAAATCGGTCAATTGTTGTTGGTAACGTTTAGTATTAACCGTTTCCCCAGGTTTTAACAGCTCATAATAGACCACGCCCCTCTGGTCTTTCTGCCAAAACGATTCGGTCTTGCGGTCGATGTGGATGGTGCGCCTTGGTCTACCCATGATTTTTTGTGCTTGGAATTCTCAAAATAAATCCACTTTTCATCCCCTGTAACTATACGATGCAAAAACGACTTCCTTTTGTGCGGAGCGAGCAAAATGTCACACGTGTTTTTGCACTTTTCCATTTACCTGTCGTTCAACTCATGTGGTACCCATCTACCTGAATCTTTCCCATCTCTCGTAGCCGATTGGAAACAGCTTCTTGACTAACGCCCAATTGTTCGGCGAGTTGTTTTTGTGTTTGCGAATTATCTTCGTCCAACAATACTTGTAATTCCACATCTTTGTATTTTTTTGGCGGTTTTCCACGTTCCTTGTCTGCAACATCGAAGTCACCACTTTTGAAACGCCGAAACCATCGTTCACACGTATCTTGCGATGGAGCATGTTCACCATAAGCTTCTCGAAGTAATCGGTATGATTCAACAGCAGTTTTCTTCAAATGAAAACAAAAAATTAATGCTGTCCGCGAATGCTCTTTGTTCGGTATAAATTTCGACATATTGAACCCAACACTATACACACACTTTTCCAATTTATCACTCGTGCGCGTCTGACCCTTGTTGATGACACAACAAAATGGCGCAGTGTCAAATCTTTATAGCACAAACTGCATTGGTGTACCATCTGTTGTCTGAAATCCGCATTTCATACTTGTACACCTGGTATAAGTGTTCCGTACGGAACGCTAATAAACATGGTTTAAAATCAGAAGTTCTTTAAAACCGATTAGGTAATTTTACAACAAACATGTTGCTTTTTTACGGGCAATTTACATTTTAGGTTTCCTGATAACAAAATATACAAAGTAATAATGAATAGTAATATACTTTGCTGTAAATGTGCAATATAAACTTCAATAAATAATAGCTTAAAATATTATTTTTTCTTCTCTTTCTTGCCTTTTTTGCCTTTTTTAGTTTTTCTATATGGTCCCAATTGTTTTCTTACCATAATTCCTCTCCACCAACATTGGATTTTAGTAGCAGCCTTAATTTCTTTAATCGTTGCTTTTCTTTTTCATCTTTTATTCTTTTATACTCTAGCCAGTCTTTTATAGCTGCTGCTCGTACTTCATATTTTTCTTGAAGAACCTTTCTTTCTTCGATAATTTTTTCCAAATCTGTCTTAGTATGAATTATATCACCCTCTATTTGTTCCAAATCTTCATCATACTTCTTTACCCAGTATTGTATTTCTTCCCAGTCATCACTTCTACTTTCATCTAAGTAATTTATAAGTTCATTGTGACAACGCTCTTCCAATTTAATTTTCTCATTCATATCATTTATGGTTGACAAATAATAATTTTCTTTTTCTTTACACTTCATTTCGTTTTGTTCAACTCTAGCTTTTTCCCATTTATTAAAATAATTAACTTCATGCTGACCATAAATATAAATATCTTCACTTTGAAGTCTTAACTTCTGGATTTTAGCGTTGGTCTCTTCGATTGTACGTATATTTTCCAATCTCTCCTCTTCGTACAAATTTTTAAGATCCTCAATAACTTTTTCTTTTTCTTCTTCATCACGAAGTAATTGTACTTCTTCTCTATACATTAGGTTAGTTATTCTAACAGCTTCCTCTAACGTCTTGTACTGATTATTTATCTTTATTTCGTGGCATGTGTCACGTAAAATCACATACAGTTTATTTATATCTTTAGCAAGTTTATCAAAGCTGTTATCTGTACAATTAATTCTACATTCGGCATGGTTTTCTTGTCCCATATACCTATCTTCTATGCTATGATAAGAAACTACCTTGTTAGAACTTGGTCCAAGGTCGTTCTGAAGATTTATACTTCGTAAAATACTTAATTCGTTCATACATTCGTTAAGGACACAAATAATTATATTTGCAACAAATTTTGAAATATTTCTGCCTGAGGCGATATCAGATTTCGTACATGTTAACAAAGAAGGTTCCTCCACTTTAAATTGAGCCGAACTATTGCTGACTTCATAATCGCTTTGTTTAGATAATGTTTCTCCTTCAGAATCTGCAGATTGTTGATCTAAACTCATAACTCTTAATTAAATTGTAAATTTTCAGTTGTCAGTCATTGGTGACAGGGAATACACTTATTCTACCAGAAAATTAAATCGTTGCTATCTGTGACTAAAATTTAAGTGGTTAATTTAAAAAACCAAAATATTGTCGAAAGAGTAAACGTAAAAAAAAATTGGTAAAACTTTGTTACGAGGGCTTTACAAAATAAATAAATAAATAAATAAATAAATAAATATATATATATATATATATATATATATATATATATATATATATATATATATATATATATATATATACATATATTTATATATATATATATATATATATATATATATATATATATATATATATATAGACACACACACACACATATATTCTTCTTCCATTCTACCATATGGTGTAGGGCAGTTATACATTCTCCTTTTTTTCCCTCTCAATCTCCACATATAAACTTCTTCCATCTGTCTCTAATCTTTGCCATTTTCACTGCTACTTTCCAAAATTTTCCCTTCTCCTTAAGTATACCGCCAATACTCCTATTCCAGGTCTGTCTAGGTCTTCCTCGCTTCTGTTTTCCCTGCCTTCGGGCTTCATACACTTATTTCACCTGTCTATCATCCTTCATTCTCTATATATGTCCCCACCATCCCAGCTGTCTTTGTTGCCTATATATTCCATAATTGCTTGTACTCCCAGCCTTCTCCTTATTTCTGTATTCCTTATTCTGTCCTTCCGTGTAATTCCCTGTACTGGCCTCAGATATTTCATTTCGACAGCTTGTATCTTGTTTTGTCCTGTCTGTTAGGGCACATGATTCACATCCATATGTTAGGATTGTCCTATAAATTGCTTTGAACACTTTTATTTTTGTTTGTTTCGTCACTTCTTTCTTCCTAATGAATTTATTAGTTATTGCATCGTAGTAGTTTGTTCGTTTTTTTCGATTCTTTCATTAATTTCTTTGTCTTGTTTTCCAGTTTTATCCATTATCACTTCCAAATACTTATACTGTTCCACTTGTTGTATTTTATTCCCTTCTATGTAAATGTGCGTTTGTTGGTTTTCCATTGTCATTACTTTTGTTTTATCTATATTAATTTTCATACCTTCTTTTTTAAACGCTTTATTCCAAATATCGAGGTTTCCTTGTAATTGTCTTTCATTTTCCGCCACTAATATAACATCATCAGCAAAAGCAGCTTCAGATATCTTTATTCTTTTTAGCTTCCAGTATCCAATTGTTATTATTTTTACTTTTGTTTCGCATTTCTTGATTATTTTATCCATGTATACAGTGAACAATGTTGGGTTCAAGCTTCCTCCCTGCCTCAAACCTTCCTGTGTTGTAAATCCCCCGGACTTCATGTTGTTTTTTATTACATACTGCACATTGTTGGTGTATATTCCTTTTATGATTCTTATTATCTTTTTATTTATTCCCTTGTTTTCTAAGCTTTTCCACACTTTATTTCTCGGCACACTGTCAAATACTTTTTCTATGGAAGTCTATGGAAGCAAGGTGTAGACTTTTATTTTGTTTTAATAGTCTGTTTCAGTGTGAATATGTGGTCTTGTGTAATTCTTGCTGGCTTAAATCCACTTTGCGATTCCGCTAGTTGTGGTTCTATTACTTTCTTTATCCTGTTTTTTAGTAATGCCCTCATAAATTTTGACAATTGTGATCAGTATAGTAATTCCTCTGTAATTATTGCAATCCTTGTGATCTCCCTTTTTATAGATTGGTGTAATAAACGATATTCCCCATTCGGCCGGAAATTTTTCTTCCTCCCATGCATTATTAATTATTTCTAAGAATATTGTTTTTCATTTCTTTCCCATGTATTTAATCATTTCAGACGTTATCCTATCGCTGCCTGAGACTTTCCCATTCTTCAATTTCCTTACAACTTCCTCCAACTCTTTCCAGTCTATTTGTTCCTTATTTTATGTTTCTTCCATATTTGGTTATTCCAGTTCTTCATAATTTGTTGCATTACTTTTCAGAAAAAGTCTTTTTTTGGAATAGGCTTAAAACGGTCTAATTTTGAAAGACTTACGAGGAAATATCGGGGAGATGATTATGCTACATTTACAGTCATAGTAAAATTCCATCCAATAAGGAACTTTGCTGTGAAATTTTCTTTGCGGAAAACAACACGAAAAGAACAAATCACAAGATTTTTTAATGTATTTTGTAATTGCTGATTACACAGCCCCACAAAAAAAAAGTGGGGTATACTTTTCATGCGATATATCAGATCCGTAGTATTTTTGCCCGATGATCACGAATCTGACGTCGGAATATCGCCATCACATCTCAATGACCCCCGCGCCTAACTTTCCTTTTTTTGGCTGTATCTTGTTCTTTTTTCCGCGAATGACCTATTCAAAGGCTTTCTGCCCAAACGCTTTTAAGAACTTGTTTCTCTTTTTAGCGACCAGCAATAGTCCGCTAGCATATGGTCATCCCATCGTCCTTGATACCGATTTTCTATGATTTTCAGATCTTGGTGAAAACGTTCCTCTTGCTCCTCACTGTAGTCACCAAGATTATCTGGGAAATCATCGATGTGGGAGTCCAGGAAATGTAATTTTAGATTCATTAAGCAACCTAATGTTTGAAAATTCTTTACCATTTTCTCGACTATTTCTTTGTACTTAGGACTTTTATTATTTAAGTTTGTTGCAACTTCTTTAAAACTAAGCCAAGCAGCTTTTTGAACTTTATTCATTTTAGTAACAAATAATGAATCTTGAAACAATTTTCTTATTTGTGGCCCGTCAAATACGCCTGCCTTAATTTTAGCTTCAAAAAATTTCGGAAATTTTTTATGCAAATATTTGAAACATGGGCCGTTTGTATCTAATGCTCTCGTGAATTGCTTCATAAGTCCAAGCTTAATGTGAAGCGGGGGAATAAGAACTTTTCCTGGATCTATCAATGGTGGAAACAATACATTATTTTCACCAGGAGTGAACGATTCTCTTGTTGGCCAAATTTTTTTCTTATAATGACGTTCCCTGTCTCTGCTATTCCACATACATTTATAACAGGGATAAAGTGTAAACCCTGACTGTTGGCCAAGCAATATTGTTACAATTTTCAGATCTCCACAAATTTTCCAGTTATGATCAGCATATTTTATTTTTATCAAAAGCTGCTACATTTTTTCATACTGCTCTTCCATAACTGTGGCATGAGCAATCGGAATGGGAGCGTAAACGTTGGTATTATGCAGCAAAACTGTCTTAATGCTCCGTTTAGAAGAATCAATGAACAGTCTCCATTTTTCAGGATCGAATGAGTTATTTTGAAATTCATCCATTAGACCTTTTACATCGGTACAATATGAAAGTGACAATTCCTCGTCCATTGTGAAATATTTTCGAAATTCTTCATCTCTGTTTCTATAGTAAGAAATCGTAGCTTCTGGCTTAAGTAAATGTCTTTTCTTTAAAAAGGAAGCAAGATGCTCTGAACCATCTTTGGATAAGCCTAAATCTCTGACTAGATCACTAAGTTCTGACTGTGATACGAGTATTGGTTCTGGTTTACGGTTGTATGGTAGAAATTCTTTATCTGTGTCACTAGTATATGATAGGTTGTCACTAGAACATTCATTAGTAACAGTGTTTAAATCTTTTTCGACAGTCTCAATGTTTTCGGCATGAACTGATAAGATGAAATCATTTGTTTCCATAACATCAGCATCAAGTGGTTCAGGAGGCGGAATTAGTTTAGTTGGTCTTGTTACTGTCGAAACATCGTTATAAGTAATAGTGCTTTTATTTTTTCGGTTATGCCTAGATACAACATTCATACAAAAGTAGCAATCATTTTCACTGTATGGTCTATTCCATATTGCTGGTCTGGAATATTTAATCGCCTTCTTATTGATGTACAACATTATTTTGCAAGAACAATGATGTGGGGAACCCAATCTGTATCCTGGTGCTGTATTTCAATGTTTAAACAATCCTTATATAAGGTTTTAATCTTCTCCGTTATCGGTGACCCCATTTTACTCAATACGTGTTGACAGCAAATATAACAAAATGAATCACTGTTTTTATCGCACTTATGAAAAGTCCTTGTACCGTGAGACCGTTTCCTTGTAGCATTATACCCTACATGAGCCAAGTCACCCACACATGAAGAGCTACGGTCGCTGGATGACGACGGCTGCGGGCCCGCTTTCCCACCCTGACCAACCGCCGATACTGGGTTTCCGAGTCCCTGCATCGTAATTCTCTTTCTTCTACCTACCATGACGGCATCTAAGCCGTTATCCAGGGACTCTGCCGGCTAGTGGAGTAACACCGTTGCCCGCCGTCACCACGTGGAGGTGCCCTGGATGCAGGTAGAAGAATAAAAATCGACCGATGAATTTTCTCGGCGTTCAAAATGGCGCGAAAACATCTGCCATCTTGAATTTTGCAAATCCAACCTCCAACCAAATTTGGTAAGGATCGGTTGAATTTTAATTTGAATTCGTTTTTGCATTCGAGAAGCACTATATCTGTGTGATTTATTGAGGTTAGAAAGAAAACAGAACTGTATGGCTCAATTCAATCGATGAATATTAGCTTAGCGTGTCCGAATACATATTAATACATCTTTGGATTCATGAAAAAGCTTGAATCAATTTTTTAGGAGTATATTTTTCTTAATTTTTACTAATTTTTACCTATTTTTTTGAGGGTAGAAAAAAATTGAGATGTGATGGCGATATTCTGACGTCAGATTCGTGATCAGCGGGCAAAAATACTACGGATCTGATATATCGCATCAAAAGTATACCCCACTTTTTTTTGTGTTATTTAATTCAGGTTAGTTTTAGTTAGTTCAGGTTAACAAAAACGGTTACCTCCCGATTTTGTCACATAATTTTTTCAAATTTAGGCCATTTTAAGCTTATTTAAAAAAAAAACTTCCTTTTTGTAAAAAGCCCGCTCACCGAAATTTTACCAAAAAAAAGACAACAAATAATTTTGGGATAATATTAGATTATAACTGAAAAAAATTTGGTAAGAGTTTTTCAGAAAAAGGGAGTTTTTTTTTTGAAACAGGCCTAAAATGACCTAATTTTTGAAGATTTACGAGAAGAAATTGGGGAAGGCCGTTTTTGCTAACCTGAACTAACCGGAACTAACCTGATATAAAGAATTAGTAAGTAGAAAATACATTAAATAATGAAAAAAAATTTCCCAGCTTAATGTGAAATAACCGGTCAAGTGCAAGTTGAACTTGCGCAATTAGTGTTCCGTACGTTGATTGCTTTTAAAATAAAAAATGTTGTAACGGAAATATAAAATGATCAGTGACTTCACAAAACACACCCCAAATGAGTTTTCAACAAAATTTATTTCCAATCTTTACTGAAAATTGATGACCTTGAAATTTCTGTTTTTTTATATACCAGATAAATTATTACAGGTAATGCACTCGTGATAATTTTCGTTCAATCTACACCCCGTGGAGAATATTTTCAAATTTTTTGATAAGTGCTTTGCGAGATAAGACGGGTGGACAGCGATTTTTTAAAAATAGTACAAAGAAAAGTGCGCGCAAATATTACATTATATATATATTTTTTACTCATGTTTTCACAAGCTTTTATTTGACACCACACTCGATTACCTAGTAAAAAATTTTTTTTTTCACTTCCGATTTCACCCCCCAAAACTGACCCCTTAAGTCAAAATTTAACTTCCAAAACTACATGGCCCTGATGAGGCCATCAATTCTTATATTATTACCAAAATTTCAACTTTCTATGACAAATAGTTTTGGAGAAAATCGGGTGTGACAGACGGACAGACACCGAAGTGATCTTATACTAAAAATGACGTACGTGTATTAGTGACTGGAGACCAAGTTAGTTGAGGATAGTTCGGGTTAACAAAAATTGCCCCCCTCCATTTTTTTCTCGTATATCTTTCAAAATTAGGCCATTTTAGGCCTATTTCAGAAAAGAAACCTCCCTTTTTCTGAAAAGCCCGCGTACCGAACTTTCACTAAAAATTTTATAGTTTTTTGAAAAGATTAGGCTGATCTTTAAATTTCACCCATTAATATGAACGGAGCCTATTCTTCCGAAAACAACTGACAGTTTCGATCAGTGGTTATCAACAGTTGTCAGTGATATAAGTTAATTTTTATTTATCAAAAAAGTGCAAAACGGCTTTCCCCGATATTTTCTCGTAAGTCTTTCAAAATTGAAGCCTATTCCAAAAAAAAAAACTAAAAAATTATTTAAACATTACCACTAAAATGTGATAGTTAAAACGGAGCGATCTAAACCGGCAAACTTAAAATAATACATTAAAGTGTGTTTCGTCCACGTAGAACCCAACTTTAGACGACGCACAGTGGGGCGAATCCACTCAAATTGGCCTACAGGTCTTAATTTTGGAGTAATCGGTAAGATTTTTTTTAACTATTCTTTTTTTTATGACCAATCTGTCGAGCTAGATATTAGGTTTTTTTCCACAGTTTTCCGGAGTTTTCAAAAGCAGTATTAATTTTTATAAAAAGAAACGGTGTTTTTTTTTTCGCGGGAAAATCACTCGTTGTTTAATGTTCATTTTTTTATTGCCACTCGATCGGAAGGGTTGGATTTTTGATTTTTTTTCTTCATGTTTGTCAAAAATTTGAGAAAAAAATTGTATTTACATGGAGTACGATTTTTACGCAAAAGCTATGGACAGATGGTTTTCGTTCCATATTCAGGTCAGATTTTTCTCAATAATCGATTCTTTTGATGGACAATCAATCTACCGACCTCGGATTATCATTTTTGTCCCAGGTTTTCAAAAATTGCAGACATCATTGGCGTTACCCAGGATGCACCACATGGAGGTAGTGTCTGCTGGTACCCCTTTGTGTGCGTGTGTGTGTGTCTGTCTGTGTGCCTGTACGTATCGTGTGCGTGTGTATTGCCTACGATACTTCAAGTACCTACAAAGTTGTGTTTAGTTTTAAACTTTAAAGGCGACGACTGTTTTTAGTCAATTTCCACTGGTTTATTTAAATTGCGATGACGCGTTTCGCTGTCGGTGCAGCTTCTTTAGATTTACATTTTACACTGTCAAGTTAGGTTTAATGTTCACAATTTTATATAATTTCTTAATTATAGGATTACACCTAATTAAATTACATTGATAGTACTGGAAAACCAACACAGATTTGGAATTAGGAAAATAAATTAAAGAATGGTGAATGGTTTAAATCTACCTGGTCGTTGAGTAAAGTACGTGTAGTCCTTAATCGATTTATTTGCATTGTCTCTAAAAGGTTTAGTTTTAAACCTTTTTGTTGGGTGTGTAAAATTTTGAAATTCTTGTTAAATGTGTGATTTTCTGTTTAAAGATGATTAGCATATGTTGAATTAGATTTTCTATGGATGAAACTTTTTTCGTGTTCTGTAATTCTTTGTAAAAATGTACGTCCAGTTTGTCCTATGTTTGTTTTAAGACATGACCCACATGTTAAATGATAAACCCCTGATTTATTGTCTTTATTGATTTGTGGTTTGTAGTATTGTGAGTCTTGTAAGCTATGTTGACATTTTTTTGATTTAAAAATTTCCCCCGTTTTTCCGTTGGTTTGCCGAAATAGGTTAAACATTTAAATGTGGTATTTCAGTCCTTAAAACGTGGGTATATTTCTGAGATAGCCTTGTTTCTAAATTTTTTTCTAACGATGTTATCGATTAAAGTAACCGAATAACCGTTGTTAACGGCTACTTGTTTTATGTACTTTAATTCTTTAGTAAAATTTTCCTCTGATAAGGGGATATTAGTTAGTCTATGTACAAAACTATGATAAGCTGCGAGTTTATGATGGTTAGGGTGGTGAGAACTATTGTGAATTGTGGTATCTGTATGACAAGGTTTGTGATAAATTGCAAATTCATGTTTTACTGATTGTTAAGTCTAGGAAGTTGATTTTCCCTTCGACTTCTTCTTCCATTGTAAAACTGATATTTCTATGTAAAGAATTAATTGACTAAAAACAGTCGTTTATTATATGTTTATAATGAATTTCCATCAAGTAGAAGTTACAACCATCCAAAATTTTAAAAGCGACGTAAAATGCGAATTTTTTAAATTTTACTACAATATTCATAGTCAGGATGTCGAGGAATAATCATGAATGATTTTAGAAATATCCTGGGTATTAGATCAACGAAAATTGCCGCAAATTTATTGCAGGACAGTTCCGATGCAGAAGAAACCCGTTAAATCTAAACGATTTCATTATTATTGAGTCGAAGAAATAACTTGTAATTAAAAAAATAGCTTAAATAAATTAAGTTTATCAGAAAAATTTGTCATGCAGCTAAGCAAATTCAAGTAGTTTCGATTAAATTTAGACAAATTTTAGGTAAATTTGTTAGAATATTTGCTAATTTTTGCTACTAATCTAAACAAAATTCTAAATCCTGCTAACCAGTGAAAATTTGAATTATTTCAATGAATATTGAATAATTTTACGGGGTTTTGAATTTGACTTCGCTGAAATTCGCTTTAATTTAATTCAAGGTTATTATATAATTTTTTTAATTTCTTCGTTATTCAAAAAAAAATCATGACCTTTTTTTGTTCAGTCAGTATGGAACAACTTTATTTATAATAATACTTTATATAATTTCTTAATTTCAATATGTTTTACGGATTTAGTGATTAAAGTGTTTGAAATGAAAATAAAAAACCGGTCAAGTGCAAGTTGAACTTGCACAATTAGTGTTCCGTAAGTTGATTGCTTTTAAAATAAAAAAAGTTGTTACGGTGGTATAAAATGATCAGTGACTTCACAAAACACACCCTAAATGAGTTTTCAACAAAGTTTGTTTTCAATCTTTACTGAAAATTGATGACCTTGAAATTTTTGTTTTTTCATATACCAGATAAATTATTAAAGGTAATGCACTCGTGATAATTTTCGTTCATTCTGCACCCCCTTGAGAATATTACAGAATTTTTTCAAAATTTTTTGATAAGTACTTTTCGAGATAAGGCGGGTGGACAGCGATTTTTTAAAAATAATGCAAAGAAAAGTGCGCGCAAGTATTACATTATATATATTTTTTTTACTCGTGTTTTCACAAGCTTTCATTTGACATCACACTCGATTACCTAGTAAAAAAGTTTTTTTTCACATCGTATTTCACCCCCAAAACTAACCCCTTAAGTCAAAATTTAACTTTCAAAACTACATGGCTCTGATGAGGCCAGATGTGACAAACAGACGGAGAGATAGACAGACAGACGGACAGACACCAAAGTCACCTTATAAGTGTTCCGGACGGAACACTAAAAATCGCTAGCTTATTAAATAAATTTACTTAAGTTTATCAGAAAAATTGTTCATGCAACTACGCAAATTCAAGTAGTTTCGATTAAATTTGGACAAATTTTAGGTAAATTTGGTAGAATATTTGCTAATTTTTGCTACTAATCTAAACAAAATTCCAAATCCTGCTAACCAGTGAATTATTTCAATGAATACTGAATAATTTTGCGGGGATTTGAATTTGAACTCGCTGAAATTCACTTTAATTTAATTCAAGATTATTATATAATTTTTTAAATTTTTTTTTATTCAAAAAAAAAAACGGTCAAGTGCAAGTTGAACTTGCGCAATTAGTGCTCCGTACGTTGATTGCTTTTCAAATAAAAAATTTTGTTACAGAAGTATAAAATGATCAGTGACTTCACAAAACACACCTCAAATGAGTTTTCAACAAAATTTGTTTCCAATCTTTACTGAAATCTGATGACCTTGAAATTTTCGTTTTTTTTTTTATATACCAGATAAATTATTAAAGGTAATGCACTCGTGATAATTTTCGTTCAATCTAGACCCCGTGGAGAATATTCCAGAATTTTTTCAAAATTTTTTGATATGTACTTTTCGAGTTAAGGCGGGTGGACAGCGATTTTTCGCGATTTTTTAAAAATAATACAAAGAAAGTGCGCGCAAGTATTACATTATATATATATATATATATATATATTTTACTCCTGTTTTCACAAGCTTTCATTTGACACCACACTCGATTCCCTAGTAAAAAAATTTATTTTTCACTTCCGATTTCACCCCCCAAAACTAACCCCTTAAGTCAAAATTTAACTTTCAAAACTACATGGCTCTGATGAGGCCATCAATTCCTATATTATTACCAAATTTCAACTTTCTATGACAAATAGTTTCGGAGAAAATCGGGTGTGACAGACGGACAGACAGACGGACAGACACCAAAGTGATCTTATATGTGTTCCGTACGGAACACTAAAAATCATAAACTTTTTTTGTTCAGTCAGTATGGAACTTTATTTATATTAATACTTTATATAATTTCTTAATTTCAATACGTTTTACGGATTTAATGATTAAAGTGTTTGAAATGAAAATAACCAGTCAAGTGCAAGTTGAATTTGCGCAATTAGTGTTCCGTACGTTGATTGCTTTTAAAATAAAAAATGTTGTAACGGAAGTATAAAATGATCAGTGACTTCACAAAACACACCTCAAATGAGTTTTCAACAAAGTTTATTTCCAATCTTTACTGAAAATTGATGACCTTGAAATTTCTGTTTTTTTTTATATACCAGATAAATTATTACAGGTAATGCATTCGTGATAATTTTCGTTCAATCTACACCCCGTGGAGAATATTCCAGAATTTTTTTCAAAATTTTTTGATAAGTACTTTTCGAGATAAGGCGGGTGGACAGCGATTTTTCGCGATTTTTTAAAAATAATACAAAGAAAAGTGCGTGCAAATATTACATTATATATATATATATATATATATATATATATATATATATATATATATATATATATATATATATATATATATATTTTACTGGTGTTTTTCACAAACTTTCATTTGACACCACACTCGATTACCTAGTAAAAAAAATTTTTTTTCACTTCCGATTTCACCCCCCAAAACTAACCCCTTAAGTCAAAATGTAACTTTCAAAACTTCATGGCTCTGATGAGGCCATCAATTCCTATATTATTACCAAATTTCAACTTTTTATGACAAATAGTTTCGGAGAAAATCGGGTGTAACAGACGGACAGACACCGAAGTGATCTTATAAGTGTTCCGTATGGAACACTAAAAATCATAAACTTTTTTTGTTCAGTCAGTATGGAACTTTATTTATATTAATATTTTATATAATTTTTTAATTTCAATACGTTTTACGGATTTAATGATTAAAGTGTTTGAAATGAAAATAACTAGTCAAGTGCAAGTTGAATTTGCGCAATTAGTGTTCCGTACGTTGATTGCTTTTAAAATAAAAAATGTTTTAACGGAAGTATAAAATGATCAGTGACTTCACAAAACACATCCCAAATGAGTTTTCAACAAAGTTTGTTTCCAATCTTTACTGAAAATTGATGACCTTGAAATTTCTGTTTTTTTATGTACCAGATAAATTATTAAAGGTAATGCACTCGTGATAATTTTTGTTCATTCTACACCCCCTGGAGAATATTCCAGAATTTTTTCAAAATTTTTTGATAAGTACTTTTCGAGATAAGGCGGGTGGACAGCGATTTTTTAAAAATAATACAAAGAAAAGTGCGCGCAAGTATTACATAATACAAGTATACATACATATATATATATATATATATATATATATATATATATATATATATATATTTTACTCGTGTTTTCACAAGCTTTCATTTGACACCACACTCGATTACCTAGTAAAAATTTTTTTTTTTCACTTCGGATTTCACCCCCCAAAACTAACCTTTTAAGTCAAAATTTAACTTTCAAAACTACATGGCTCTGATGAGGCCATCAATTCCTATATTATTACCAAATTTCAACTTTCGATGACAAATAGTTTCGGAGAAAATCGGGTGTGACAGACGGACAGACATCGAAGTGATCTTGTAAGTGTTCCGTACAGAACACTAAAAATGTTGTTACGGTGGTATAAAATGATCAGTGACTTCACCAAACACACCCCAAATGAATTTTCAACAAAGTTTGTTTCCAATCTTTACTGAAAATTGATGACCTTGAAATGTTTGTTTTTTATATACCAGATAAATTATTAAAGGTAATGCACTCGTGATAATTTTCGTTCAATCTACACCCCGTGGAGAATATTCCAGAATTTTTTTCAAAATTTTTTGATAAGTACTTTTCGAGATAAGGCGGGTGGACAGCGATTTTTCGCGATTTTTAAAAAATAATACAAAGAAAAGTGCGTGCAAGTATTACATTATATATATTTTTTACTCGTGTTTTCACAAGCTTTCATTTGACACCACACTCGATTACCTAGTAAATTTTTTTTTTTTTCACTTCCGATTTCACCCTCCAAAACTAACCCCTTAAGTCAAAATTTAACTTTCAAAACAACATGGCCCTGATGAGGCCATCAATTCCTATATTATTACCAAATTGGGGGCCTATGGTCAACTTTTTATGACAAATAGTTTCGGAGAAAATCGGGTGAGACAGACAGACGGATAGACAGACACCGAAGTGATCTTATAAGTGTCCCGTACGGAACATTAAAAAGATATTTATATTCGATTTTGTAATCTTTATCCGGATTTTTAAATTTCCCTTAAGTCTTCCATGTTTTTAATTAGATAAGAACCCACGGGTCTTGGGACATAATTGTGACAAATTTGACCTTGTTATGTCAAAATTGACGTTTGCCTGGAATTTCATGACGAGTGTTCAGGGATCTGAATTCATATTTGACCAGTTTTACGAGGTCTAATCCCAAGAACCCTGATTTCTAATATATTCTACTTTATTATATTATTACTTACTTACCTTGTTAAATATGTTTTGATTTTCAAACTGTTTCCTGTGTAATGTAGTGGGCAATGCAAACTACGTTATGCTACTAAAAATATAATAAATATTTATAGTCACTTAATAATAACAACTGAAATACACTATATAACACTACTACTTCATTAAAAAGTACATCGTTTTTCTTATCTCAACAGACTTGTAAAAAACCGTAAATCACTATAGTAGCAAAATTAATCAAATTTCAATCGCGAACCCCTAAAAGTAAGGGCGTGAAGATAGTTGCAGTAATGTAACTGTTTAAACAGCGAACTAAGTGACCGATCACCCTATCGGCTGACGTATGCCCGCCCACCTCCCTTCGCGGGGTGTCATCTATTATTACATCGGAACCACTTCATTAGGCTCATCCTAAGCCTTAATGTACACGAGGGCTGATCAAATATGAAAAGATTGTTTTTATATCCCTGAAATTAATTACTACAACATTGAGTCGAGATTTTTTTTTACAAGTATATAGAACTTAGTATTGAAATTAATATCAAGAATTGTCAAATGTCTTATCGTGAATTATTCACGATTTTGTTAAACCGATAAAAATCAGAATTTAAAGAGAAATATCTGACTTAGAGGAGTAAAAAATACATACAACTGTTCCATTGGAAGAAAACAAAACTTTAACATTCCAAAAAATACAACCAGTAGAAAAAAATGCTAGTAACCACCGCATTTTCCTCAAAAATCACTTTAAGAATCAAATCAGTCTTTGTGATAAGTTTTTAATAAAGTTACAAGAGGTGATTGAAAGTTCTGTTCCCCAACTTAAAGAAAAATCATTAAATATATATATATATATATATATATATATATATATATATATATATATATATATATATATATATATATATATATATATATATATATATCAAGGATTTTCTACAGCTGACGCTGTCTTCCTTCTCTCAGCCTTTGATTCCATCCGTTTCTATCTTCCCAATCTCCCCTGTCCTCCATAACCTCGTCCACATCGTCTCTCCACGATCGTCTGGGTCTTCCTCTTTTTCTTCTCCCTATAGGGCTCCACACTCCGTTATTTTCTTTATCCACCTATTATTTTCGCTCCGTCTTGTGTCCATACCATTTTAATTGTTTTTCTTCAATGGTGTTTACTGCGTTCTCTTTGATGTTCATTCTGCGTCTTATTTCTTCATTTGTTATTCTCTCCATACGTGTCACTCTACAACATCTTCTCCAATACTCCATCTCTACCGTGTTAATTTTAGATTTATTTCTTTTGTTGATCGTCCATGTTTCTGACCCGTATGCCATTATGCTTTGTATTATTGATTTGTACATGCGTGTTTTGTTTCTTTTTGTAATGTGTTTGTCCCACAGGATCGAATTTAATTGTCTTATGCATGTCCGCGTTTGTCCTAATCTAGCTTTAATCTATTCTTCTGATGTTGCGTTTTTTGAAATGATGGTTCCTAAATATTTAAATCTATCTGTTCCTTTGATTATTGTTTCGTTATCGACTTCTAGATTCTCCACGTTTCCCTCCTTTGTTGTTAGATATTCCGTTTTATCAAAGTTTATTGCTAATCCTGCTTTAGTATATTCTTCTTTCAGTTTTCTTACCATATAACTGAGGTCTTCCTCATTTTGCTCTATGATTACTTGGTCGTCTGCGAAACTTAGAGTATATAAGTAATCTTCTCGTATTAGGACTCCCATTCCACTATATTTTTTCTTCCATTTTTTTAGTGTTTGTTTGAGGTATATTTTGAATAGTGTTGGGTATGTAGAGCATCCTTGTAATAGGCCTTTTGATGTTTGGAGTCTCTTCCCTGTTTTATGTCCTATTTTTATGTTCACTGTGTTGTTTTCGTAGAGAGCTTTTACTGCGTGTATTAGTTCTTTGTCAATGCCTATTTCTACTAACTTTTTAAATTTAGTATTACGAAAACTGTGAAACTGTTAACATGTAAATCATTTAAACCAAAAGATCTAACTAGATATAATTTCTGAAGATGGTTTAAATAAAATAAACCGAAACGTTAACCAAAAGTCAACTTGTTTCATTAAAAATTGACCGAAAGACCAAGAACAAAAAACTGTCCTAAAATATATATATATATATATATATATATATATATATATATATATATATACATATATATATATATATATATATATATATATATATATATATATATAAAAAAGTCTCCATACACCACCTGCTTCCTATACTATTTTTCTGTTATGTTTAACTGTTTAATTGGAACTATAAAAAAACAGGATTAAATTAATACTGGAAACTTAACCAACGAGGATTATTATTAAAAACAACTAACTAACTTTTTATTTAGAGGTTGCATCATTGTTATAAAAATGTAAGCAAAATTAATGTCAAAAAAGTCTCCATACACTTAGGAACTGCACTGAAAAAAACACGTTATAATAAGCCGCATTTTATCAAGCTTGCTAATCTGAAAACAAATGAATAATTTTCGGCCATATTTTATAATCTGTCACTTGTTGCTAGTAATTTTGCAGTGGGTTTCAAAGTAGTATTAATAACCGGACAAGTGCAAGTTGAACTTGCGCAATTAGTGTTCCGTACGTTGATTGCTTTTAAAATAAAAAATGTGGTAACGGAAGTATAAAATGATCAGTGACTTCACAAAACACACCCCAAATGAGTTTTCAACAAAATTTATTTCCAATCTTTACTGAAAATTGATGACTTTGAAATTTCTGTTTTTTTATATACCAGATAAATTATTACAGGTAATGCACTCGTGATAATTTTCGTTCAATCTTCACCCCGTGGAGAATATTCCAGAATTTTTTTCAAAATTTTTTGATAAGTACTTTTCGAGATAAGGCGGGTGGACAGCGATTTTTCGCGATCTTTTAAAAATAAACAAAGAAAAGTGCGCGCAAGTATTACATTAAATATATATTTTTCACTCGTGTTTTCACAAGCTTTCATTTGACACCACACTCGATTACCTAGTAAAAAATTTTTTTTTTTCACTTCCAATTTCACCCCCCAAAACTAATCCCTTAAGTCAAAATTTAACTTTCAAAACTTTCAAAACTCTGATGAGGCCATCAATTCCTATATTATTACCAAATTTCAACTTTCTATGACAAATAGTTCCGGAGAAAATCGGGTGTGACAGATGGACGGACAGACAGACAGACAGACAGACGGACAGACAGACACGAAGTGATCTTATAAGTGTTCCGTACGGAACACTAAAAATGAGCGAGAGAACTTGTCAAATTCCATTTCAAGTTCGAAAGATTATAATTGAATTGTGGAAAGATGGAAAATCGTACAGAAATATAGGAAAAATTGTTAAAAATCGCATGCTATTGTTCAGTACATTGTAAACCAGTATAAATCAACGGGTTCCTATTAAATTCGACCACGCTCCGGTTGTCTCAAAAAACTGACTCCACTTGAAGAGGCCAGTATTGTTAGACAAATAATTATAGATCCCAAGAAAAGTGCACCAAAATTAAAAAATAACCGGTCAAGTGCAAGTTGAACTTGCGCAATTAGTGTTCCGTACGTTGATTGCTTTTAAAATAAAAAATGTTGTAACGGAAGTATAAAATGATCAGTGACTTCACAAAACACACCCCAAATGAGTTTTCAACAAAGTTTATTTCCAATCTTTACTGAAAATTGATGACCTTGAAATTTCTGTTTTTTTTATATACCAGATAAATTATTACAGGTAATGCACTCGTGATAATTTTCGTTCAGTCTACACCCCGTGGAGAATATTCCAGAATTTTTTCAAAATTTTTTTGATAAGTACTTTTCGAGATAAGGCGGGTGGACAGCGATTTTTTAAAAATAATACAAAGAAAAGTGCGCGCAAGTATTACATTATATATATATATATATATATATATATATATATATATATATATATATATATATATTACTCATGTTTTCACAAGCTTTCATTTGACACCACACTCGATTACCTAGTAAGAAAAGTGCGCGCAAGTATTACATTATATATATATATATATATATATATATATATATATATATATATATATATATATATATATATATATATATATTACTCGTGTTTTCACAAGTTTTCATTTGACACCACACTCGATTACCTAGTAAAAAAAAATTTTTTTCACTTCCGATTTCACCACCAAAACTAACCCCCTAAAGTCAAAATTTAACTTTCAAGACTACATGGCTCTGATGAGGCCATCAATTCCTATATTATTACCAAATTTCAACTTTCTATTACAAATAGTTTCGGAGAAAATCGGGTGACAGACGGACAGACAGACAGACAGACGGACAGACAGATACCGAAGTGATCTTATAAGTGTTCCGTACGGAACACTAAAAAGAAGTACGAGAATTATTTTCGAAAAATATTTGTTCACATACAGTGACAAATTGTTTACACAGGGCAGGCTGTAAGGGGTGTACAGCCAGGAAAAAGCCGTTAATTTCGGAAGCTAATCGCAAAAAGCGGTTAGCTAGGGAATACGGTACTAAACCTCCTGAATTTTGGGAATCCGTACTCTTTAGTGATGAAGCTAAAATGAACCTTTTTGGGTCTGACCGCAGAACTAAAGTTTGGTAAGACAAGGGGGTGGCAGTGTGGTTTGTTCTGCTTTGGGGATGCATGTCAGCTGGAGGGGTTGGAAATTTACAACTTATTAATGGTACCATGGATCAGCATATTTATCTGAACATTTTGAGAAAAAATTTAAGAGAAAGTGTCCAAAAATTAGCACTAGAGAAAATTTTCCAACAGAACAATGATCCGAAACATACCGCAAACTTGGTGCGAGAATGGATGATCCATAATATGCGACAGCAGCTTCATATACCTCCACAGTCACCCGCTGTTAACCCCATCGGGTATTTATGGGAGGAACTTAAACAAATATAGTGTTTCAACTAGAGAAGAATTAAAAAGCAGAATATTGATCAAATGGGAGATCATGCCAGCAGAAGTTTCTAGAAAGCTGGTTGCAAGCATGACAAAAAGGTTACAGGAGATTATGAAGGCCAACGGCGGTCCCACTGAATATTAGTTTAAACGAAATTGTCATATTCCGTTCGTTATTGGTAATTGTTAAAGTGTATGGAGACTTTTTTGACATTAATTTTGTTTACATTTTTATAACAATGATGTAACTTCCAAATAAAATGTTCCGCAGTTGTTTTCAATACTAATCCTCGTTGGTTAAGTTTCAAATATTAATTTAAACATGTTTTCTCATAATTAATTAGTTAAACATAAGAGAAAAATAGTATAGAAATCAGGTGGCATATGGAGACTTTTTGGACTGACTGTATGTCGGAGGTCCGTACTTTGCTTAACTTTTTTATGTTTAATATCTTATCACAAACGGTCTATTGTTTAAAATATGTCCTTCTAGTGTTTGTCTTAAGTTTTGAATTGTTGTGGCTGTTACTTGATGGAAATTCATAACGAATGTAATGAAAGACTGATTTTGTCAAATTTTCACTTTATTTAGTTTCACTGAAACTGTATGACGCGTTTCGCTATACTATAGCTTCTTCTGATACAAAATGATATTTGAATATTAGTGTTGTTACACTTATACAAATACTCTAAGGTAGATAGGTAATAAAATTAATACTATATGCTAATGAATATTGCTGGGAAATTCATTCTGAATATTAATTGTATAAATAGAGTAAAGGGGAGTTACCATGGGCCAGACAGGTGTCTTTTTGTTCGTGTAAGCTGATGTCTGAATTTTTAATTCTATTTATTTCTAAATTTTCTGATAGGTTTAATTTTACGCCTTTGTTTTGTACGTGTAGAATTTTAAATTTATCGTCAAAAAGATGATTTGATTCTGTTAAATGATTACTGTACGCTGAATCAGTTTTGTTTTTTTAAATAGCTTCTTTTATGTTCTAAAATCCGAGTTTCGAATGAGCGACCTGTCTTACCTATGTAACTTTTATGACAAGAACCACAATTCAACTTATACACTCCAGATTTTTTTGAACTATTTTGTTTTCCCTTTGCGTTTTTAATGAATTTTCCTAACGAGTTGTTTGTTCTAATATATATCTAATCTAATCTAATCTAATATAATATCAACATAGCTTTTAGAACAAACAACTCGTTACGAAAATTCATTAAAAACGCAAAGGGAAAACAAAATAGATCAAAAAAAAATCTGGAGTGCATCAGTTGAATTGTGGTTCTTGTCATAAAAGTTACATAGGTCAGACAGGTTGCTCATTCGAAACTCGGATTTTAGAACATAAAAGAAGCTATTTAAAAAACAAAACTGACTCAGCTTGCAGTAATCATTTAACAGAATCAAATCATCTTCTTGACGATAAATTTAAAATTCTATACATACAAAACAAAGACGTAAAATTAAACCTATTAGAAAATTTAGAAATAAATAGAATTAAAAATTCAGACATCATCTTAAATGAACAAAAAGATACCTGTCTGGCCCATGGTAACTCCCCTTTACTCAATTTATACAATGAATATTCAGAATGGATTTCCCAGCAATATTCATTACCATATAGTATTAATTTTATTACCTATCTACCTTAGGGTATTTGTATAAATGTAACAACGCTAATATTCAAATATCATTTTGTATCAGAAGAAGCTATAGTATAGCGAAACGCATCATATAGTTTCAGTGAAACTAAATAAAGTGGAAATTTGACAAAATCAGTCTTTCATTACATTTGTCTTAAGTTATTTTTTAGTGTAGGAAAATCAAATGCCGTACTAATTTTAAATACTGGATAAGTCACTTTACCGGTGCTTAAAAAATAAGCGTTGTTTTGAATGGCCGTCCTAAAATATAACGCGTGAGTTTTAAAAAAAATAATACTACAGAAAAACATAATATATACTGGCAATACCGATCCAAAGGTAAATTAAAGTGCATGAAAACCGATACCTACTTTAAAGTTCATGAATATGACTGGTAACAAAATACATTTATTATTTCTCATGTTATAGGGATGGACGATGAAAAATAATCCTTTATTTATTTTTAGGAAGTTCGCATTAAAGGGTGAGAAAGAGATATTTTAGGATTACATTACTGTCTTTCGATGAATAGACAGTATTAATAATAGAAAATAATGTTCCGCCAAAAACATTAGACTTATTTACGTAGTTAATTCTTTACTAATTATATTTTGTATTGTTTTGGTAGCAAATAAAATCCAAACAGATTTTCTTAAAATTATTTTTGTATATACTACCGTCAAAAAGTATTTGTCCACATAGAAATTTCAATGTAACTGCCAAAATTTAATACCTAATTAACCCCTTTTATTATATTAGGTAAATTTAATCGTTCTTAACAAGTGTCCATTATAAAATTGTTTAGATAAACCTTTTTGGTGAAATCACAAATTAAAAACCAATTAGAACAAATTTCCAAGTTTTGAGGTGGTTTCTGAGAATTCCAGTTGAAGTAAGAACTCATTTCAATTTTCTAGGGATTATGGAAATTCCTAGTGACATTTTATGATAAAAACTATGCTATAAATACCATTGCCCTTTCGGAAATTAACCATTCGCAATCAGTACTTTGTCAGTGATACAGGCTCAATTGCTTTGTGAAAATACCAGAAACGAAAGAAGTTTTCGTTGAAAATTGGGCTCTGATAATTACGAGACATCAAAATGGTCACTCGAGTCGACAAATCGCGAGTGATATGCGGGTGCCAAGGAGAACGGTGGGCTACATCGTAAAAAAATTTTCTGCAGGACATGAAATTCTCAACCAAAAATGATCAGGAAGGTCTCGAAAAATGACTCCCGCTGAAGACAGAGCTATAACAATATCCAGCAGACGTAATCGCCGCCTAACCGCACCAGAAATCACAGCTCAAGTAAACCTGGAGCGGCCCATCCCCATCAGCGTGACAACCGTGAAGAACAGGTTAGGAGAAGGTGGACTACACGGGAGAGTTGCAGTGAGGAAGTGAATAAACGTAAACGATTAGAATGGGCGCGAGAATATAAAAATTGGACCTCAGAACAATGGAATTCCGTCCTTTGGAGCGACGAATCTAAATTCGAAATTTTCGGTTCAAATAGACGAGTTTACGTGCGGCGGTCAGCTGGAGAAAGGATGTTGGAAGCCTGTCAATTACCTACAGTAAAACATGGTGGAGGTTCAGTAATAGTTTGGGGTTGTTTTAACAACGGTAAAGTTGGAAAAATCTTTAGGATAGAAGAAATCATGCGAAAAGAACAGTATCAAGAAATTTTGCTTCCTTCTGGAAGAGATATTTTTCAGGAGAAATTTATTTCTCAGCATGACAATGACCCTAAACATTCTGCTAAACAAATTAGAGAACTTCTGAACCAATGGAAATCCGATGATGTCCTGGAAGTGAAGACTTGGCCTCCACAATCACCCGACTTGAACCCCATCGAATTGCTGTGAGACCATTTGGACAGAGGTGTTCGAAAACTCAATCCAACATCAGCAAATCACTTGTGGGAACTTTTAAGAGCAGAATGGGTTAAAATAACCAAAGAAATTCTGAAGAAAATACTGGACAGAATGCCGAAAGTCTGTAAAGCGATAATTAAAAACAAAGGTCACATAGATGAGAAAAATCCTGGAAAATTATGAATATTTTTCTGATTTTCTGGACTGTAAATAATGTGAAAATACATAATAATTCATTAAAATTAAAAAATATATATATTATCTGGGTTTTTGTTGTCTTGAGACTGAAATAACTAGGTGGGCAAATATTTTCTGACGGTAGTGTATAATTTTAATAGTGATTTTTCTGTTTTGGTTATGAATTCTAAATAATTCTTAAAACAGTTTTAAGACACTTTTTATTAGTGTTCCGGACGGAACACTTATAAAATCACTTCGGTGTCTATTTGTCTGTCACACTTAATTTCCTCTGAAACTATTCGACATAGAAAATTTAAATTTGTCACAAATATAGGAATTGATGGCTCAATCACAGCCGTGTAGTTTTCAAAGTTAAATTTGTTTTAGGAGGGAAGTGAAAAAAAATTTTGAAGGTCATTGAATGGGTTGTCAAATGATGATATAATATTCGCGCAAACTTTTCTTTATATTATGTTTAGAAATTGTCAAAAATTGCTGTCCACCCTGTCTCTAAGTGTACTAATCAAAAAATTCTGAAATATAAGGTGTAGATTGAATGAAAATTATTACGAGTGCATTTCCTTTGATAATTTATCTATAATACTAGCAGTACCCGCGGCTCCGCTCGCGTGGACTTCATTCACTATTATCGTCACTGCTCATTCCTTATATTACCTAATGTAATAAAATATATCCTATAACCTGGCCAGAAAATATATGTAGGAATTAAAAAAAAAACACGTAAATCGAATAAGTGGTTCTCGAGTGATAGTTTAGGCAGTGTACTGCAAGAGAACGCACTAGCGGCAAACTTTTTTCCGACTTCATTTACTATTATCGTCACTGCTTATTCCTTATGTTACCTAACGTAATAAATTATATCCTATAACCTCGCCAGAGAACATATGTATTTTATAAAAAAACACGTAAATCGGATAAGTGGTTCTTGAGTGCTAAGCGCACTTACGGACAGACAGACACACAGAGAGACGTTGCATTTTATATATGTATATTATAGAAGATTATAGATAACCTGGCCAGAGAACAAATGTGTGAATTTAAAAAAAAAACACATAAATCGGATAAGTGGTTCTCAAGTGATAAGCGCACTAACGGACAGACAGACAGAGAGACGTTACACTTTATATATATTATAGATATTTTTTGCTACATGATATTGTTCTATATTTAATGGTTTATGCAGTGTATTGCAAGAGAACGCGCTAGCGGCAAGCTTTTTTTTCCGACTTGATTCACTATTATCGTCACTTCCTTATGTTACCTAAGGCAATAAAATATAGCCTATAACCTGGCCAGAGAACATATGTATGTTTTTTAAAAAAAAAGCACGTAAATTGGATAAGTGGTTTTCCAGTGATACGCGCACTAACGGACAGACAGACAGAGAGACGTTGCATTATATATATTTTATAGATATATAAAATGCAACGTCTCTCTGTCTGTCTGTCCGTTAGTGCGCTTATCACTCGAGAACCACTTATCCGATTTACGTGCTTTTTTTTAAAAACAATCATATGTTCTGTGGCCAGGTTTGTTAGGACATATTTTATTACGTTAGGTAACATAAGTAATAGGCATGAAATTAATTGATTAAATGATTAGTTTTTCAGTCTAAAACAAAATTTTTTGAGCGAAGCAGATATATATATATATATATATATATATATATATATATATATATATATATATATATATATATATATATGTGTGTGTATATATATCGAATCAGGAAGAAAGGTAACAATTAAAACTGTTTTTTTGAACCTTTTATCTCTGAAGCGACTAAAAATAAATATAAACCATCAAAAGGTCTACAAAATGCTATATAAAGATGCAATTATATAAAAGGGTTTTCCATTACCGTTGAAAGTCGTCGGTTTTTTAGTCTGTCAAATTTGACTATTTTTTTCGTAAAAAAAAATAGAGTCAAAAAGAACAGAGCTAAACCTAAAGCGGAGCATCCCTATTAAATAGGTGAGACCGTTAAAATTCAAAATTCTGTTCTCTGTTATGTTTTATTCTGTTCTATGCTATGCTGTAGTGTGTGCTGTATTGTATTGCTCTGTCCTATCTTGCCATGTACGTGCTTGCCCGATCCTACACTGCCTTGCCTGTGTCTGCCCTGGTTCACCCTGCCCGTTTCGGCAGTAGGGTAAGAGCGGATAATGGGAGTCAGCGGGCAATGGTGGTCACCCACATATCTATAAAACTACACGTCCGAGAGCGATGTCGATGAACTTTCCGCCCGCGCTGCACTTCCCACCACTTATACGAACGACTCGCACTAGTTGCCGCCACGTGTTTCTGAGTGACAGTTGTGTTTTGTTTTGGCGCCTCGCCGATGTAAATTTTCGTTTTAATAAAATTGATGGTAAGTGTCGAATTTCTTATCATACCTAAATAAATATTTATCTATAGTTAGTCTTGACATTCAAAATTGTGATGTGCATCTTAAATTTCGATTAAAATAACTTTTAAAATTTTTAACTGTTTTCTCGTTAGTGCAGTTGTGGATAATGAGAGTCAGGTGACCCCCATTGCCCGCAAGTGATTACCATTACCCGCAAAGATTTATATCTATTTTTTTTTTCAGACGCCAAAAGTACGGGTCAGAACAACCGAAAAGGCTAACTGGTCATCTGATTCTCTGGAAAAAGCTGTGCAGCTTATTGAACAAGAGGGTTATTCCATACGAAAAGATGCTAAGACTATAGGTATTCCGTTTTCAAGTCTAAAAGATAAATGAAAACCTCTTTCTTGAATGGCTTTCGCACTTTAAACACCACGCTAAACCCTCTACAGATGAACCTGTTCTGTTAATACTAGACAATCATGTTAGTCATATTTCCTTTCCTATTTACGACTATTGCAAGAGCAACCATATTCATATGCTATCTTTTCCATCACACACATCGCATAAAATGCAGCCCCTGGCTGTTTCTTTAGACCACTAAAAGCAGCTTACAAAAAAGAAAGTGGCTGTGACATCTCACAGAAAAGATAAACCCTTATGACGTAGCATCCTTGGTGAGGAAAGCATTTAATAGTGTTGCATCTATTAGGAAAAGAGAATCTGGATTTAGAGCAACGGGTATTTTCCCAATAAATCCTCAATTGTTTTCAGAAGAAGATTCTATTGTCTATGAGATTCTTCAATCTGAGTCTATAGCAGTTCAATATTGTGATAAATCCATTTCGGTTTCTTCTACAGATGTAGTGCAAGATTGAAGGTGATTCCTAGCACATCGGGGCAAGCAGACCCATCAGTTCCTGGCACGTCAAAACAAGTAGACGTATCAGACCTTGGCACATCAAACCAAGTAGAACCCACTTCGCCAACACCTCGAGCCAAAGAGTCGTCTACTATCCAAGACCTTATAAAATTGCCAGAGAAAACACCTGGCTTCACTACAAGACAGGGTCGAAAGAAGCAGCATGCCACAGTCTTAACTTCGACGCCAATCAAAGAAAATTTAGTAGAAAAAGAAAATAAGAAGACAAGAACAAATCAAAAAGACAAAGGAAAAGAGAAGGAGAAATGGAAAGGTAAAGGCCAAGGAAAGAAAATTAAGGTGCAGAAGGAGGGCCTCAAAAAGGCAAGTTCTCCAGGAGGCAAACGATAGTACTTCGGTATCAGATGTAAATACTAATGAGTTGTGCCAAGATAATAAAGAGGATGATGCAGAAGACGCAGGAAACCTATATCTTATTTGCTGCGAATTCGAAAGAAACAACGAGATTTGGTACAGGTGTACCTGCAAGTTCTCCAGGAGGCAAACGATAGTACTTCGGTATCAGATGTAAATACTAATGAGTTGTGCCAGGATAATAAATTATTTGCTGCGAATTCGGAAGAAACAACGAGATTTGGTACGGGTGTACCGCATGTGAGTTGTGGGCTCACGCGGACTGCACTGGGTGGGATTTTGCTGAAGGTTATGTCTGCGATATGTGTTTAATTTTGTTTGACTCTGATAACCCACAGGGTGACCACCATTGCCCCGATCTCAGTGCAATCGGAGTCAAATGTATTTTTTTTTTAAACGCTTTTTATTTCTAAAGTTGATTGCTAAAGTGATTAAAACTGATCTCAAATGATAGTTAAATAAGTAATTTTGTTATAAGGCGGTTGCAATAAAGATTTGATTTTGAAATAAGCTGTTATTTAAATTTTCGCTTAAGTAAGTCCCATTACTCTTTTCTACCCTACTCTTTTCCATTTTATCCTATTCTGTTCCATTTTATTTCATTACATTCCATTAAATGCCAATATATTCATTTATATACGATTCTGCTTCATTATATTCAATTTTATTCCATTCTAATTCATTATATTTCCTCCTATTTCATTATATTTAATCATAACTCATTCTGTTAAATTCCATTCCATTATATTTAATATATTCCTTTCCCATGTATCAATTATATAACCCCTTAGAATTACTAATGGAATTTTTTGCCTTATAAATTCTAGATTAGTAGGTACTCTCTAGAAAATTAAAATACGTTGGATCGAATGGTATTCAACCTATTTTATTTCGACCAATCTTTAGTTCAAATTGGTATACTCAACGAGAAATTCTTTGACGCTTACTGTACCATTTATTTTATTAGATGCCACATAAAAGTCAATATTTTATTTTCTTCTTTTTTGTACTAAAACAAACCATAAACCTTTTGTAATGAAAATGCTGCTTTCCTGCTTACACTGCCATATTTAATTATTGATTTATTTTGAAAGGCTTCTTGTGAACTTTACTATCATGGAATTGAATGGCTTCGTCGATTCTTATTAATTAATCTCTATGCGACGACTCCGACGCTTGATTTACAACGTCGTCATATACATTCTAATTAGGACGTCCGAGGAGAAAAGAAAAATAACGTACTACTATCGCCATAGTCAGATAGGCTACTACTACCGCCTTTAACTGTTCAGCGACAACAGTAAAAAGAAGTTGATTTAAATATACTTTGCCCATCTATTCATAACCAATCTACCTGTAAATTTAACTTTTCGCTCTTGAAGTTAATTCATATGTCCAATATATCACAAGCGAAAGATTCATCCCAAGAAACAATGTATTCACATAAAGGTTGACGTTTAAGTAAAATAAAACAAGGAACAATAGAAGAATTAAAAATCTCACTAATTTTAATTTAATACAAAACGGCTTAGTATTTTAATTACAGGAGCATCATTATCAAAAGTATGAATATCTTCCAACAACAGAAGAAATATATATTGATAATTACTGTCCATTTACCTTAATGTATGTGTATATATATATATATATATATATATATATATATATATATATATATATATATATATATATATATATATATATATATATATATATATATATATATATATATATAGTCGACACTCTATATATAGTGAAAGACCGAAAATTTCACTATAGAGAGTTTTTCACTATATAAAGAAAAAATCCGTATATATTGCTATGTATGTAAGATATTCTAGGTTTTGAAAAAATTGCTTTATAAAGAGTTTTTCACTATATAGAGTTTCACTATAAACAGTGTCGACTGTATATATATACACCCTGGACAAAATTAACACAACAATATATTAGATAATCCAAATCACTATAATGAATTAATTTTAATAATTTTTTATGAACATGGGTTACACTAAAAGTTAGAAAAAACTTATTCGGATACTTTAAAAGTGAATTAGCTACCAAATTTCTCTATAAGATTCGAATTAAAATTATTTTTAAGACCTAATAACAAAATCGTTGAAATTATGTAATAATGAAAAAAATAAACTGGGGCACTAGTAGCAAAATTAATGGTGTAACTGGGACACTAGTAGCGTGTGTTGCCTCCTCTACTTCGGATGACAGCGTTTATGCGCCTAGGCAAGCTTCTAATTAAATTTTGGATAAAATCTTGAGGAATTTGCTCCCATTCTGTGATAACTGCATTTTCAAGTTCCCTCAGGTTTCTAGGTGCAGGTATATGACGTTTCACATTTTTCTTAAGGTGATCCCATACATGTTCTATCGAATTGGTATATCCACTTGATTAAGATAATCGAGTACCTCCCTAGCCACGTGAGGTCGAGCGTTGTCTTGCATAAACATGAAATTGGGCCCCACAAAATGACCAAAAGGTATCACATGTTCTATTACAATATTCTCAAGATCGTAGTCAACATTCATACGGACAGGAACTAACTCTGTGCGAGCATCAAAGCAGATGCCATCCCAGAACATAACAGAGTCACCGCCGAATGGAATCCTTGCAGAGATATTGCAAGGAGCAAATCTCTCTCCTGGTCTTCGCCATACTCGTTCACGACCATCTGGATGTTTTAGACTAACCCGAGTTTCATCTGTGAAGAAAACTTGTTTCCAATTATCCACAGACCAGTTTTTGTGATTTCGAGCAAAACGTAACCTGGCACCTCTGATCTCTCTAGTAAGCAAAGGCGCAGTGGCTGGTCTCCTACTGTTTTATCCAGCTTCATTTAACTGTCTTCTAACTGTTTTAGAAGAAATTGTGACATTGCGAACAGCTTCGAGTTCGTTTCTTATTATAGAACTAGTGACAGTCCTGTTTCTTAAAGTATATTGTCTTATAAAACGTTCATCTAGGTCGCTAGTGCATCGTTTTCGCCCTTGCCCTAGCCTTCTAAAATAAGTTCCTACTTCATTCAAGCGTCTTACCATACGACTTATTGTGGAACGATGTTTGCCTAACAAATTGGCAACATAACTCTGACAATATCCCTCGTCCAATAAAACTGAGGCTCGCACTACATCGTGTTCAGTTAAATTCCTTGTTCGATTCATTTTTCTAATTCTTGGGGGTCAAAAATAAAACAGTCTACCACAAAAACGTATTACTTTGAAAAAGGGAACAATTTATAAGCTTATTTTTAATAAAATCTGTCGCATTATTACAGAAAATTGTTTATCTTCTAAAAAATTCTTTAAAACTGTAAATCTAAACGAATTGTTTTGATTTCGGTCATGAACAACGAAACAAAATATGCATAGCCTACTATTCAAATACTCGATAAACTTTAAAAACTGACATAAGAAAAAGATAAATTAATTTTCAGATTGTTGCGTTAATTTTGTCCAGGAGTGTGTATATATATATATATATATATATATATATATATATATATATATATATATATATATATATTATATATATATACAAATTGAGGAACTTTGCCAAAAAAAGTAAAATATATTTTTTATTTTTACTATTTTAAACCAAAACAGTATCGGATTAATTAGTGTCTGTCCGTCTGTCTGTCACATCAGATTTTCTCCGAAACTATTTGACATAGAAAGTTGAAATTTGGTACTAATATAGGAATTGATGGCCTCATCAGAGCCGTGTAGTTTTGAAAGTTAAATTTTGTCTTAAGGGGTTAGTTTTGAGGGGTGAACTCGGAGTGAAAAAAAAATTTTTTACTAGGTCATCGAGTAGGGTGTCAAATGAAAGCTTGTGAAAACACGAGTAAAAACAAATATATATATATATATATATATATATATATATATATATATATATATATATATATATATATATATATATATATACTGTAATACTTGCGCAAGCTTTTCTTTGTATTATTTTTAAAAAATCGCGAAAAATCGCTGTCCACCCCCGTTATCTCGAAAAGTACTGATCAAAAATCGTTCGGCCCGGTTTATCCGAAAGTTTTTGTTTTTTAACCAAAAGTGGCCGGAAGTTTTAAGATTAGTATTTCTTATTTAACTGGACCGTGATATTTCTAGGTAGAAAAAAATTAAAAGATAAACAAGCTAGCTATAATGTATTAAAATATGGTACAATGTTTAGCCATTACTAGAGACCGGATTATATGCATTTGCATATTTTCATATGTATTTGTATATTTAGACCATTCTCACCGATTATTGCATATTTTACCCAGAATCTAGTAATGATGCATATTTACAATATTTCTCGGCATTACTAGGCAATTGAATTGCTCAGGGTATTGTTAATGTCGCTGTCTGGAAGCGATGTTATCGCCAGAGCATTACCTGCAATAGTCTAAACATCGATTAGGTTACGACGGTATTTTATTCCTTTGCTTCTTGGTCGGGATATAATTGCTAAGTAGTTAGTTTCTAAGGATATTTGTTTGAGCGTGGATCAAATAAACAATTATCTCGAAGACGAATTTTTATTTTAAAACAAGATATCAGTTTTAACATTATTGTTGACGCGCTTGCTTTTTGCAATTTTTAACGTGTTGTGTTAAAGTTTAACGTGTACCATGCCACCCGCAAAAAAAAGTGTCTCTTCGTGGGTAGCTGATTATCTTGGAACATTTATATACGATGGAAATGTTTTGTATTGTCGAGTTTGCGAGAAAAATGTTTCGTGCACAAAAAAGTTTCAAATTGACCAGCATGTCAAGACAAGTCTTCATACAGCAGCAAGTAGCAGTGATTCCACTTCTATAGGCAAACAAAAAACCACTTTAGCATGGATTTATGTAAAGCATTGCTTGCAAGTAATATTCCTCTCCACAAACTTACAATTCCTACATTCAAAGATTTTCTGCGAAAATATTACTTAAATCAAAAAATACCAGATGAATCAAGACTGCGTAAAAATTACATACCAACAATTTACCAACATGTTCTGGAAGAAATACGTAATGAACTTAAGGATGACATTATTTGGATCTCAGCTGATGAAACTACCGACAGTTGTGGTCGCTATATTGCGAATTTAATTGTGGGTGCATTAAGATTAGAGCCTTCTTCTTTCAATTTGGTGGCCTGCAAAGAACTTGACAAGACAAATCTTTCTAAGATCGCCAGATTTGTGAATGAGGGTATTAAAAAAATATTTGTTGAATCTTCTGCAGATGAAAGAGTGTTTTATATTTCTCTCAGATGCTGCTCCCTATATGATCAAGGCAACCAAAGTCCTCCAAGTATTTTATGCTTTGCTCACGGAGTCCATCGACTTTCTGAAGAAGTACGATCCACGGAAATGTAAATAAACTGATTTCATCAGCAAAGAAAGTGTTTCTTAAGGCACCTGCTCGCAACAACGCCTATAAAGAAAAACTGCCAAATATGCCTTTACTTCCCGAACTAGAGGTAACCCGATGGGGAACATGGATTGAAGCTGTACTATTTTACAATGAAATTTTGAGGCAATCAAAGGTGTAGTAAATGACTTCGATAGTGCAGAGGCTATGGCAGTTCGTCAATCCAAGGAAGCATTTAACGATTCTGATATTAAAAAAAATATATAAATTTGATTAGCACTCACTTTTCCCACATACCTGCGGATATTAAAAAGCTTGAAACTCGAGGTTTGGCGTTGACTGAATCAATTCAGTTAATGAATAAAATCCGTCAAATAAACTCCACATTGACAGTTGTATTCCCGCGTAGAGTTAAAAAAAAGGTTGAAAACATTTTGTGCAATAACCCAGGCTTTGAACCTTTGTGTCAAACTATCAAATTGTAAAAAATTTTACTATTTAATTCTGATCTAAACTATGTTGCATAAATTGTATATAAAGACTCGGACTTGTATATAATTGTCATTTTTACTACATAGGCTTATGAGGAATCAACAATCTACTATTTTAAAAGAACTCTTGTTACAAGTATAAAATACAATGTTGGGAGTAAATATTTAATTTTCTCAAGAAACCATTACCTTGTCAAAACCTAATAATGAAAGCAAATGTTATATCATTCATTCGGTTGATGAAAGTAGATCTTGAGATTACTAACGTAATCCGATTGAATCCCACCAGAGGACGTACGTTCGACGTGTGTCGACTATCCTCTTATCTGCCACAACTGTCTAATCTTTGGTAATCAAATCGCCTGCGTAAATACTACAAACCGATTAAAGCAGTGTGCTTTTTAAATACCAGCGATACTGATTCTTCATAAAATAATATAGTAAAAGGTTTTGTACTGAGTGGACTTAAGGAAAAATGGTAAATAATAATGATGCAACTAGATCATTTTATCTTTTATTAAATTAAAATTTATTATACACATCTGCAAAATACCTATACTCTATCCGTTTGCAAGGCGAAGTAATAAATCATTTAAAATTATGCAAATTAGTAATAATAACCGGTCAAGTGCAAGTTGAACTTGCGCAATTAGTGTTCCGTACGTTGATTGCTTTTAAAAATAAAAAAAAATTGTTACGGAGGTATAAAATGATCAGTGACTTCACAAAACACACCCCAAATGAGTTTTCAACAAAGTTTGTTTCCAATCTTTAATGAACACTTACGACCTTGAAATTTTTGTTTTTTTTTATATATCAGATAATTTATTAAAGGTGTGATAATTTTCGTTCAATCTACACCCCGTGGAGAATATTCTAGAATTTTTTCAAAATTTCTTGATAAGTACTTTTCGAGATAAGGCGGGGGGTCAGCGATTTTTCGCGATTTTTTAAAAATAATACAAAGAAAAGGGGGCGTAGGTATTACATTATATATATATATATATATATATATATATATATATATATATATATATATATATATATATATATATATATATATACAGTCCCTGACCAAATTATTAGACGCACTGCAAGATTTCATGTAAAATATTAATTACCGAGTGATATTGTACCGTTTTATTATTTTAAATTGATTTGTTTTTTATTTTTATATTATCCAATCAATTACCTATTTATTTGACATAAATAAAACAGCATTAATTTAGAAAAGCATAAGTTTATTAAGTTTTAAAGAAAAGTGAAATTAATGTTAGTAAAAGTCAATATTTAGTTGAGCCACCTTTAGCCGCTATCAAAGCTTTAATTCTGCGCGGCATGCTATCAATGCAAGATTGTACTGTCTCCTGCATTTGAGGATGATGATTCCACACATGAATAATCTTTTCTAGGAGCTGGGTTTTGTTGATAATCACATCTTTAGCCACTTCTCTTTTCATCAGCTCCCACACATTTTCAATGGGGTTCATATCAGGGCTATTACCCGGCCAATCCAACAGAGCGATATTTTTTTCTGCCAAAAAAGCTTTAACAGACCGAGCAGTGTGGCAGGGAGCTCCATCTTGCATGAAAATGAATGCTTCCCCATTTGGAAACCATTCTCTGAGCTGCGGAATCAACCGATTTGGTAATACTTCTTTGTACTGATCTTGCCTCATTATTCCTTTGACGACGTACAGACGTCCAGTGCCCTTGCCGCTGATGACTGACCAAATCATCACTTTGGAGGGATGTTTAACCGTCGGGACGACACAATCAGGATGAAACTTTTCTCCATGACGACGACGCAAATACTGAGCTTTATTCTGCAAAATTTCGAATGTGCTTTCGTCACTGAAGCAGACCTGTCAAAAATAGGAAAAATATATAAACTTCCATGTTTATTTGCTTTATTTAACTGAAAATGATAATAATGTATCAATTATTGATTAAATTGCTGTATCTTACCGATCTCCAGAAGTCCACATCTTTGTCTTGCCATTGTTTGGCCCACTTCAGGCGCTTTGCTTTCATTGCAGCTGTTAACTTGGGCTTCCTGGCGGGGCGACAGGCCTTAAAATCTAATTCTTTCAATTTTCTTCGAACAGTGCGCTCAGAAGCATTTACGCTAGCATCCTGGAGTTGTGATTTTATTACCTTTGTGGTAGCAAATCTGTTTTCTACACAAATTTTCTTCAAACATCTCTCTGACCGTGGAGTGAAAATTGGTTTCCTACCGCATCTTTTCTTTCTTTTCGGGCTTCCCTGACTCAATTTTCTTTTTTATGCGTCGTACACTAGCTTCAGAAACCTCCAATCTTCGTGATATTTCTCGGTTTGTAAATGTTTTCGCAATCACAAGGGCCTTCACTTCAGCTTTTCTACGTGGTGAAAGATCGCCTTTTCTACCCATAATGAAAATAGTCCAATTACTTTTTTAAAACACTGCATACAAAATAAACTAATAACTGAGTAGTATAAAACTGTTAAACAAACAATCACAGTCCATAAAGCCACATAAACACGTCTGTACCTGACTCGATTCCGATCGCGACTGATACAGGTTTGTACTTCTTTACGTTCATGTATCACTTTGTCAACACAGTGTTGCCATATGTTAAAAATAAATACAAATATGTAGTCTACAATAATTCTTTCAAATAAAAATCAATAATATTGTACTTTAAATATACCATTATTGCATAAAAACTCTTAAGAAACATAAAATTACTAAAAAAAAATACAGTGCATCTAATAATTTGGCCAGGGACTGTATATATATATATATATATATATATATATATATATATATATATATATATATATATATATATATATATGTATATATATATATATATATATATATATATATATATATATATATATATATATATATATTTTACTCGTGTTTTCACAAGCTTTCATTTGACACCACACTCGATGATCTAATAAAAAAAAATTTTTTTCACTTCCGATTTCACCCTCCAAAACTAACCCCTTAAGTCAAAGTTTAACTTTCAAAACTACACGGCTCTGACTAGGCCATCAACTCCTATATTAGTACCAAATTTCAACTTTCTATGTCAAATAGTTTCGGAGAGAATCGGGTGTGACAGACAGACAGACAGGGTAATAAACCAAAGGCGGGTTGTTTTACCCGATGGGGTTAATTTGGATTATAAACCGTATCGAGAGTATACTCTCAGTTTATTTTTTCACGTAACACGTAGTGCATCAGTTCAGAGCAATAAAGATGTCAAAAAATAACGGCTTTAAGCTTAAATGAAAAGATCATAATTAGGAATGTGTTGAATTACATCAAAATTGATGAAAATCTTAATTTAAGTGTCGACGATAGTATTCAAAAGTGTTCCCTAATGACCGGAGTTGGAAAAACAACTATCTATCGAATTTTGAAAACAGAAAGGGAAGGAGGAGTTACTGCGCCAAAGCTAAAACCAGGTAAAATAAAATTGGAATTGACACAAAATGTAAAAAATTCCGTGCGAAGAATCATTCATGGGTTTTTCATTGAAAAAAAAATCCCAACTTTGGACTTAATTCTAGAGGCTGTTAAAAGTAACCCACAGATACCAACCATGGGCAGGACCAAGTTGTGGGACGTTTTAAAATCAATCAATTTTCGTTGGGAAAAATTTCAAAGAAAATCCTTACTAATTGAAAGGGGAGAAATCGTACGCTGGAGAAGAGATTATCTGAGAAAAATTAGATATGAGCGTTCTCAAGGAAAACATATTTATTATTTAGACGAAACTTGGATAAATGAAGGGTACACCGTAAATAAGTTTTGGCAGGACAGAAACGTTTTGAGTTCAAGGCAAGCCTTTATGGAAGTTTGGTCAACCGGTCTCCGTCCACCATCTGGAAAAGGAAGCCGATTAATTATAACACATATAGGGAGTATCCACGGTTTCGTTAATGGCGGTCTGCTTACATTCGAATCGAAAAAAAAAGGAGGTTACCACAAGGATATGAATTCTGATGTGTTTGAAGAATGGTTTACGCAGATGATAGATTTGATTTCCCCAAAGCTCAATAATTGTCATGAATAATGCTGTGGGCTGGTCGATCAAATGGGTCGGTGGCTGTTGAAAATAAAGAAGATAATAGCTCTTTTCTTTTGCTTTGTTGATCTAAACTCAAGTCAGTAATTTAAATTATTTTAGACATTTAATTGCAAAATACTTTGAGGTTGATGTATATTAATAACCTGGAAACTCCATAATAGTTTAATTTTAATTGCTGACGTATTGTATCCGTGGAAATATAACACTCCGAGATTTTTGCATTTCTTTACGTTTTAGGGTCAGTAGTTACTCAATTCCGTCGGTCTGTCGGTTGGTTTGTCGGTCTGTTATCAGGATAACTCCCAAATAAAATGAAATGTCGATTTCAAGTTGGGTACACATATTATTATAATACTTGACGTAAGAATAGAACCTATTGTTTTTGGACAATATCGCTAAGGAGAAGCTGGTGAAAGAAGCGAGTTAACATTTTTGTAAGGGGTTAAATAGGTAAGGGTAGGCGCTAGGGATTAATTCGAATATATCGTGTTAGACTTCCTTTTCAGGGTTCTTGCAATAGGGAACGCTGGAAATTGTTTTATTTTTTCATTTTTCTTAATTATTTATGATCAAATGTTTTGTTAATATAGTGGGGAGGGAATCAGTATATATATATATATATATATATATATATATATATATATATATATATATATATATATATATATATATTAGTTTTTAACGTAATAAAATTATGCACAAACAAAAGTATGGAAACATTTTTGTTATAAAATTCCACCAAGACGACTAAGATGTCGAAAATATTTAATATTTAGTGGGATATCGTTTTGCGTCAATCACTGCTTGACATCTTCTTCCCATAGGGTTAATAAGCCTAGCACAAATATCGGGTGGTATTTTTTCCCATTCTTGTTTGAATGCGATCCAAAGTTAGTCCCGGTTTTTTATATTTCGTTTCCTAATTTGTTTATTCAGATAGTGCCAAAGATATTCTATCGGGTTCAAATCAGGTGATTGTGAAGGCCACCTTTGTTCAGAAAACCAATTCTTGGCCAAGCGAGATGTGTGTTTTGGGTCATCGTCTTGTTGAAAAATCCATGACAAGTGACAAATCTTCTTCATAAGGAATCAAATTATTTTCCAATATCTCAAGATAAATGTGAGTATCCATTCTGCCATTTATCTTTGCCAATGGCCCCGTACCATACTGTCGAAAACAACCCCATACCATAATATTTTCACCGCCATGTGTGACAATAGGTACAAGGTACTTTGGATCATATCTTAGACCAACTGGTCTTCTTACATAACCAGTAGAATCACTTCCAAAGAGATTGAACCTACTTTCGTCACTAAAGTTCACTAGAGATCACTGATTTTGAGTTCAGTTTTTATGTTCCTTAGCAAATTTCAATCTCTCTTTTCTATAACGCTTTGTAAGAAGTGGCTTTTTAACAGCACGCCTACCATGAAGATTTTCAGATAACAGACTACGCCTAATAGTCATGTCTGACACCAATACACCCTGATATTCCTGCCTTAGTTCTTTGTTAATATCAACAGCAGTTTTCTTGGGATCATTTTTCGCTTTTCGAATTAAAATTTTGTCTACTCTTACTTGTTTTTTCGACGTCTACCACTTTTAAATGCCGGATCAACAGTGCCGCTTCTTAACAATTTTGCTGACAGTTCCCCCATGCATGTTTAAAGATTTTGCTTCTTTCCACTTTGATACACAGAAATAATTTTATGTTTCAGATCTGAACTGTAATATTTGTATTTTGGCATTTTGACAAACACCACATTCTTAAACAATGCTACTAAATTACTTCGTATCAACAATAATGCACTCTTAAAGCAGAATGATAAAATTATTTCAATGCTTCCGATAAGGACAAAACGCGTTTCTTAAAAACCTTATCTACCAGAAAAGATAAGTTTTTATAGCCAATAATAAAATTCTAAACAAGACAAGACTAGTTTTTTTATTCCTAAAGGATAGTATTTTTATGAAAATGTTTCCATACTTTTGTTCGCCACTGTATCTATATATATATATATATATATATATATATATATATATATATATATATATATATATATATATATATATATCTATAATATATATAAAATGCAACGTCTCTCTGTCTGTCTGTCTGTCCGTTAGTGCGCTTATCACTGGAGAACCACTTATCCGATTTACGTACTTCTTTTTTTAAAACATACATATGTTCTCTGGACAGGTTATAGGCTATATTTTATTACGATAGGTAGCATAAGGAATGAGCAGTGACGTAAAATAGTGAATGAAGTCGGAAAAAAGTTTGCCGCCAGCGCGTTCCTTTGCAATACACAGCCTAAACCATTAAATAAGGAACAATATTATGTAGCAGAGAATATCTATAATCTATAATATATATAAAATGCAATGTCTCCCTGTCTGTCTGTCTGTCCATTAATGCGTTTATCACGCGAGAACCACTTATCCGATTTACCTGTCTTTTTTTAAATTCATACATATATTCCAGGTTATATAATAATAATAATCTATATCTATAATATATATAAAATGCAACGTCTCTCTGTCTGTCTGTCTGTCAGTTAGTGAGCTTATCCCTCGAGAACCACTTATCCGATTTACGTGATTTTTTAAATTCATACATATGTTCTCTGACTAGGTTATAGTTATATTTTTTAATACATCTATAATATATATATAAAATACAACGTATCTCTGTCTGTCTGTCTGTCTGTCCGTTAGTGCCCTTATCAATGAAGAACCATTTATCCGATTTTCGTACTTTTTTTTTTTAAAACATACTTATGTTCTCCGGCCAGGGTATAGGCTATATTTTATTACGATAGGTAGCATAAGGAATGAGCAGTGATGATAATAGTGAATGAAGTCGGAAAAAAGTTTGCCGCTAGCGCGTTCTCTTGCAATACACAGTCTAAAACCATTAAATATGGAACAATATTATGTAGCAGAGAATATCTATAATCTATCATATATATAAAATGCAATGTCTCTCTGTCTGTCTGTCTGTCCATTAGTGCGTTTATCACACGAGAACCACTTATCCGATTTACGTGTCTTTTTTTAAATTCATACATATATTCTTTGGCCAGGGTTATATATATAATAATAATCTATATCTATAATATATATAAAATGCAACGTCTTTCTGTTCGTCTGCCTGTCCGTCCGTTAGTGCGCTTATCACTGGAGAACCACTTATCCGATTTACGTGCTTTTTTTTTAAACATGCTAAACCATTAAATATGGAACAATATCATGGAGCAAAGAATATCTATAATATATATAAAATGCAACGTCTCTCTGTCTGTTTGTCCGTTTGTGCGCTTATCAGTGGAGAACCACTTATCCGATTTACGTGCTTTTTTTTAAACAAGCTAAACCATTAAATATAACATAACAATATCATGGAGCAATGAATATCTATAATATATATAAAATGCAACGTCTCTTTGTCCGTCTGTCTGTCCGTTAGTGCGCTTATCACTCGAGAACCACTTATTCGATTTACGTGTTTTTAAAAATGTATACATATGTTCTACATAATTCGATATAAGCCTAGATAATGGGAGATAAGATGAGATAATGGGAGATAAGCAGATATAATGGGAAATAAGTCGAAATAAGCCTCGATAATGGGAGATAAGATGAGATAATGGTAGATAAGTATAAATAATGGAAGCTAAGGAGAAATAATGGGAGATAAGCAGAGATAAGTCTAGATAATGGGAGTTATGTTAAGATAATGGGAGATAAGGAGAAATAATGAGAGATAAGGAGAAATATTGCGAGATAAGTCGAGATAAGCCTAGATAATGGGAAATAAGGTAAGATAATGGGAGATCAGGAGAAATAAAGGGAGATAAGATAAGGGGAGATGAGCAGAGATAAGCCTAGATAATGAAAATTATGTAGAGATAATGGGAGATAAGGAAAAATATTGGGAGATAAGGGGAAATAAAGAGAGATATTTTATTACGTTTGGTAACATAAGGAATAAGCAGTGACGATAGTAGTAAATCAATTCCATGCGAGCGGAGCCGCGGGCCCGGCTAGTATATATATATATATATATATATATATATATATATATATATATATATATATATATATATATATATATATATACAGTCAGTCCAAAAAGTCTCCATACACCACCTGCTTTCTATACTATTTTTCTGTTATGTTTACCTAATTAATTGGAACTTTGAGAAAACGTCTTTAAATTAATATTTGAAACTTAACGAACGAGGATTAGTATTAAAAACAACTACGGAACATTTTATTTAGAAGTTACATCATTGTTATAAAAATGTAAACAAAATTAATGTCAAAAAAGTCTCCATACACTTAACAATTATCAATAATAGTTTGACGGAATTTAACGGAAAATAACAACTTCGTTTAAACTAATATTTAATGGGACCGCCATTGGCCTTGACAATCCCGTGTAACCTTTTTGTCATGCTTGCAACCAGCTTTCTAGTAAGTTCTACTGGCATGTTCTCCCATTCGTTCAATATTCTGTTTTTTAATTCTTCTCTGTTTGAAGCGTTAAGTTTGAGAACGCGCCGTTTAAGTCCCATAAGTGATGGGGTTAACATCGGGTGATTGCGGAGGTGTATGAAGCTGCTGTCGTACATTATGAATCACCCATTCTCGCACCAAGTTTGCGGTATGTTTCAGATCATTGTCCTGTTGGAAAATGTATCTCTTTTCGAGTGCTAATTTTTGGACACTTTCTCTTAAATTGTCTCTCAAAATGTTCAGATAAACATGCTGATCCATGGTACCATTAATAAAATGTAAATTTCCAACCTCTCCAGCGGACATGCATCCAAAGCAGAACACTGCCAACCCCTTGTCTCACCGTGGAACAAATGTTTTTAATATCCAATGCGATATTTTTCTTTCTCCAAACTTTAGTTCTGCCATCAGACACAAAAAGGTTAAATTTAGTTTCATCATTAAAGATTACGGATTCCTAAAATTCAGGAGGTTTAGTATCGTATTCTCTAGAAAAAGCTAACCGCTTTTTGCGATTAGCTTCCGAAATTAACCGCTTCTTCCTGGCTGCACACCCTTTATAGCCTGCCTTGTGTAAACAATTTCGCACTGTTTTTCGAAAATAGTTCCCGTACTTCTTTTAATTTTGGCGCACTTATCTTGGGATCTATAACTATTTGTCTAACAATACTGGCCTCTTCGCGTGGAGTCAGTTTCTTGAGACGACTGGAGCATGGTCGAATTTTTTAGGAACCCGTTGATTTATATGGTTTACATGTACTGAACAGTAGCATGCGACTTTATAACAATTTTTCCTATAAGTTTTGCAACAAGTAAAACACTATTTAAATTCATACTAATTTTTTTTTTATTTTTAACACCATGACATGTTTCGCTGTACGACAGCTTCTTCAGATGGTTTGGTACAAAATGAAGGTAAAATTACTATAATAAAAGGTTGGTTCACAATTTGTGGCAGGTAATTCAGTAGTAGCGATTTACAACATAGATTATGTCCAAAGAACAATAGGTTCCTTAAACCCAGATAAATACCCAGTTTTTAAAATGTAACCCAACTGAAAGTTATCAGAAAATTATTAAATCAACGATCTCTAATAGTAAAAGTTTGTTTAATGATAAAGATTCTAGAATTCTCACTCTTATGAACCCACAAACACCTAAACTATATTCACTAATAAAACTTCACAAAACGGGTTACCCTATAAGGCCAGTAGTACCTTTCGTGTCAGCCCCATCTTATAAACTCTCAAAACGTCTTGTTCAAATACTCATAGAAAACACTAAATTTAAAGCTCAGTTTGCAATAAAAAATTTACAACTAGTTAAAAACATCAAATATTTAAAGTTACCTGACAATTCAAAATTAATCTCTTTCGATGTTCAAAATCTTTTTTCAAGCATACCAAGTAGGGAAACTAAATTATTACGAGGCATGTTTTTTAAGTAAGTACCGTTTTGCGATTCCGCCGCCGCAGCGATACGGTCGGCGTTCCGCGCATGCGCGCTGGTAACCTACATCTCATGTCTACGCACTGACGCCATTACAGTCTGATTCTTCATTGTATACGTTGTTTACTGAGTGTTTAAGATGCCTCCGACAATCGTGAGTCCCGCCGATTGTGAAGTACGGGCTGTTATACGATTTCTTAGTGCTAAAGGCGTAAAACCGATCGATATTCATCGTGAGATCTGTGAAGTTTACGGACAAAACATTATGAGTGATGGAATGGTAAGGAAATGGGTGAGAGCATTTAAAGATGGCCGCACAAATGTGCATGATGAAGAACGGAGTGGGCGTCCTTCGGTCGTTAATGAAGATTTGGTGCCGAAAGTGGACGAAAAGGTGAGAGAAAACAGACGCGCTTTACAATTTCATCATTGTGCGACTGCTTTCCTCAATTTTTTTCTCGTAGTGTTTTGTATCGCATTGTGTGCACCGAGAACTTGAATTACCGGAAATTGTGTTCACGTTGGGTTCCAAAAATGTTGACGGATTTGCACAAAACCCAACGTTTAGGCAGTGCATTGACTTTCCTTGAGCGGTCTTACCACAATGAAGGTGAACATTTTTTAGACCAAATTGTTACTGGTGACGAAACATGGGTGGCCTACGTCACACCAGAATCGAAACAACCACTAATCCACACACGACTAACACAATTATGAATAACATAGAACACCACACACCCCGGAAAATGGGGAACTAGGTTAAGTTAGCATTAAGTTAGGTTAAGGTAGGTTAGATCCACATATTAGAAAATTAACCTTAGAGTTAGCATACATCAAATATCTAGACATTGACAAACCAGAATTGTAAAAGGAGTAGAGGGTTTTCCCAGCTCACAAGGAGTTTTAGTAGGTATGCCAACCCTTCAGGTCGGTGAGCCCCACATACCTGAAGCACTTTGGGGCACCCTTACGGTGACGCAGACTGCTCCAGAAATCCATAAAGCGGATTTCTCCCTGTATAAAAAAAAAACAAAAAAAACCTCATGCCATCCACCAAGTCACAAACTTGCAGTTTTCCATAATATGATTCATAGACTAATAAATATTCCTCTGAACCAAGACGATTTTCAAAAAGAACTTAATATTATAAAACAATAAGCAGTAAATAATGACTATTCACCATCCATAATAGTTAATATTCTCAAGAAAAAACTTTACAAAAAAGCCATTAGTACAGTTTTTCCGAATAATAAAGAACCTTATAAAAACGTAAAGTCAATAACGTACTATGGTAGATGCAGCACTAAATTAAATAGATTCTTGAGAAAATTAAATAGCAGCATTTAAAACATCCAACATACTTGGCAAATTTATAAAAAATATCAAAACTAAAACAAATAGAGACAATAGATTCGGAGTATACAAATTAAATTGTGGAAATTGCTCAAAAACATATATAGGTCAAACAGGAAGAGTTTTTCAAAAAGAATAAAAGAACATGCTTCATCATACAACAATAGAAAAAATAACCCAAATTACGCAAATCATTTAATTGAAAATAACCACCAATTCAACCCAAACTTTGAAATATTACATACTTGCACAAAGAGCCTGAAACTTAATTACCTAGAATATTTAGAAATAAATAAATTGAAAAATTCAGATTCCTTAATAAATGAACAATTAGACTTAAATAATTCACCATTACTAAATCTGTTTTAATTAAATTATTTTATTACCTGCCATAAATTGTGAACCAACCATTTATTATAGTAATTTTACCCTCATTTTGTAACAGAGCATCTGAAGAAGCTGTCGTAACGTGAAACATGTCGTGGTGTTAAAAATAAAAAAAAAAATAGTGGAAGTTTAAGTAGTGTTTTACTTCTTGCAAAACTTCTACTTATGGATTTCCACCAAGTATCGGCTGAATCGATTCAATTTTTCCTATCTTTCTGTATGATTTTCCATCTTTCCTCAAATCAATTAGGATCTTTCGGACTTGAAATGGAATTTCACAATTTCTCGTATTATTTTTAAAAAAGTGTGAAAAATCACTGTTCCCCTACCTGATCTCGAAAAGTACTGAACAAAAAATTTTGAAAAAATTCTGAAATATTCCCTACAGATTGAACGAAAATTATCACGAGTGCATTACCTTTTATAATTTATCTGGTATATAAAATAAAAACAAAAATTTCAAGATCATCAGTTTTCACTAAAGATCGGAAAAAAACTTTATTGAAAACTCATTTGGGATGTGTTTTGTGAAGTCACTGATCATTTTATACTTCCGTAACGAAAATTTTTATTTTAAAAGCAGTCAACGTACGAAACACTAATTGCCCCAGTACAACTTGCACTTTCATTTAAGTTAATACTATATATAAACTAGCCGTGCCCGCGGCTCCGCTCGCGTGGACTTGATTCACTACTATCGTTACTGCTTATTCCTTATGTTACCTAACGTAATAAAATATCTGCCATTATTTCCCCTTATCTCCCATTATTTCTCCTTATCTCCCATTATCTCTACATAATTTCCATTATCTAGGCTTATCTCTGCTCATCTCTCATTATTTCTCCTTATCTCTCATTATTTCTCCTTATCTCCCATTATCTCACCTTATCTCCCATTATCTAGACTTATCTCGACTTAATCTCGCAATAATTCTCTTTATTTCCCATTATTTCTCCTTATCTTCCATTATCTCACCATAACTCCCATTATCTAGACTTATCTCTGCTTATCTCCCATTATTTCTTCTTATCTCCCATTATTTTCCTTATCTCCCATTATTTATACTTATCTCTCATTATCTCACCTTATCTCCCATTATCTAGGCTTATATCGAATTATATAGAACATATGTATAAATTTATAAAAACACGTAAATCGGATAAGTAGTTCTCAAGTGATACGCGCACTAACGAACAGACAGAAAATATATGTATGAATTAAAAAAAAAAAAACACATAAATCGGATAAGTAGTTCGCGAGTAATAAGCACACTAATAGACAGACAAGCAGACAGAGAGACGTTGCATTTTATATATATTATATTCTTGGCTACATGATATTGTTCCATATTTAAGGCTTTAGGCAGTGTATTATAAGAAAACACGCTAGCGGCAAACATTTCTCCGACCTGATTCACTATTATCGTCACTGCTTATTCCTTATGTCACCTAACGTAATAAAATATATCCTATAACCTGGACAGAGAACATATGCATGTTTAAAAAAAAGCACGTAAATCGGATAAGTGGTTTTCGAGTGATATGCGCACTAACGGATAGACTGACAGACTGACAGAGATACGTTGCATTTTATATATATTATAGATATTCTTTGCTACATGATATTGTTCCATATTTAATGGTTTAGTATGTTTAAAAAAAAGCACGTAAATCGGATAAGTGGTTCTCCAGTGATAAGCGCACAAACATACAGAGAGACGTTGCATTTTATATATATTATAGATATCCTTTGCTACATGATATTGTTCCATATTTAGTGATTTAGGCAGTGTAGTGCAAGAGAACGCGCTAGCGGCAAACTTTTTTCCGATTTGATTCACTGTTATCGTCACTGCTTTTTCCTCATGTTACCTAACGTAATAAAATATAGCCTATAACCTGGCCAGAGAACATATGTATGGTTTTTTTTAAAAAAAAAAGCACGTAAATCGGATAAGTGGTTCTCCAGTAATACGCGCACTAACGGACAGACAGACGGACAGACAGATACGTTGCATTTTATATATATTATAGATATAATAAAATATATATCTATAACCTGGTCAGAGAACATATGTATGAATTTACAAAAACCCCGTAAATTGGATAAGTGGTTCTCGAGGGATAAGCGCACTAACAGACAGACAGAGAGACGTTATATATATTATAGATATAGATTATTATTATTATTATATAACCTGGCCAAAGAATATATGTATGAATTTAAAAAAAGACAGGTAAATCGGATAAGTGGGTCTCGCGTGATAAACGCACTAATGGACAGACAGAGAGACATTGCATTTTATATATATTGTAGATTATAGATATTCTCTGCTACATAATATTGTTCCATATTTAATGGTTTAGACTGTGTATTGCAAGGGAACGCGCTAGCGGCAAACTTTCTTCCGACTTCACAACTCATTCCTTATGCTACCTATCGTAATCAAATATAGCCTATAACCTGGCCAGAGAACATATGTATGTTTAAAAAAAAAAGCATGTAAATCGGATAAGTGATTCTCCAGTGATAAGTACACTAATGAACAGACGGAGAGACGTTGCATTTTTATATATATTATAGATGATAATTATAAGATTTTCTCTGTTTTAAAATTAAGCCGTGTCTCCATATCCAGATTTTTAGCGAATCAATATCAGGCGAAATTAGAAATTGTAATTTTTTTTCATTAACATCCCAAATAAGTATACACAAAAACACATTGGCCTAACAATAAGAATTAAATGTCAAAATTATTTAATCGGACGTCCGCATCACCGACCATTATTAATCAAGAGAATGCCCCTTAATATCCATGGTCAGGTAAACTCCCGTCAGGTGGTAGACGGATGAGGATTCCGAATAAAAAATCGTAGGCGTAAGGTATTCTTCCTATCATGTCGGGAAGCTATAGAAATTTAATACTGGCCTATTGAAATAATTCCGTATTGAGTTTCTAAACGCGTCTCTTAGTACTACTGTTAACTATGTGCGGCGAAGTCTAAAGTTTTTTGTGATAGAGGAAGCGGGAAATTTAAATCGTAATTCCTCTTCCATCAAAAAAAAAAAAAACATTCAGACTTAATACGAAACTAGTACAGTTATAATTTATAATACTGCATGATAGATTTTAACTTTTTATAAGACATCAACAAAAAGTATATTTTTTCAGCGATTTGACTTCCTAAATCTGATCTCTAACAGCAGTTTTTGAGAAAATATAACTCAAAAAAGTGACAAGTTTGATTACATGAACAAACATATTTTCGAATTAAAACCTGTATTAATCAATTAAATAGCTTTTTTTATGATTTGTATGACTTTCCTCGCAACAAATAAAAATTTTGTGGTTTTATCAAAGGTAACGCAACAGAGAGTCTTATTGGACACCAGTACAAATTTGCGTCCTATTAGGTACCAATGTAAAAAAATTGTATTGGCCTACTAAAAAAAATAAAATAGAAAAGTACTTCATTTAACAGTTTTATAGTAATTTTTGATCTTGCCTACACATTTCACTTGTTCGGATTTCTTCTTATTAACAAAATATGACGAACAAAAATCAGGATAGGTCTACTAGGTGTCAATTTATGTCAAGGAATGAGGTTTTTAAAATATTTGTTGTAGTACAACCTACATAGTTTTCCAAAAATTTTAAAACAGTCATGACGTCTAAAGACAATTGTCCGAACTTTAGTAATCGCAAGGATTCCTGCCCTTATTTTGAATTCATAAAGCTATTCTTATAGCCTTATTTTTATATATATATAGCTATATTTTTATAGAATATACAGGGATGGAGGATAAAAAACATCGAAGTCATACAAGTGTTTAAGAAGATGAACATAGACATTTTAGTAATAAGCGAGACGAAGAAAAAGGGAAGTGGAATAGAAGAAATAGATGAAGTGATGCATTGTTGGAGTGGAGTAAAGAAGAAAAAAAGAGCAAAGGCCGGAGTTGGAATATTAGCAAAAAAGAAGTGGAAAAGAAAAATAACATCTTGGGAACCCATCAATGAAAGAATCATAAAACTAAATATAACAATGCTAGGAAGAGATATTGTAATATTGGGAGTATACAGCTCAACAGAAGACAGCACTATAAGAGAAAAAGACAATTTCATGGAAACACGAGAAATAGAAACACAAAAAGTAAAGAGAAACCAAGAATTAATAATAATGGGAGATCTGAATGGGAGAACAGGAAGGAAAACAATGGACAATACCGTAGGACCATTCGGAGAAAACATTACCAACGACAACGGAGAGAGACTAATAGAACTGTGTGAACTAAACGCCCTCAAAATAACAAACGGTTTCTACAAATACAAATATACTTGGATGCAAGAAACACGAAACTTAAAATCATTAATAGACTATATTATAATTAAAAACGATACCACTAACAAAATAAAAGATGTAAGAGTAAAGAGAGGGGCAGAATGTGGAACAAACCATAGACTATTAGTAGCAAATATAAAAGTCCCGTGGTATAAGACAATAAAACAAACAGGAACAATAGATAAAGAAAACTGAAATATTAATGAGATAACAGAAAAAGCCGAGAAAGAAATAAAACACAAAATACACTTACTGCAAGACGAAACGGTAAGAGACCTATACAGACGACGATTAGATCAAAAACTAAATGAATTTGACTACGACAACCTCCAACAGATGTAGGACCACATAAAAGAATGCATCAAACAGGCGGCCCTAGAAGCATTAGGTAAAGAAGACAACGAGAATAAGAAACATAAAATTAGAATCTGTGAAAAAACCAAAGAATGTATAAAGGAGAAAAAAGACTATATGAAAAATGGCTGAATACAAAATCAGAAGAAGATCTACAGAAATATAAAGAAAAAAATGCAGAAACAAGAAGGATGATAAACAAAGAAAAGAACAAGGGATGGAAAAAAGCGTGCGAACATGTAGAACAGTATATAGGAGAAACTAGAAGCACAGAGTCATGGAGAATAATTAAAGCATTAAGGACCAACAATAGAGAGAAGAATATAGAGTATATCCCAGAAAGCGAGTGGGAAGAATATTATAAAAAACTGCTAACAGAAGACAGACAAGAATTCCAAGAAGAGAACACTGAAGAACAGAATAAGGAAAAAAAAGAGATAGAAGTAAGCTATGAAGAAGTAAAGAAGACAATAAAAATACTCAAAAATAATAAATCTGCAGGGCCTGGAGGTGTGGTAAACGAAATGATAGTACCGGTTTAATAAATTATATCGAATACTGAGAAACATGTTCCACAGGGCGATAAATTGAGAAAAAATACCAGAGAAATGGTCAAAAGCATATATAGTATCTATATTTAAAAAGGGAGACCGCAGAAAATGCACAAACTACAGAGGCCTAAGCATAATATCGAGTATAGGGCGTTTGTATGGAAAAATTATTAAAAATATTTTAGAGGAAAATATAAACGGAAAAATTGGAGAACACCAAGCAGGCTTTACGGCAGGAAAATCATGTATAGACCACATATACACTATAAAACAAACAATGGAAAAAAAACTCGCGAAGAATAGAGAAGTTCATCTAGCCTTCATAGACATAAGAAAGGCCTATGACTCAATACCAAGACAAAAATTATGGAGCGCAATGAAAAAAATAGGCATTGACAAAGAACAAATATACGCAGTAAAAACTCTCTACGAAAACAACACAGTGAACATAAAAATAGGACATAAAATAGGGAAGAGACTCCAAACATCAAAAGGTCTACTACAAGGATGCCCTACATCCCCAACACTATTCAAAATATACCTCGAACAAACGTTAAAAAATTGGAAGCAAAAATGTAGTGGAATGGGAGTCCCAATTTCAGAGTGGAGAAAAAAATCGCGAAAAACTTGAAAAATGGTTTAGTGTTTTGTCATCGCCCACACAGGCACGAAAAAGTATGAAAAGCGGCGAATATCTAGACAGGTGGAAAAAAAGACATGGTGAAAGTTTGTGGAGAATGATTGTTGACTGATGTATCTACTGCAAAAAAAATTGCAGAGAATTTTGAGCAGCTTATGAAAGAACATGGTTTACAACCCGACAAAACTATAATTGTGATGAAACAGGCTTGAACTACAAAATGTTGCCGTCAAATACCTTAGCTTCAAAAACGGCAGCTGGAACACCTGGTTACAAACGTAGCAAAAAACGTATTACTGTTCTTGCATGCAGTAATGCTTCTAGAATACACAAACTCCCATTATTATGTATTGGTAACTCAGCAAATCCACGAACCTTTAAGAATATTCGTCGCAATGTTTTTCCTGTTTTGTATAAAAATCAAAACAATGCCTGGATAAACGCGACTCTGTTTAAAGACTGGTTTTTTGGAGATTTTGTTCCCAAAGTGGAACTTTTTTAAAAGAACATGGATATCCTAGAAAATGTATTCTGTTACTAGATAACACCCCCACTCACCCAAGTGCAGAGTAACTTGAAATTGGGGAAATAAAAACAATGTTTTTGCCTCCTGCTGTAACTTCTCTCATTCAGCCGATGGATCAGGGTGTACTGGAAAATTTAAAACGCAATTACAGGCGTTTGTCATTGGAGCATATTTTAGAAGAAGTAGATGAAGGTGGCATTCTTACTGATTGTGTAAAAAAGATAAATTTGAAGAATGTTATATACTGGATAGCTTCAGCCTGAAATCAAGTAAAGAGTAGTACTCTAGAAAAATCTGTTTTATTTTCGATTTTCCGTACATACACATAAAATAAGGTGAGACAAGGGGGTGACAGTGTTCTGCTTTAATGACGCATGTCGGCTGGGGGGATTGGAAATATATATTTTATTAATGGTACCATGGATCAGCATGTTTATCTGAACATTTTAAGAGACAATTTAAGAGAAACTGTCCAAAAATTAGCACTCGAAAAAAGATACATTTTCAGCAGGACGATGATCCGACTTTTTGGACTGACTGTATATCAGAGCCGATATGCGAAAGAAAGAAGCTTAGAACTGGGTAAAATTTTGTTGCAAAAACTGAAACAACGCTAGTTTAAACCATGCTCTTTTGATACAACTGGCATAAAAAACGACTGTTTTTCCTTCATCCTATATTATCATAAAAAAAAGAAATAACTTCCTTTTTTTGCAAGGAAAAAATAAAGAAGCAAAGAGAATGTTGAATATAGAAAGTCTAAAATTACTTAACATAGATCTAAATTCTAAAAAAACAATGAATTTCCCCTTCACTGATGACCAAATTCATCTCTAAATCCTATTGGTTGCTAAGGGTAAACGTTCTGTTCAAAAGAGGGTGTACCGCGTGTAAACTCCGCCTTTTAATTGACTTCCCTTCAAAGATATGAATATACATACTAGGGAGTCTATGTTTTGACACGCTGTTAAAATTCCATCTAAATTAATTACAAATATTTCCAATTGTTGAATTAAAAAAAAAACAATATACCTAATTTTCAGTTAAGAAGAGATGTAGAATTTACAGTGTGGAGTATAGTTGGCATCACATCAGGCATATTACTTGACGTCATTGAATAACTAATTATTTCAAAAAATCTGCAGTACCAGTTAGTAAACTAAAAAGAACAAAACAAGACAGCAATTCTCAACATTGCATTGCTTTAACACTTAAGTATTGGTTAGACAAAGTAGTTGAGACCCATTTTAACTTTTATGCAAAATGGAAAGAAGTTTCAAACAGCAGCCTAACTCGTACACTAATATTAAAGTACCCTACATAGCGGCATTTTTGTTTTATTTTTTAGGTAACCGCCAGGTGTACAAGTATGAAATGCGGATTTCAGACAACAGATGGTGCACCAATGCAGTTTGTGCTATAAAGATTTGAGATTGCGCCATTTTGTTGTGTCATCAACAAGACAGGCACGAGTGATAAATTGGAAAAAACGTGTGCATGGTGTTGTGTTGTTGTGTTCAATATGTCGAAATATATACCGGACAAAGAGCATTCGCGGACAGCATTAATTTGTTGTTTTCATTTGAAGAAAACTGCTGTTGAATCATACCGATTACTTCGAGAAGCTTATGGTGAACATGCTCCATCGCAAGATACGTGTGAACGATGGTTTCGGCGTTTCAAAAATGGTGACTTTGATGTTACAGACAAGGAACGTGGAAAACCGCCAAAAAAATACGAAGATGTGGAATTGCAAGCACAAAGATGATTCGCAAACACAAAAATAACTGGCCGAGCAATTGGGCGTTAGTCAACAAGCTGTTTCCAATCGGCTACGAGAGATGGGAAAGATTCAGAAGACTGGTACCACATGAGTTGAACGACAGGCAAATGGAAAAGCGCAAAAACACGTGTGACATTTTGCTCGCTCGGTACAAAAGGAAGTCATTTTTGCATCGTATAGTTACAGGGGATGAAAAGTGGATTTATTTTGAGAATCCCAAGCGCAAAAAATCATGGGTAGACCCAGGCGCACCATCCACATCGACCACAAGACCTTTGGCAGAAAAACGATGCTCTGTGTTTGGTGGAAGCGGAGGGGCGTGGTCTATTATGAGCTGTTAAAACCTGGGGAAATGGTTAATACTAAACGTTACCAACAACAATTGACTGATTTGAACCGTTCGCTGCTTGAAAAAAGGCCAGAATACCGAAGGAGGCAACACAAAGTCATTTTTCTTCATGACAATACTCTATCACATACGGCAAAACCAGTTCGCGACACGTTGGAGGACTCAGCTGGGAAGTTCTACCCCATGCGGCTTACTCACCAGACATGGCTCCTTTCGATTACCACTTGTTTGCATCGATGGGTCACCCACTTGCTGAGCAGCGCTTTGGTTCGTACGAAGATGTGAAAAAATGGCTCGATGAATGGTTCGCAGCAAAAGGGGAAGATTTTTACTGGCGTGGTATTTACAAATTGCCCGAAAGATGGGAAAAATGGATAACAAGCGATGGAGCATACTTTGAATAAATCACTTTTTTTTAGCATTCTTCCGAATTTAACATGTTTTTTTAGAAAAAAAATCCGCATTTCATACTTGTACACCTGGTAAACAGCACAATCAGCTTTTTCGTTCTTTAAAACTGATTAGATGTTTTTTTTATCTCAATTATCTCCCTAACGACACATTTTTCAAAACACAACGGTAACGACGGTACATTTTTTAAGCTGAAGAAAATTGCTAACTAGAGGTAAAAATGTTTTTGAATGAATAAAAAAATCGCAAAATTCATTCCGGACGCTGATATAATATACAGACACTGAAAGTACAGGATGAGTCAACGATAGAGTAAAGTTCATTATTTCATTTGTTTCGGGAATGACGAACGACAGTTTAAAATTACTCTTGAGTATACAGGGTACTTCAAAAAAATGTGGCCGATATAACATATGTTTGTTTAAATGGAACATCCTATTTTCTAACTTATTTTTAAATTTTGCGTAAAATTTTATAAGTTTTTTTTATTAATAATGTTATATACCTAAACCTAGTAGTTTTTCTAACATTTCAAGATTTTAAAAATACTAAAAAAATACTTGTTTCTGAAGGTGGAATAGTCATAATTGGTACGAGCGTTCTATAGAGATGAAAAAAAAGATATATGTAAAGAAATTTGAGTTAGATGCTACAGGGTGTTCAAATAAATTTATACATTTCGATTATTTTAAATTGAAAAATCTCAAATTTTTTTAAATGGCACGCCCTGTATATTATTATTTTTGCTGCCATATTGGGCACAAGTGATAGAGGCTTTTACAAAACCCTCCAACTTTTATTAAATATGTCATATACCTATTTCTAATAGTTTTCGATTTATTTTGAATTTTTCAATTTTTACCCTTGTTTTTAATCCACTTACGCTGAACATATGAAGACATAAACAAATAGTTAATAATAATAATAATGTGTATGTAGGCATTGTCAAATTTTGACATGTCTATTAAGCAAGTAAAAGTAGTTTAATTTGTTGTAGTAAGTGACATATAAAGGTAATAATTATGGATTTTCCCAAAAATGAATTAATTGATATGGTTTATATACTGGGCGAGGCGGGAAAAAAAAATTGTCTTTTGGCAGTAAGGCTTTATGGAGCGAAGTACCCTAATAGACGTATACCATTTAGAAAATCTTTTCAATGCTTAATAGAACGGTTTGATGGTAGTGGTAGTGTTGAGAATACGAAACGGAAAGTAGTAAATCAGAATGCTACCAATGAGGAAAAGGAAATGGAGATTTTATGTTACTTCCGCAGGTCAGCAGCCGTCAACTAGCTGCCTTATCTGCCACATCCCAATCTACGGCTAATCGCGAGAAAATACAAGAACTTCAAGACCGTGATTTTGAACGAGGAGTAAACTTTTGTACCACCATGAATGGAGTAATAAAGGCCAATTCAAATTTTTTATCCAAAATAATGTTTTCTGATGAAGCTACTTGTCGCAGTAATGGAGCAGTGAATAGCCATAACGTGCATTATTATTCAACAATTAATCCATTTTAGGTCCGGGAAGTTCAAAGCCAAAACCATTGGTCGCTTAATGTATGGTGTGGAATATTAAATTTTCGAATTATTGGTCCATATTTCTTCCGCGAACTGCTTAAGGGGCCTAGATATATAAATTTTTTGCCAAACGAATTACCACAGCTTCTTGAAGATGTTGATAACTTTGAAAGGGAACAAATGTGGATTCAACAAGACGGGCTCCTGCTCATTACCACCGGGAAGTTCGGAAATTTTTAAACGATCGTTACCCATAAAAATGGATCGGTAAAGATGGATTCATTCAGTGGCCCCCTCGATCATGTGACTTAACACCTTTAGACTTCTTGTTATGGGGCTATATTAAAGATGGTGTTTATGTGAATCCTCCTACAACCCCAGTGTGGAAAATAGAATACGGAATGCGTGCAGTACAATAACGCCCTTTATGCCAAGGAAAGTGAAGGAAAATATAGTAAAACCACTAAACATGTGTATTCAAGTAGACGGGCATATTTTTAAACATTTATTACGTCATAATAATTAATCATTAGATAAGTTCAACTACACTCCTGGACAAAATTAACGCAACAATATATTAAATCATAGAAATCTCTATAATGAATTAATTTTAATAATTTTTTATGAACATTGGTTACACTAAAAGTTAGAAAAATCTTATTCGGATACTTTAAAAGTGAATTAGCTACCAAATTTCTCTACAAGATTCGAATTAAAATTATTCTTAAGACCTAATAACAAAATCGTTGAAACTATGTAATAATGAAAAAAATAAACTGGGACACTAGTAGCAAAATTAATGGTGTAACTGGGACACTATTAGCGTGTGTTGTCTCCTCTACTTCGGATGACAGCGTTTATACGTCTAGGCATGCTTCTAATTAAATTTTGGATAAAATCTTGAAGAATTTGCTCCCATTCTGTGATAATTGCATTTTCAAGTTCCCTCAGGTTTTTAGGTGCAGGTATATGACGTTCCACATTTTTCTTAAGGTGATCCCATACATGTTCTATCGAATTCAGATCCGGGCTTTTTGGTGGCCTATGTATAATCGGTATATCAACTTGATTAAGATAATCCAGTACCTCCTTAGCCACGTGAGGTCTAGCGTTGTCTTGCATAAACAGGAAATTGGGCCCCACAAAATGACCGATAGGCATCACATGTTCTATTACAATATTCTCAAGATAGTAGTCACATTCATGGATCTCGTACGCTAACCTGAACTAACCTGAACTAACTCTGCGAGAATCAATGCAGATGCGACCCCAGAACATAACAGAGCCACCGCCGAATGGAATCCTTGCAGAGATATTGCAAGGAGCAAACCTCTCTCCTGGTCTTCGCCATACTCGCTCACGACCATTTGGATGTTTTAGACTATTCCTAGTTTCATCTGTGAAGAAAACTTGTTTCCAGTCATCCACAGACCAGTTTTCGTGATTTCGAGCAAAACGTAACCTGGCAACTCTGTTCTTTCTAGTAAGCAAGGGCGCAGTGGCTGGTCTCCTACTGTTTAATCCGGCTTCATTTAACCGTCTTCTAACTGTTTTAGAAGAAATTGTGACATTGCGAACAGCTTCGAGTTCGTTTCTTATTATAGAACTAGTGACAGTCCTGTTTCTTAAAGCATATTGTCTTATAAAACGTTCATCTAGGTTGCTAGTGCATCGTTTTCGCCCTTGCCCTAGCCTTCTAGAATAAGTTCCTACTTCATTCAAGCGTCTTACCATACGACTTATTGTAGAACGATGTTTGCCTAACAAATTGGCAACAAAACTCTGACAATATCCCTCGTCCAAGAAAACTGAGGCTCGCCCTACCTCGTGTTCAGTTAAATTCCTTGTTCGATTCATTTTTCTAATTCTTCGGGGTCAAAAATAAAACAGTCTACCACAAAAACGTATTACTTTGAAAAAGGGAACAATTTATAACTTTACTTTTAAAGAAAATCTATCGCATTATTACAGAAAATTGTCTATCTTCTAAAAAATTCTTTAAAACTGTAAATCTAAACGAACTGTTTTGATTTCTGTCATGAACAACGAAACAAAATATGCATAGTCTCCTATTCAAACACTCGATAAACTTTAAAACTGACATAACAAAAAGATAAATTAATTTTCAGATTGTTGCGTTAATTTTGTCCAGGAGTTTATATTAAAATTATTATTAACTATTTATTTTTGTTTTCACAATAGCGTAAGTGTATTAAAAACAAGGGTAAAAATTGAAAAATTCAAAATAAATCGGAAACTATTAGAAATAGGTATATGATACTTAATAAAAGTTGGAGGGTTTTGTAAAATCTATCGGAAAAAAAAATAATAATATACGGGTTGTGCCATTTAAAAAATTTAAGATTTTTTCAATTTAAAATAGTCGAAATGTATAAATTTATTTTGACACCCTGTAGAATCTAACTCAAATTTCTTTACACATATCTTTTAATGAGTATTCCACCCTTAGAAACAATGGAGCTACTGGTCCTTTTTTACAAAACTGAAAACTAGTATTTTTTTTTTTTTTAAATTGAAATATTAGAAAAACTTCTAGGTTTAGGTATATAACATTATCAATAAAAAAGTTATAAAATTTTACGCAGAATTTAAAAATAAATTAGAAAATAGGATGTTCCATTCAAAAAAAAATATATGTTATATCGGCCACACTTTTTTGAAGTACCATGTATACTCAAAAATAATTTTAAACTGTGCACCTTAACATTCTCTAAAACTATTGTATTTAATATTTTTTCGTCATTCCCGAAACAAATGAGATAATGAACTTTACTCTATCGTTGACTCACCCTGTACTATGAGTTAAGCATCTTAAACAGATTAGCTTAGGTCAGGAATCACTAAAATCACTTGAGCAAATATTTTCTACACAAAAGTTAAATGAACAAAGTACAGCCTACAGAAAATTTTATTAAATTTAAATGTATCAAGCTACTTTAATGAGTCATTTACTGTGACAAATTCGCAAATGATACTTCCCCTTTAGAGTTTTGTTGAAATTTATTTTCAGAAATCATGGTGCTTAGGTATTAACTGAGCACAATAGAAGGTAATATGTTTAAAACTTATGTGAGTCAAAACTAAGTACAGTTTTAGAATATATTATTAACAGCAATATTATGCAGACCTTTTTATGTAAGTGACTAGCAGCATTACAACCTATTTAAAAATAACTGGTCAAGTGCAAGTTGAACTTGCGCAATTAGTGTTCCGTACGTTGATTGCTTTTAAAATAAAAAATGTTGCAACGGAAGTATAAAATGATCAGTGACTTCACAAAACACACACCAAATGAGTTTTCAACAAAGTTTGTTTCCAATCTTTACTGAAATCTGATGACCTTGAAATTTTTCAAAATTTTTTGATAAGTACTTTTCGAGATAAGGCGATTTTTCGCGATTTTTTAAAAATAATACAAAAAAAAGTGCGCGCAAGTATTACATTATATATACATTTTTTACTCGTGTTTTCATAAGCTTTCATTTGACACCACACTCGATGACCTAGTAAAAAAGTTTTTTTTTCACTTCCGATTTCACCCCACAAAACTAACCCCTTAAGTCAAAATTTAACTCTCAAAACTACATGACTCTGATGAGGCCATCAATTCCTGTATTATTACCAAATTTAAACTTTCTATGTCAAATAGTTTCGGAGAAAATCGTTCCGTGCGGAACACTAAAAATTAGTAAAATAATTTAACACAGTTTTAAAACAAGTCCTAAATTGGACCGTCACACACTAAAAAATAACTTAATGCAATCCACTCTGGTGTGAAATATTAATTACAAAATTTGTAAACTGACCTTGTTTAATAATAATCAAAAAATATATTTAATAATTTAAAAAATCTTTTAATATCACATCTAACAAAATGCGTGCTCTCTGCTAACGAAATACGTGCGTACGTTAAAGAATTAAATTCAAATATGGACTATACAGATAACAATAACCGCTCAAGTGCAAGTTGAACACGCACAATCCGTATTTTCATTGCTTTTAAAATACAAATTTTGTTGCGGATGAATAAAATGATCAGTGACTTCACAAAACACACCCCAAATGAGTTTTCAACAAAGTTTGTTACCAATCTTTACCGAAAACTGATGACCTTGAAATTTTTGTTTTTTTATATACTAGATAAGTTATTAAAGGTAATGTACTTGTGATAATTTTTGTTCAATCTACACCCCGTAAAGTACTTTTCGAGATAAAGGGCAGGAACAGCGATTTTTCGCGATTTTTTAAAAATAATACGAAGAAAAGTGTACCCAAGTATTACATTACATATATATGCGAGGGTTGTGTAAAAAATAAGGTTCTCACATTTTTTTCAGGTGTAAGACATTTTTTATTTGAACTGAAAAATACATCATTGGAAAGCTTAATTTCTTAGCTCTTTTTCAACATAATCTCCAGATTTTTCCACGCATTTTTGGTGACGACTAATCCACTTTTGGAATCCCGCTTCAAAGAAGTCCGCCGCCAGTCCGTGGAGGAATTTGGTGACCGCTTCCTGCACTTCTTCATCAGTCTCGAAACGTTGTCCACGCAAGTGTTGCTTAAATTTTGGAAACAAGTGGAAGTCACTCGGTGTAAGATCAGGGCTGTAGGGAGCATGTTCAACGAGATCCCAGCCAAAATTGTCGATTAAATCCTTGGTTTGGCGAGAGACGTGCGGGCGCGCATTGTCGTGGTGCAGTCTAACGCCTTTTGTCAGTCTTCCTCTCCGGCGATTTTGGATGGCTCTTCTGAGTTTTTTCAAGGTCTCACAATAATTTTCCGAATTTATTGTGATCCTTCGAGGCATAAACTCAACAAGCAGGACACCCTTACGGTCCCAAAAGACCGTAACCATCACTTTCCCTGCGGACAGCGTCTGCTTGAACTTCTTCGGTTTAGGCGATCCGGTATGTCGCCATTGTCGCGATTGTTGTTTTGTTTCCGGGGTGACGTAATGACACCACGTTTCATCCCCGGTAACAATGGAGTCTAAGAAATCTTCGGTATTCTCGGCGCATTCTCGAAGAAGCTCCTGGGCACACTTGACGCGATCGGCTTTGTGGGTTTCTGAAAACATGTGCGGGACCCACCGTGCACACACCTTGTGATAACGTAACCTTTCAGTCAAAATCGTGTGGATTGTTTTTTCACAAATCTCAGGAACCCGGGCAGCCAGTTCCCGAGTCGTTATCCTCCTATCCTTGAACAGAATTCGCTCAATCTTCGACACGACTTCGTCGGAGATCGATGGCCTTCCGCTTCTTTGCTCATCGTGGATGTCTGTGCGTCCTTCGGAGAACTCCCTACACCATTTGCGGACGTCTTGAACGCTGATACAAGCTTTCCCATAAACTTCACACAACTGCCTATGAATATCAATCGGTGGTAACTTTTTAGCGTGCAAAAATCGGATTACCGCACGAACTTCGCACCTGGCGGTGACGGCGATCGGGGGTTCCATCGCAGATGGCTGCCAGGCCGGCACTGAACGTCGCAGCGAGTTCTACCAAGGCGGGATCTAGAGTGGGGGAATCAGCTCGCACGGCGGTGTTGCCGGATTTCGCCTAGCATCTCGCGCGGCGAGTTTACAGCGTTGGGAACCTTATTTCTTACACAACCCTCTGTATATATACATATATGGATATATATATATATATATATATATATATATATATATATATATATATATATATATATACATATATGTATAAATATATATATATATATATATATATATATATATATATATATATATATATATATATACATATAAATATATATATATATATATATATATATATATATATATATATATATATATATATATATATATATGTATATATATATATATATATATATATATATATATATATATATACATATATATATATATATATATATATATATATATATATATATATATATATATATATATATATATATATATATATATATATATATATATATATATATATATATATATATATATATATATATATATATATATATATATATATATATATATATATATATATATATATATATATATATATATACATATATGTATATATATATATATATATATATATATATATATATATATATATATATATATATATATATATATATATATATATATATATATATATATATATATATATATATATATATATATATATATATATATATATATATATATATATATATATATATATATATATATATATATATATATATATATATATATATATATATATATATATATATATATATATATATATATATATATATATATATATATATATATATATATATATATATATATATATATATATATATATATATATATATATATATATATATATATATATATATATATATATATATATATATATATATATATATATATATATATATATATATATATATATATATATATATATATATATATATATATATATATATATATATATATATATATATATATATATATATATATATATATATATATATATATATATATATATATATATATATATATATATATATATATATATATATATATATATATATATATATATATATATATATATATATATATATATATATATATATATATATATATATATATATATATATATATATATATATATATATATATATATATATATAATATATATATATATATATATATATATATATATATATATATATATATATATATATATATATATATATATATATATATATATATATATATATATATATATATATATATATATATATATATATATATATATATATATATATATATATATATATATATATATATATATATATATATATATATATATATATATATATATATATATATATATATATATATATATATATATATATATATATATATATATATATATATGTATATATATATATATGTATATATATATATATATATATATATATATATATATATATATATATATATATATATATATATATATATATATATATATATATATATATATATATATATATATATATATATATATATATATATATATATATATATATATATATATATATATATATATATATATATATATATATATATATATCCCCCCGTGTTTTGACTGTATCCATTTGAAAGTAAAACGTTTCGAAGGAGCTTGGTTTCTTGTTGCAAATGTTCCTTGTCTGTTAGGGTTTCTGATCGGTGAGCTAAGGATTTGGCAACGGAGAAGAGTTGGGCTGGGTGATGATGTGAGATACTTAAATATCTGTTTGTATGTGTCGGTTTTCTATATACTAAGTGAGACAAAGAACCATCTAATTTTCTTCGAAGCAAGACATCTAGGAATGGTAGTTGTTCTGCTACTTCTCTTTCCATTGTAAATTTAATGTTTGGATGTATATTGTTAAGGTATTCCAGGAACTTGTTTAAGTTGTCTTCACCTTGTTGCCAAACCACAAAAGTGTCGTCTACGTATCGTAGTCATGTTTTCGGTTTATGTGGAGCAGTTTCTAGAGCTAGTGTTTCGAAATGCTCCATGTATAGATTAACTAGTGCTGTTGACAATAAATATATATATATATATATATATATATATATATATATATATATATATATATATATATATATATATATATATATTACTCGTTTTTTTTCACAAGCTTTCATTTGACACCACACTCAATGACCTAGTAATTTTTTTTTTTCACTTCCGATTTCACCCCTCAAAACTAACCTAAGTCAAAATTTAACTTTCAAAACCACACGCTCTGATGAGGCCATCAATTCCTATATTAGTACCAAATTTCAACTTTCTATGACAACTAGTTTCGGAGAAAATCGGATGTGATAGACGAAGAAACAGACAGACGGACAGGCACTGAAGTGATCTTATAAGTGTTCCGTACGGAACGCTAAAAATTATCAAGTATGCTAAGAAAATCCTCTTGATATATAAATAAAAATAAAACTTTTTTGTAATGTATAACTTGATTATGATTTTTGTGATATTTAATATTATTTATTATGAAGTTAGAAGTTAAAAAAAATATATTTTTGTGATCTAAAAACCCTAAGACCTGAAGAAAAGAAATCTTTTTATGGTTATAATACTTCCCGTTAGAAGGGTAAGTAAATAAAATAATTTATCTGCTATTCGATAGGTGCATTTCCAACAACTTAACAGTTTATTTTTCTAAAAACTTGTTTTATATTCAACTCAAAATTTTTTTTAGGTTACTCAGATCTCAATCCCTTTTTTATATTATTTCTGTTAAAATTGGAAATAATAAAATAAATAACCGGTCAAGTGCAAGTTGAACTTGCGCAATTAGTGTTCCGTACGTTGATTGCTTTTAAAATAAAAAATTTTGTTACAGAGGTGTAAAATGATCAGTAACTTCTCAAAACACACCCCAAATGAGTTTTCAACAAAGTTTGTTTCCAATCTTTACTAAAATCTGATGACCTTGAAATTTTTGTTTTTTTTTATATACCAGGTAAATTATTAAAGGTAATGCACTCATGATAATTTTCGTTTAATCTACACCCCGTGGAGAATATTCCAGAATTTTTTCAAAATTTTTTGGTAAGTACTTTTCAAGATAAGGCGGGGGACAGCGATTTTTTTAAAAATAATAAAAAGAAAAGTGCGCGCAAGTATTACATTATATATATATTTTTTACTCGTGTTTTCACAAGCTTTGATTTGACACCGCACTCGATGACCTAGTAAAAATTTTTTTTTTCACTTCCGATTTCATCCCCCAAAACTAACCCCTTAAGTCAAAATTTAACTCTCAAAACTACATGGCTCTGATGAGACCATCAATTCCTATATTATTACCAAATTTTAACTTTCTATATAAAATAGTTTCGGAGAAAATCGGGGTGACAGACAGACAGACACCGAAGTGATCTTATAAGTGTTCCGACGGAACACTAAAAACAAGATGACCGAAATATATATTACGATATACTCACAATCACCCTTTTTGCGCACTACCTCATCTATTTCACCCCGTATATATTTTATTATAGAAGAATTATTTTGTATTAAGTATCTAATACTCTAATCAAACCCCAGAAGTTTTTTTTAAAAAACTATTGAAACGATTTGGCATTTTCAAGTGCTCTTGCTGCTGCTGCTACTCGATACTGTGATTTTGCTACTGCTGTCGCTTGAAGTTAGCACCTGAGTTAGCTTCGAGCGGCGTGAATGTCGCTTCGTCAGAGAAAAATATTAATCTTGCCATAAATCTGTTATCTTCCAACTCTCCTTGAAACTAAACACAAAATTCAAATCTTTGTTCAAAATCTCCTGCTTTTAAAGTATGGGTAAATTGGGCTTTGTATGGTTTAAATTTATTTGATCCTAAAACTCTGGCAACTGTAATTTTATTCACATTCAATAAAACTGATCTTTTCCCAGGTTCTACTACCGACAGTATTACTGAATTTTGATTATCTTCATTTAAAACCCATACTCGATGTTTCCTTTTAAATTTATTTTCAATACTTCCATAAATCTTGAATTTATTTAATAGATATCCTACAGTTGTGAAGTGCACAGTTTTATCAGGGTGTCTATTATTAAAGATTTCTGCTGCTTCTCTAAAAGTTTTACAATTATCTCCTACTATGAGAACAGTTTCAGTTTTATGTTCAACACTCAATTTTACTGGCATTTCTAATTATTGCAAATACTGACTGACGTTAGCTTTGAAATCTATTGACAGTTGTTAGATATTTCCAAAGATATATTTATTTATTTTCAGCCTAAAATTTGCAGTGGTTTTGTTTTCTTTTATTCAATAAATAATCCAATAATTACTGACGTGTTTACAGAAGTTTTATAGAATTTTTAACTAGGAAGGCAACAAATGTAAGCTTAAGCCCAATTTTTTAGTTCCTATTAACATTTTCAATTAATATTTTGATCTGTATTTAAATTTAAACACACTTTACTCTTCGTTATAAATCATTATTTTTTTATTTTCCCTGTATACCAGCGTTTCTCAACCTGTGGGGCACACCCCACTAGGGGGGCGTGATTACACTATTGGGGAAGCGCGAGCGTATCGAAAAGAAATTATTATTAAAAACATTCATTGAAAACATTTAATATAATTTATTGAAAGGAAAGCAAAACAAAATACATTCTGACATAATAAAAAAAAAATACACATTTACACTGATATAATAAACCTATAAATAGGATTGTATTAGTACTGCACAATGTATTTACCTAATAATTCACATATCAATACTAAATTAAAAATAACCGGTCAAGTGCAAGTTGAATTTGCACAATTAGTGTTCCATACGTTGATTGCTTTTAAAATAAAAAATGTTGTTACGGTGGTATAAAATAATTAGTGACCTCACAAAACACACCCCAAATGAGTTTTCAACAAAGTTTGTTTCCAGTCTTTACTGAAAATTGATGACCTTGATTTTTTTTTTTTTTATATACCAAATAAATTATTAAAGGTAAAGCACTGGTGATAATTTTCGTTCAATCTACACCCCCTCGAGAATATTCCAGAATTTTTTTAAAATTTTTTGATTAGTACTTTTTGAGATAAGGTGGGGGGACAGCAATTTTTCGCGTTTTTCGAAAAATAATACAAAGAAAAGTGTGCGCAAGTATTATATTATATATATTTTTTACTCGTGTTTTCACAAGCTTTCATTTGACACTACACTCGATGACCTACTAACAAAAATTTTTTTTCACTTGCGATTTCACCCCCCCAAAACTTAAGTCAAAATTTGACTTTCAAAAGTACACGGCTTTGAAGAGGCCAACAATTCCTATATTATTATCAAATTTCAACTTTCTATGACAAATAGTTTCGGAGAAAATCGGGTGTGACAGACAGACACCGAAGTGATCTTATAAGTGTTCCGTACGGAACACTAACAAGTTTAATAATTATTTGTGACTCCCTTGGGCCTGTTTTGGAGAGCAAAGATTTTCGAGGGATGGTTTAATATTAGAAATAGACACTCTGAGTCCTTTTTCTATATTTAGTTGAGATCTATATTTCGTTTTCAAAACAGCCTTCGCAGAAAATTCGGTTTCGCAAAGGTAGGATGTTAAAAATGGTCATAGTATACGAAATGCTCTTCTTTTCAGTGCAGAAAACTCATCATTCACCCCTGCCCAAAATTCAAAGAGTGATTTATTATTAAATTGTCTTTTGATTTCACCATTTGCCGTGAAGTCTATGAAGATTTCTTATTCGGAAGTTGAGAGCCCTTCGGGAAAATTTTGAAATGAATCCCTAACCCATTTGTAACTTGGTACCAAGTTGTCGTCAGTAAGAAAATACTTTTTAAAATTTTTTGTCAACATGGCTAGGTCATTTTCAATGGTGACTAAAACAACTTTCACATGTTGTTCTTCAGTCTTGTATGTTTTAAGACATTCATCCACATTTGCAAACATTTCCAAGTTTTTTTTGCTTTAGATTTCTGCTCCACAATTCCACTTTTCTAAAAAAAGCATTAATTTTATCACTTGTTTCGAATATATTTGTATTTGTTCCTTGGAGTTGAAGATTTAAGGTATTTAATTTCTCGAATATATAAACTAAGTAGCTCAATTTCATCACAAATAAACTGTCTCGAAACTTCTCGGCTTCCAGTCGGTTTTCCTCTTTTAGAAAAATGGCGATTTTATTTCTTAATTCATAAATACGTTGCAAATATCTCCTAGGTGATAATCATCTTGCCTCGCAATAAAATAGTTAACGCTGAACGTTCGGCACCCATGTCTTTACAAAGTGCAGAAAAAATTCTAAATTTTAATATAATTTACTACGGTTACAACTGTAGTGAGCACAATATTCAGAACAGGACTCATTTCTTTGGAAGCCAGAGCTTCTCTGTAAATCATACAATGTGTCCACACACACAGTACAGATTTTTGTTTCACAAGTGCTGGTACACTTTGAAATCTTCCAGACATTGAATGAGCACCATCGGTACATATTCCGATGCAATTTTTCCACTCCACAAGTTGCATCGTTTATAAAATCACTAGCCCCCGCGGCTCCGCTCGCGTGGACTTTATTCACCACTATCGTCACTGCTTATTCCTTATGTTACCCAACGTAATAAAATATCTCCCATTATTATCTCTTATTTCTCCTTATCTCCCATTATCTCTACTCATTATCTATATATCTCTGCTCATCTTCCTTATCCTTATCCCATTATTTCTCCTTATTCCCATATCTCACCTTATCTTCCATTATCTAGGCTTATATCGAATTATATAGAACCTATGTATAAATTTATAAAAATACGTAAATCGGAAAAGTGGTTCTCAAGTGATAAGCGCACTAACGGACAGACAGACAGACAGAGAGACGTTGCATTTTATATATATTCTAGACAGAATATTATAGATAACCTGGCCAGAGAAGAAATCTATGAATTAAATAAAAAACACGTCAATCGGATAAGGGGTTCTCGAGTGATAAGCGCACTAACGGACAGACATACAGACAAAGAGACGGTGCATTTTATATATATTATATTCTTTGCTACATGATATTGTTCCAAATTTAATGCTTTAAGTAGTGTATTCCAAGAGAACACGCTAGCGGCAAACTTTTCTCCGACTTGATTCCCTATTATCGTCACTGCTTATTCCTTATGTCACCTAACTAAAAAAGATATATCCTATAACCTGGCCAGAGAACATATGTATGTTTAACAAAAAAGCAAGTAAATCGGATAAGTGGTTCTCCAATGGTAAGCACACTAACGGACAGACAGACAGACAGAGAGACGTTGCATTTTTTATATACGAGTATTATAGACATTCTTTGCTACATTATATTGTTCCATATTTAATAGTTTAGCATGTTTAAAAAAAAGCACGTAAATCGGATAAGTGATAAACGCACAAACGGACAAACAGACAGAGATACGTAGTATTTTATATGTATTATAGATGTAATAAAATATATATCTATAACCTGGTCAGAGAATATATGTATGAATTTAAAAAATCACGTAAATCGGATAAGTGGATCTCGAGGGATAAGCGCACTAACGGACAGACAGACAGACAGAGAGACGTTGCATTTTACATATATTATAGATATAGATTATTATTATTATTATATAACCTGGCCAAAGAATATATATATGAATTTAAAAAAAAGACACATAAATCGGATAATTGGTTTTGGCGTGATAAACGCACTAATGGACAGACAGACAGACAAAGGACATTGCATTTTATATATATTATAGATTATAGATTATAGATATTCGCTGCTACATAATATTGTTCCATATTTAATGGTTTAGGCTGTATATTGCAATGGAACGCGCTAGTGGCACACTTTTTTCCGACTTCATTCACTATTTTACGTCACTACTCATTCCTTATGTTACCTATCGGAATAAAATATAACCTATAACCTGGCCAGAGAACATATGTATGTTTTAAAAAAAAAGTATGTAAATAGAATAAGTGGTTCTCCAGTGATAAGCGCACTAACGGACAGACAGACGGACAGACAGACGGACAGACAGACAGACAGACAGAGACATATTTGCATTTATATATATATATATATATATATATATATATATATATATATATATATATATATTATAGGTTGACTGCCGACCACTCCGATCGGAGTGCGTCGGGTCTCTTCGCCAACGCCGTCTACTCCCATCGGAGTTCGACATGCGTTCTTACGAAACGTTTTAGTATTCCATCGGCGTTGTATATGAAACGTGTTTCTAGTGGTGGCGTTGCTTAAAAACGCAAGTTCTAACAGGTGCTTAAGTGGTTCCGCGGATTTGCTTTTGGTTTGGTTGTAATCTGCCGTACAATATGGACACTCAACATGGGCCTTCTGGTATTAAAAAAAGAAATTGTAGTGATGAAAAAAAGGTATATGATAAGAAAAAGAAGCTAACTGACACTGAATTATTGCAGCTATTGGAAGAAAGCGGAGGTAGTAGTGACGAACATTACGTACCAGACACAGACGATAGTGATGTAAATTCAAGCTCCGAGTCCGAAGAAGAGAATTTTATAGACCCTATTCGGCCACATCAAACACTTCCTACCCTTGATGAGATAAAATGGAACGACAGAGGTGCGTTAAAACAAATTTTGTTCCAAAAACCCAAGAATTATTGGTGCAAATTCCAGGACAGGGTGCACCTATCGATTTTTTCGAAATGATCATTGATGATGATTTTTTACAAACTATTGTAGAACGAACGAACTCTTACGCAGTCGAGGTTTTGCTGCGCCCAGAAACAAGTACAAAATCACGTATTACTAATTTTAAAGAACTTACTCTTGACGAACTAAAAATTTTTTTGGCCCTGTTACTTCACACTGGCACAATATCCTTGAGCCGTCTTAACGATTATTGGAAAACTGATCCGCTATTTAATCTACCTGTTTTTAGAAAATATATGTCAAGGAATAGATTTTTACTTATCTTGAGGTGTTTGCATTTTACATTTCCAGATATGGATCCGGCAGATCGGCTAGGAAAGATTAGATTTGTGGCAGATTTTTTTTAACAACAAGATGGGAGAAATTTACTATCCTGGAAGAGAGTTGTCTTTGGATGAAGCTATGGTACTTTATCGGGGTCGTCTCCAGTTTAAACAGTATATCAAGAATAAGCGTCATAAGTATGGTATGAAGTTATACATGCTGACAGAGCCTAATGGACTTATTTTGAAATTTCGTGTCTACGAAGGTGCGACAGATGTTTATGGTGGAAGCGGACATACTGAAAAGATTGTTTTACATTTATTGGAGGAAAAATTGGGTGTGGGACATGCTGTTTATCTAGACAATTTTTACAATAGTGTTAATTTAGCTAGGAAATTACTTCAACAAAATACATACTGCACTGGTACGCTGAGAGTTGAGAGGAAAGATAATCCGAAAGAGGTAATGAGTGCAAACTTAAAACGTGGTGAGAATAAATCTATGTTTTGCAATGGAGTGCATGTCGGAAAATGGCGCGATAAACGCAATGTTCAATACATTTCAACAGAATTTGGAAGCGAAATGGGCATTTTTAAAAACAAAAGAAATCAAGAATCTGAAACACCTTCCGCAATCATTGGATATAATGCTTTTATGTCCGGTATAGATAGACAGGATCAAATGATGGCATATTATCCTTGCAGCCGTAAAACCATTCGGTGGTACAAAAAGTTATTCATGCATGTGCTGCAAATGAGCATGATAAACGCCTATTTTTTGTACAATAAATATTCGCGGTCTGACCAGTTACGATTATATGACTTCCGATTGGATGTCATAAGAAATTTACTAGCCAGACGACCAATTACTAATTTGCCGCAAATTCCTCCAGGCCAAATAAATGTCCACAGCATTAGCAAAGTAGAAAAAATTGTTAGTGAAAAAAAAAGGAACTAAAGAAACAAAACGGGTAAGCAGAAAGGAATGCAAAGAATGCAGGAAAAATAAAATAAGAAAGCAAACAGTGTATGAATGCAAAATGTGCCCTGGACAACCAGGTTTTTGCCTTAATTGCTTTGAGGATTACCATAAAAATGTACAAAAATGATTTAGAAATAAATGTTTTGAGTTCATGAGTTCGATTTATTATTTCTTTACTTATTTAATTGGACACTCCGATCGGAGTGTTCGGCATCTAGTAAAAATTTTCACTTGCAATGCCGATTACTCCGATCGGAGTGAAATTTTTTTTTTCTAATATTTTGAATGGCACATAAAAAAAAACACATCCAAGACTCATTTTAATTCATATTTACCACAATAAAATAAAAAATTTGGAAAAATCTTACGGCGTCAACCACAAACTTAAAAATATAGATCGGCAGTCAACCTGTTAAGATAGCAAATAATGCGAGTGATGTTGCTTTGAGTTCTATTGGTTTGCAGAAAAATAGTTCTTCTACTGCTGACATTCCCTCACAAAATCGGACATAGGCAACGAAATGAGCATCTTTATTGCTATATGTTGCCTCATCAAGCTGAATTGAAAACAATTTGTCAAGCAACTTCCCGAAAAGCTGATGCTGTACATCTTCAGCTATATCACCAATTCGACGGGCAACACTAACGTTTGATATAGGTATGGATAGCAATTGTTTGGCAAAATTATCTCCAAACATAGTTTCTATAATCTCAATTGCTGCTAGCAAAACAAGCTCTTTACCAATGGTGTGAGGCTTTTTACATCTGGCTATTTTATGTGAAACTTTGTAAGAGGCAAGTAAAGCTTTTTCATCCATAGACAAAGTTTTTTTAAAAAATGATTACTGCTTTACATATGAGTCTAATTCTCGGGGTTTGTTAAGGTACTCACTATGAAGCGTTTCCAAATGTCGTTTAAGTTTATTTGGTTTCATGCTGTCTGCTGCCAAGATTTTTGAGCAAATAACACACAGGGGCATTTCTTCTTCATTTACTTCAGTACTGGTAAAACCTAAATTTAAGTATTCTTGAGAATATTTTCTTGATTTTATTTTCAGAACCACGCCCGTCTGTGCACTTGTTGATGCTTCACTATCGTCTAATGCTCGCTTACGCCCACTTAAAAATTTATTCATGATTCTGTATAAATTTAGTGCCGTGAATACTTAATACCTTGAATTTCAATTAACACGTGAATTACAACATACACATTCACGATAAATCCAATAGCAGTAGAAGGATCAACTCGACTAAGACGGGCTTTAACTGAACGAGGTGCAGCATTTATACACTTTTGGGCAGAATTTCCGAATGTTCGAGACAACTCGGAACTTCTTGCGAAGTCGCTACCGATATGGTGGACGTAACAGAGAGCAATAGAGAGGCATCGAATCTAGTTTGCTCAACGCAGCAGGTATGTGTTGCCAAATATGAATAAATTTACTTATTCTTGGTAGTTTGTAAGGTTTGTAATTAAGGTCATAGTGTAGCTTGAGCATCAAAATACTGAAAATACATTATTATTGCATGCATTGTTATTGTATGAGAGGCGCGATGAAAATTATATTTGAAAATTGGTCGCAAATACTGAAAGCTTGAGAAACGCTGCTGTATACCATCAAATATTTTAAACTTGTGAGCTACTTCACTCTCTCTTTCTCGTACTACTTGCTTCAGTTGCAATGAGATTAGAGCAGTAAAAAAAAGAAGACAGAAGATCAAGAAGCCAAAGCCAGTAATATAGGCCTTGTATATAACGATTGATATCCTAAAATTTTCTTTACAAAGTTTGAACTTTCAATTAATTACTTCCTATATTTTTTGTTATTGGCAATTTAAATAAATACTGAGAAACCCTAGTCAATTGTTTTGAAACTTTAATTTTTAAGTGAAGTCAAAAGTCCGTCGTACAAATTAACGCAGTAATCACTCACCCTATATAAATAAAAGGTTGTCTAAATTAAAACCCCAATACCATTGCTGAATAAACATAGGCTCAAATTCGAGCAAGTAAGCTGTGTATATATATTTATTTATCTTTCGTACTGTTACAGATTTAAATTAATTTACCCACCTGTATTTACCCTCGGGATAAATGTGAAGGATAAAGTCCAATAACCACTCGGGCAAAGAATTTATTAATGGTTTCAAATTATTGATGAGTAAGGAAACCCAAATATGCAAGTTAAAAACTTTAAAATATGCGCATAAATATGCAAATAATTTTCTCAAAATATGCACATACATGTTGTAAATATGCAGTAAAAAAATCGAAATAGACTTGAAAAATGTAAATTTATTGTTTCACATTACATGATACGAGTACTATACAAATATAGCAATAAAAAACCCATTTTAAATTTTCAACATACAGGGCGAATAAACTAAATCTAAATATAATATTATACAAAGTAAAAAATAAATATAAATAATAATGTATTTTATTACTTTACTTAAAGATGAACAATAATAATGTTGGTAATATTATAAAAATTTAATGTTGGCAGCATAATAAAACATACATTTTAAATTTGATACATACTGGGCGATGCAACTAAGTAAGCGGAAATATGCAAATATTGCAAAAGACAGGGTCGCCGTTAGTTATAAAAACAATAAACTCCTAAATGTTTCTCAAAATTCTCCATTAAAAGGTTTTGTCTTCTATCGTTGTATAAAAATTTATAAATTGAGAAACTTCTTTCCACATCGACTGATGTAATAGGGGCGTTTTTAAAATTATTTAATAGCATAGGATCTAAATCAATGGAATCAGTAAAATCCCCCTTTAAAACATTAGCTACTTGGCTGACAAATTAAAACCCACTATTTTTTTCCATAACATTCCGAAATTTTTGAAAAATTTTGCTCCCAATTTTACCTGCGACATTTTTAAAAGCGGCCTCACATTGTTTTATTAGTTGAACACTTCGGGTTAATGGCAAATTAGATTCCTCCATTTGAGTTATGGTTTTAGAAACAAAGCTATAATTTGTTTTAAGAAAGGAAAGTTGTTATCTCCTTGTTTTTGAATAATCGTTCAAGTTCTGTAAGGGATTGGGAAGATTGGTCTGATAATTATGCAATTAGACCATCTAGTTGACAGAAGTTGTCGCAATAAAAAAATGTTGCTTCCAACCAAGTGTCCCATCTTGTAATAACAGGAAGAGGAGTGTTTGGTAGTTTTTCTTTGTAGAACTGAATCCTTAAAGGCGTTTTAAGGAAGATTTTCTTCATGTTAGAAATTAAGCTATTCACAAGCGGAAAATGATTCCTAATTTCCTCAACAACCCTATTTAAAGCATGAGCGAGACATATTACATGTATTAAGTTTGGATAAAAATTTTCAAATTTTGACCCGACCTCTCCTGACAAAATAAGCAAAAAATTATCTCCTGGAACAGGCATAGAAAAAACTTCGATAAATCCTCCAATCAATAAATGCGCAATATACCGTCCTCTTGAATCGGTGGTTTCATCAATACATATGTAAAAATGTTCGAATTCGAATTTTACCTTTAATTTCCTCAATTACCTGTGAATACAAGGAGCTTACGTCGTTTCTCCGTATTGTTGTTTCATCTGGGATATTAAATTTGCAATACCTCTGGAGGAAGGAAGTAAAGTTTTGATTACGTAGCTTCGATAACGGATTGTTTGATGTCATCATTGCACGGTATAGATCTCGGTTAAAGATGTCTTGTTCATTTAGCTCTTTATTTTTGTACGTTGGTTGGAAACATTGCATTAATGTGTGTTGTGGCCTCTCCAGGTTATTGTCTTATTCAATTTGGCAATATGGCAAGCAGTTTTCACGTTTTGCTCTATTTGAAATTTTTTATCGCATGGTATCTGCAATAAAAAAAAGAAAATTTAATTAAAATCCCAAGGAAAAAATTCGTTAAATAGAAATTTCGTTAAATAGAAAACTAGGTGCTTAGGGCAGGCAAAAATTAACATTCTGTTTTGTACTTTTTTTTTATTAGATTACCTAGAAATACATACGTTTACGTATGTATTTCTATTTCGTGGTTTCGTTAAATAGAAATTTTGTTCGTTAAATGGAACAAAAATAACTTAAATAACATTGAAAATAGCATCAACGGCAAAATCCTGACAAAAATTTCGTTATGTTTAAATATTAAGCGAAAATGAAATACCCTGTATATTCAATAGGTATTCAAAAATGATACTTACAATTTTAACACATGCAGAACAGTAGATGTTTCCCATATCTATTCTTAGTTCTTTGTATGGTTTAATCCACACTGACACACTACTGGCTTTGGGCATTTCACTGTAGTAAAATACGACTCACAAGATAAAAAGCACAAATCGACGTAACCACTTTAAAAGCACAACCAAAAATGAAATCTAATAAATTAATAATATGAGTATGCTCTGATGGCCGTCTGGGGTTACTGACTGGTTTTTACTGACCATAAAATAATAAAATTTATTTGGGGAAAACCACCGGCGCGGCGGCGGCGGCCTAAACATTGACCCTTATTCCGAAAAATGAATGAAAACGCCTGCCAAAGACCTATATTATTATAAATTCCTTCAAATATGCACATATATGCTATTTTTAAAGCATTTATGCAAATATTTAGAAAAATGCATATAATATGCAAAACATGCAATATATGCGCTTTGCATATTTGAGAATCCTTATTGATGAGTATGAGTTAGTTAATTATTTGGTATCTAATTTTAATAATATTAATAATAATAAAATGTCTTTATTGTATTTAAATGAGACGTTACGTGTTAAATATAATATAGATTTTTTTTTTGAAAAATAATAAATTGAGAATTTAAAAAAAAACACGTTAATCGAATAAGTGGTTCTCTAGTGTTAAGCACACTATATATTACATTGATTATTATTTTTATTATATAACCTGGCCAGAGAACATATATATATATATATATATATATATATATATATATATATATATATATATATATATATATATATATATGACTTAAAAAAACAACACGTAAATCGGATAAGTGGTTCTCGAGTGATAAGCGAACTAACGGACAGACAGGCAGACAGAGAGACGTTGCATTATATATATATATATATATATATATATATATATATATATATATATATATATATATATATATATATATATTGTATTCTTTGATACATCATTTAGCCAATATTTTGGTCCTAGGTTGGGGCCTTCACAACTGAAAAAGAGATAACGAAGTAACCAGTAAAGGAAAATTAGGCATGGAGAATTAGTATTACTGAGTCTAATTTTTAATTATTAATTTTTTAATTTGTAGTTTTTAATTTCAATCTTATAATTATTGATAAAAAACTTATTGTCGTTTTTAAAGTATTGTTGTTATGAAGAAATGTAAATTATTATTATTATTATTATTATAAAGAAATGTCGAAACAAAATTGCAAGTGACTCACATGCAGTGTGCGAATTAATCTAACAAGAATGACCATAAATAACAATTGCCATAGCAACGACAAACACTGAAATAAAACAGCCACTATTCACTAACATATTAATTTAAAAATATGGCATTTACAGCAAGGATGCCATTAGAAACCTTGGATGCTGAAAAATCAAAATTAATTAACCACCTGCCATCTGAGAAGAGAAATGACAAGTTTGACAAGGCGCTGACAAAGGACAACCACCTGACAGATGTAAGGGATCACTCAGAATAAAAGGAAAAAAGGTTGAATAACCAGGAAAGAACCGGTTAAGTACAAATTAGGTACTACTTCATAGAATGAAATTTTGGTATAAAAGGAAAAGTACCCAATGGGAACGCAAATTTTTCAACGGTATGAAAATTAAGTGGCATAGGGAGGAAATGATTTTTCTTCTTCTTTAGAGGAGAATAGGGGAACAGGAAAAGGAGCTGAAAATTGAAAAGTGGGGTTTTTATTAATTAGGAATATACTAAACAATTTTAATAAATAATTTTTTTTTAACAAAAATGGGAGTGTAATTGTAAAGAGTTATATATATATATATATATATATATATATATATATATACATATATATATATATATATATATATATGTATATATATATATATATATATATATATATATATATATATATATATATATATATATATATATATATATATATATATATATATATATATATATATATATATATATATATATATATATATATATATATATATATATATATATATATATATATATACTAACCATGCCCTCCGCTAACGGCTCCTCTCGCGTGGTCTGAATTCACTGTTATCGTCACTTATGTTACCTTACGTAATAAAATAAACACCCTATAACTTGGCCAGAGAACATAAGTATTTTATAAAAAAACACGTAAATCGGATAAGTGGTTCTTGAGTGCTAAACGCACTAAAGGACAGACATACAGACGTTGCGTTTTATATATATTATAGACTGTTTTTTTTTGATAAATTATTAAGTTAAGAAATAAAAAAAACACGTAAATCGGATAAGTGGTTCTCGAATGATAAGCACACTAACGGTCAGACAGAGAGACGTCAGACAGAGAGACGCTTGCGTTTTATATATATTATATAGATTGTTATTAATATTATATAACCTGGCCAGAGAACATATGTATGAATTAAAAAAAAAAAACTTGTAAATCGGATAAGTGGTTCTCGAGTGATAAGCGCACTAACGGACAGAAAGACAGCCACAGAGACGTTGCATTTTATATATATTGTATCCTTTGTTACATGATATTGTTCCATATTTAACGGTTTAGGTAGCGTATTGCCAGAGAGTGCGCTAGCGGCAAACTTTTTTTCCAACTGGATTCACTATTTTCGTCACTGCTTATTTCTTATATTACCTAACGTAATAAAATATATCGTATAACCTGGTCAAAGAACATATATGTGAATTAAAAAAAAACACTTAAATCGGATAAGTGGTTCTAGTATAAGCGCACTAACGGACAGAGAAACAGACAGACAGAGAGACGTTTCATTTTATATATATAATATTCTTTGCTACGTGATATTGTTCCTTATTGCGTATTGCAAGAGAGCGCGTTAGCGATAAACTTTTTTCCGACTTGATTCACTACTATCGCCACTACTTATATCTATAACCTAGTCAGAGTACATATGCATGAATTAAAAAAATCACGTAAATCGGAAAAGTGGTTCTCGAGGGATAAGCGCACTAATGGACAGACAGACAGACAGAGGGATGTCGCATTTTGTATATATTATAGATATAGATTATTATTACCCAGTATATATCACCATTACACCAAACACTTTATTTTTGCACTCGACGCGCGTTTCGCTAACCATGTTAACTTCATCAGGAGCGATGATTTGATCATTGCTCCTGATGAAGCTAACATGGTTAGCGAAACGCGAGTCGAGTGCAAAAATAAAGTGTTTGGTGTAGTGGTGATATATACTGAGTAGTGTCATTGTGTCAAAGATTCCACATTCCCAACTTAATAGATTATTATTATTATATAACCTGGCCAAAGAATATATGTATGAATATAAAAAAAGACACGTAAATCAGATAAAGTGGTTCTCGCGTGATAAACGCACTAATGGACAGACAGACAGACAGAGAGACGTTATTATGTATATATATATATATATATATATATATATATATATATATATATATATATATATATATATATATTATAGATTATAGATATTCTCTGCTACATAATATTGTTCCATATTTAATGGTTTAGGCTGTGTATTCCCTACTTCATTCACTATTATCGTCACTGCTCATTCCTTGTGCTACCTAACGTAATAAAATATAGTCTATAACCTGGCCAGAGAACATATGTATGTTTTAAAAAAAAAGTACGTAAATTGGATAAGCGGTTCTTCAGTGATAAGCGCACTAACGGACATATATATATATATATATATATATATATATATATATATATATATATATATATATATATATATATATATATATATATATATATATATATATATATATATATATATATATATATATATATATATATATATAAGAGGAAGGACAGTAACAGGGCACTGGCAACAAACAATCCTAAGTTTAACTACTGGGAAATGCCCTTATAAGGAGAAGAGATGAGCAATCAAAGATCTAGATCAGAGGTGTCAAACTCAATTTTGCCGAGGGCCATATATTAAATTTAGAATGTGTAGGCGGGCCAGATTCAAATAAAAAAAATGTACTGAATTATTATAACATTTTATTTATTTAATTATATAGTATATAATATACGGTTGTTAAAAATTATGATTCTTCATTGCGATCGCGGGCCTTATTGATACGTCCCGGGGGCCGGATGCGGCCCGCGGGCCGTATCTTTGACATCCCTGATCTAAAGGCTCTAGTATCTGTTTTTATTTTTATTATCGAGCTTTCGCTGCCTTATGGTAGCTTCTTCTGGATACTAAAAATGCAAACCAGGTACAGAAAATAAACCAAAACGTTCGTTTTTTAAAATGTGATTAAATGAATTGTACGACTGTATGTGAAATTACTTACAAAAATTTTAGCAGTTAATTCATCTCTGGTGAAGACAAAGAAATTTGCATTTTTGTTGGCCAGGTAGTATGAATGATTGCACAAACATGATTAAAAGACACTTAGAGAGTTACACAAATATAAAAAAATAAAACTTGGCAATAAACATTAGTTAAAAACACTTTTTGAAGACCGAAACATAACTGCAAGAAACACCATGATGTTGAAATGATACTCCATTTTAAAATTTTTGACGTCGAGTTTAGTAACTATTTAGTGATATTTGAGTCCGAACCGGATATTGTTGGTAGTCTATGTCGTCATCAGGTCGACAAAAAACCATAAGAAGCATTAAAGTTAGGGATGTGGTAAATTTTTTTAGGTGATGATGATGGTTACCACATCCCTAACTTTAATGCTTCTTATGGTTTTTGTCGACCTGATGACGACATAGACTACCAACAATATCCGGTTCGGACTCAAATATCACTAAATAATTACTAAACTCGACGTCAAAAATTTTAAAATGGAGTACCATTTCAACATCATGGTGTTTCTTGCAGTTATGTTTCGGTTTTCAAAAGTGTTTTTAACTAATGTTTATTGACAAAGTTTTATTTTTAATATTTGTGTAACTCTCTAAATATCTTTTAATCATGTTTGTGTAATCATTCATACTACCTGGCCAACAAAAATGCAAATTTCTTTGTGTTCACCAGAGATGAATTAACTGCTAAAATTTTTGTAAGTAATTTCACATACAGTCGTACAATTCATTTAATCACGTTTTAAAAAACGAACGTTTTGGTTTATTTTCTGTACCTGGTTTGCATTTTTAGAATCCAGAAGAAGCTCCCATTAGGCAGCGAAAGCTCGATAATAAAAATAAAAAGCAGATACTAGAGCCTTTAGATCTTTGATTGCTTATCTCTTCTCCTTATAAGGGCGTTTCCCAGTAGTTAAACTTAGGATTGTTATATATATATATATATATATATATATATATATATATATATATATATATATATATTATAGATTATAGATTATTATCACAAAAAAGTTCTCCTTTCTCACATTCGGCCAATGTGGTTCCATGTTTGGCTGACGGGCCAAAGCCAAGTCAGCACAAACGCATTACCATTGTGTATCAAGGAATGACCTGACAATGTTACATGTTTTCAAAATCACTGACTTCTGAATGTTTTTATGTATGTTTGTGTTGAGTCCTAATTGTACTAAGTGTGGTGTAAATGTTATTGGTGTAAGGCCTGTGGCTGATATAATGAGGGGGACTTTCTCTTGTTTCCATAGCCTTTTTACTTCTGTTGCAAGGTCTGTGTATTTGGAGATTTTTTCTGTGTATTTCGTTTGGATGTTTATGTCGTTGGGGATAGCTATGTCAATTAGATAGGTGACCTTTCCTTTTTTGCACTGAAAAGTAATATCCGGTCTGTTGGCGGAGATTGTTTTATCTGTATACTGATATCCCAGTAGAGCTTGTAATCTTTATTTTCAAGTATGGATGTTGGTGTGTATTTGTAGTAGGGATCTGCGTTTTCTATGAGTTTGTTTGTTGGCTAGTGCTTGGTGAATTATTTTTGCCGCTGAGTCATGTCTGGCTGTGTATTCCGTTCCGGCTAATACTTCACACTCGTTTGTTATGTGTTCGATTGCTTCTTTCTGCTGGTGGCATTTCCTGCATCTGTCTTCTGTATTAGTTGGGTCTTTGATGATATGCTTTCGGTAATTTCTGGTTAATATGACTTTGTCCTGGATGGCAAGTAAGAAGAAGCCATCTGTTTCAGGGAATAGCTGCCCATCCTGTAACCAGGTGTATGATTATTTTTTATTTACGTGGTCTTGTTCTATGTGGTATTTGTGTTTTCCGTTGAGTGTTTTGTCTGACCACGTTTTCATCTTTTCCTGTTGTAACTGGGTGTGACTGTGTATTTCTGCTGGGTGGTCTGCACGGGATAAGTCGAGAGGTGTGTAGTTTTTGTCTGCTTTCACTGTTGCTGTGTGGAAGTTGGTTTGCTTGGTGTGAAAGAATTTCCTAAGTGCTTGTATTTGTTTTATGTGTTGTGATCTGATATTTATAATTCCTCTTCCTCCTGCCCAATGAATATGTGAGTATAGGTATAGCGAAACGTGTTGATGGCTTTAGTGAGATATTTGGAGTTGAGTTTTGTTTGTAAAAGTTTCGTCAGTATGTTCTTGAATTTGGTTCTGAGCTCTGTTTTGATGTGAGTATGGTATTATTATTATTATACAAAAAATTTCGCTGTCGGGCCCAGGCCAAGTCAGCACAAACGCTATTACCATTGTGTATTAAGGAATGACCTGACAGTGTTACATGTTTTCAAATCACTGATTCTGAATGTTTTTGTATATGTTTATGTTGAGTCCCAATTGTACCAGGTGTGGTGTGAATGTTATTGGTGTAAGGCCTGTGGCTGATATAATGAGGGGGACAATGATGACTTTTTCTTGTTTCCATAGCCTTTTTATTTTCGTTGCAAGGTCTGTGTATTTGGAATTTTTTTCTGTGTATTTCGTTTGGATGTTTGTGTCGTTGGGGACAGCTATGTGAATTAGATAGGTGACTTTTTCTTTTTTGCACTGAAAAGTAATATCGGGTCTATTGGCGGAGACTGTTTTATCTGTATGGATACTGATGTCCCAGTAGAGTTTGTAATCTTTATTTTCAAGTACGGATGTTGGTGTGTATTTGTAGTAGGGATCTGTGTTTTCTATGAGCTTGTATGTTGTGGCTAGTGCTTGGTGAACTACTTTTGCCGCTGAGTCATGCCTGGCTGTGTATTCCGTTCCGGCTAATATTTTATATCGCTTGTTATGTGTTCGATCGTTTCTTTCTGTTGGTGGCATTTCCTGCATCTATCTTCTGTAATAGTTGGGTCTTTGATGATATGCTTCTGGTAGTTTCTGGTTAATATGACTTTATCCTGGATGGCAAGTAAGAAGCCCTCTGTTTCAGGGAATAGCTGTCATCCTGTAACCAGGTGTTTGATTGTTTTTTATTTACGTGGTCTTGTTCTATGTGGTATCTGTGTTTTCCGCGGAGTGTTTTCTCTGACCACGTTTTCAACTTTTCCTGTTGTAATTGGGTGTGACTATGTGTGTCTGCTGAGTGGTCTGCCCGGGATAAGTCGAGAGGTGTGTAGTTTTTGTCTGCTTTCACTGTCGCTGTATAGAGGCTGGTTTGCTTGCTGTGAAAGAATTTTCTAAGTGCTTGTATTTGTTTTGTGTGTAGTGATCTGATGTCTATGATTCCTCTTCCTCCTGTTCTCCTCTCGATGGTAAGTCTTTCTTTGCATGCGTTGCGGTGTAATTTCCTGTATTTGGTGAATTGAGAACGTATAAGGATGTGAATGTTTTCTATGTCTGTTTGTGACCATTTGATGATACCAAATGAATATGTGAGTATAGGTATAGCGAACGTGTTGATGGCTTTAGTGAGATTCTTAGAGTTGAGTTTTGTTTGTAAAAGATTCGTCAGTCTGTTTTTGAATTCGGTTCGGAGCTCTGTTTTAATGTGAGTATGGTTGAGTTTGATGCTTTGTTGGAAACCTAGATATTTGTATGTTTCTTTGTCGAACATGTTATCGAGTGTTTCATTGTTGATAGTTTCTGTCTTCATGATGGCACTTCCATTGGCCTTTATTGATGTGGAGCACTTTGCATTTACTTATACCAAATTCTATATTGACATCTAAGGTGAATATTTCTGTGATTTTGAGGAGTTCTTTCAGCTGTGTTGTTATTATTATTATTATTACAAAAAAGTTCTTCTTTCTCACATTTGGTTAATGTGGTTCCATGTTTGGCTGACGGGCCAATGCCAAGTCAGCACAAACGCATTACCATTGGTATCAAGGAATGACCTGACAATGTTACATGTTTTCAAAATCACTGACTTCTGAATGTTTTTATGTATGTTTGTGTTGAGTGCTAATTGTACTAAGTGTGGTGTAAATGTCATTGGTGTAAGGCCTGTGGCTGATATAATGAGGGGGACAGCGATGACTTTTTCTTGTTTCCATAGCCTTTTTATTTCCGTTGCAAGGTCTGTGTATTTGGAAATTTTTTCTGTGTATTTCGTTTGGATGTTTGTGTCGTTGGGGACCGCTATTTCAATTAGATAGGTGACTTTTCCTTTTTTGCACTGAAAAGTAATATCGGGTCTATTGGCGGAGACTGTTTTATCCGTATGGATACTGATGTCCCAGTAGAGCTTGTGATCTTTATCTTCAAGTATGGATGTTGGTGTGTATTTGTAGTAGGGATCTGTGTTTTCTATGAGTTTGTATGTTGTGGCTAGTGCTTGGTGAACTACTTTGGCAGCTGAGTCATGTCTGGCTGTGTATTCTGTTCCAGCTAATATTTTACATCCGCCTGTTATGTGTTCGATCGTTTTCTTTCTGCTGGTGGCATTTCCTGCATCTGTATTCTGTAATAGTTGGGCCTTTGATGATATGCTTTCGGTAGTTTCTGGTTAATACGACTTTATCCTGGATGGCAAGTAAGAAGCCTTCTGTTTTAGGGAATAGCTGCCCATCCTGTAACCAGGTGTATGATTGTTTTTTATTTACGTGGTCTTGTTCTATGTGGTATCTGTGTTTTCCGTGGAGTGTTTTCTCTGACCACGTTTTCATCTTTTCCTGTTGTAATTGGGTGTGACTGTGTGTCTGCTGAGTGGTCTGCCCGGGAAAAGTCGAGAGATGTGTAGTTTTTGTCTGCTTTCACTGTCGCTGTGTGGAGGCTGGTTTGCTTGCTGTAAAAAAATGCTTGTATTTGTTTTGTGTGTAATGATCTGATGTCTATAATTCCTCTTCCTCCTGCCTTCCTCTCGATGGTAAGTCTTTCTTTGCATGCGTTGGGGTATAATTTCCTGTATTTGGTGAATTAAGATCGTATAAGGATGTGAATATTTTCTATGTCTGTTCGTGACCATTTGAAGATACCAAATGAATATGTGAGTATAGGTATAGCGAACGTGTTGATGGCTTAAGTGAGTTTCTTAGAGTTGAGTTTTGTTTGCAAAAATTTCGTCAGTCTGTTTTTGAATACGGTTCGGAGCTCAGTTTTGATGTGAGTGTGGTTGAGTTTGGTGCTTTGTAGGAAGCCTAGATATTTGTATGTTTCTTTGTCGAACATATTATCGAGTGTTTCATTGTTAATGGTTTCTGTCTCATGGTGGCACTTCCATTGGCCTTTGTTGATGTGGAGCACTTTGCATTTACTTATACCAAATTCCATATTGACATCTAAGGTGAATATTTCTGTGATTTTGAGGAATTCTTTCAGCTGTGTTTTCGTGGCAGCGTAGAGTTTTATGTCATCCATATAAAGGAGGTGGTTTATTTTTCGTTGATTTACTTTTTGGTGTTTGATATTGAAGCCATGCTCTGTTCTGTTTAGTATATTTGAGAGTGGATAAAGACAGAGGCAAAACCGTAAAGCGCTGAGCGAAGTTTCCCTGAAATATACCGCATCTGATGTATAGCTCTTCTGTCGCTAACTGCTAAAGGCTTCGCAATACACATGAAATCACCGAAATTTTAAAATAAATTAAAAATTAAAATATTTTATACAAGAACCAGGCATCCTCGCACAATCTCTGCTACAAAACATGTTAAAGAATGTCTTTTTGTATAACTCTGTTCAAACTGCATGTCGCTAACTGCTAAGGAATTTTATTTTTGGTCTTTAAGGCTTCGCAATACACATGAAATCACCGAAATTTTAAAATAAATTAATAATTAAAATATTTTTATACAAGAACCAGGCTTCCTCGCACATTCTCTGCTACAAAACATGTTAAAGAATGTTTTTTTTTGTATAACCCTGTTCAAACTGCATGTCGCTAACTGCTAAGGAATTTTATTTTTGGTCTTTAAGGCTTCGCAATACACATGAAATCACCGAAATTTTCAAAAAATAAATTAATAATTAAAATATTTTTATACAAGAACCAGGCTTCCTCGCACAATTCTCTGCTACAAAACATGTTAAAGAATGTCTTTTTGTATAACCCTGTTCAAACTGCATGTCGCTAACTGCTAAGGAATTTTATTTTTGGTCTTTAAGGCTTCGCAATACACATGAAATCACCGAAATTTTAAAATAAATTAATAATTAAAATATTTTTATACAAGAACCAGGCTTCCTCGCACATTCTCTGCTACAAAACATGTTAAAGAATGTCTTTTTGTATAACCCTGTTCAAACTGCATGTCGTTAACTGCTAAGGAATTTTATTTTTGGTCTTTAAGGCTTCGCAATACACATGAAATCACCGAAATTTTAAAATAAATTAATAATTAAAATATTTTTATACAAGAACCAGGCTTCCTCGCACATTCTCTGCTACAAAACATGTTAAAGAATGTCTTTTTGTATAACCCTGTTCAAACTGCATGTCGCTACCTGCTAAGGAATTTTATTTTTGGTCTTTAAGGCTTCGCAATACACATAAAATCACCGAAATTTTAAAATAAATTAATAATTAAAATATTTTTATACAAGAACCAGGCTTCCTCGCACAATCTCTGCTACAAAACATGTTAAAGAATGTCTTTTTGTATAACCCTGTTCAAACTGCATGTCGCTAACTGCTAAGGAATTTTATTTTTGGTATTTAAGGCTTCGCAATACACATAAAATCACCGAAATTTTAAAATAAAAATTAATAATTAAAATATTTTTATACAAGAACCAGGCTTCCTCGCACATTCTCTGCTACAAAACATGTTAAAGGATGTCTTTTTGTATAACCCTGTTCAAACTGCATGTCGCTAACTGCTAAGGAATTTTATTTTTGGTCTTTAAGGCTTCGCAATACACATGAAATCACCGAAATTTTAAAATAAATTAAAAATTAAAATATTTTTATACAAGAACCAGGCTTCCTCGCACATCTCTGCTACAAAACATGTTAAAGAATGTCTTTTTGTATAACCCTGTTCAAACTGCATGTCGCTAACTGCTAAGGAATTTTATTTTTGGTCTTTAAGGCTTCGCAATACACATGAAATCACCGAAATTTTAAAATAAATTAATAATTAAAATATTTTTATACAAGAACCAGGCTTCCTCGCACATTCTCTGCTACAAAACATGTTAAAGAATGTCTTTTTTGTATAACCCTGTTCAAACTGCATGTCGCTAACTGCTAAGGAATTTTATTTTTGGTCTTTAAGGCTTCGCAATACACATGAAATCACCGAAATTTTAAAATAAATTAATAATTAAAATATTTTTATACAAGAACCAGGCTTCCTCGCACAATCTCTGCTACAAAACATGTTAAAGAATGTCTTTTTGTATAACCCTGTTCAAACTGCATGTCGCTAACTGCTAAGGAATTTTATTTTTGGTCTTTAAGGCTTCGCAATACACATGAAATCACCGAAATTTTAAAATAAATTAATAATTAAAATATTTTTATACAAGAACCAGGCTTCCTCGCACAATCTCTGCTACAAAACATGTTAAAGAATGTCTTTTTTTTGTATAACCCTGTTCAAACTGCATGTCGCTAACTGCTAAGGAATTTTATTTTTGGTCTTTAAGGCTTCGCAATACACATAAAATCACCGAAATTTTAAAATAAATTAATAAAATTAAAATATTTTTATACAAGAACCAGGCTTCCTCGCACATTCTCTGCTACAAAACATGTTAAAGAATGTCTTTTTGTATAACCCTGTTCAAACTGCATGTCGCTAACTGCTAAGGAATTTTATTTTTGGTCTTTAAGGCTTCGCAATACACATGAAATCACCGAAATTTTAAAATAAATTAATAATTAAAATATTTTTATACAAGAACCAGGCTTCCTCGCACATTCTCTGCTACAAGACATGTTAAAGAATGTCTTTTTGTATAACCCTGTTCAAACTGCATGTCGCTAACTGCTAAGGAATTTTATTTTTGGTCTTTAAGGCTTCGCAATATACATAAAATCACCGAAATTTTAAAATAAATTAATAATTTAAAAATTTTTATACAAGAACCAGGCTTCCTCGCACAATCTCTGCTACAAAACATGTTAAAGAATGTCTTTTTCTATAACCCTGTTCAAACTGCATGTCGCTAACTGCTAAGGAATTTTATTTTTGGTCTTTAAGGCTTCGCAATACACATGAAATCACCGAAATTTTAAAATAAATTAATAATTAAAATATTTTTATACAAGAACCAGGCTTCCTCGCACATTCTCTGCTACAAAACATGTTAAAGAATGTCTTTTTGTATAACCCTGTTCAAACTGCATGTCGCTAACTGCTAAGGAATTTTATTTTTGGTCTTTAAGGCTTCGCAATACACATGAAAAATCACCGAAATTAAAAAATAAATTAATAAAAAATTAAAATATTTTTATACAAGAACCAGGCTTCCTCGCACATTCTCTGCTACAAAACATGTTAAAGAATGTCTTTTTGTATAACCCTGTTCAAACTGCATGTCGCTACCTGCTAAGGAATTTTATTTTTGGTCTTTAAGGCTTCGCAATACACATAAAATCACCGAAATTTTAAAATAAATTAATAATTAAAATATTTTTATACAAGAACCAGGCTTCCTCGCACAATTCTCTGCTACAAAACATGTTAAAGAATGTCTTTTTGTATAACCCTGTTCAAACTGCATGTCGCTAACTGCTAAGGAATTTTATTTTTGGTCTTTAAGGCTTCGCAATACACATGAAATCACCGAAATTTTAAAATAAATTAATAATTTAAATATTTTTATACAAGAACCAGGCTTCCTCGCACAATCTCTGCTACAAAACATGTTAAAGAATGTCTTTTTGTATAACCCTGTTCAAACTGCATGTCGCTAACTGCTAAGGAATTTTATTTTTGGTCTTTAAGGCTTCGCAATACACATGAAATCACCGAAATTTTAAAATAAATTAATAATTAAAATATTTTTATACAAGAACCAGGCTTCCTCGCACATCTCTGCTACAAAAACATGTTAAAGAATGTGTCTTTTTTTGTATAACCCTGTTCAAACTGCATGTCGCTAACTGCTAAGGAATTTTATTTTTGATCTTTAAGGCTTCGCAATACACATGAAATCACAGAAATTTTAAAATAAAATAAAAATTTAAAATATTTTTATACAAGAACCAGGCTTCCTCGCACATTCTCTGCTACAAAACATGTTAAAGAATGTCTTTTTGTATAACCCTGTTCAAACTGCATGTCGCTACCTGCTAAGGAATTTTATTTTTGGTCTTTAAGGCTTCGCAATACACATAAAATCACCGAAATTTTAAAATAAATTAATAATTAAAATATTTTTATACAAGAACCAGGCTTCCTCGCACAATCTCTGCTACAAAACATGTTAAAGAATGTCTTTTTGTATAACCCTGTTCAAACTGCATGTCGCTAACTGCTAAGGAATTTTATTTTTGGTCTTTAAGGCTTCGCAATACACATAAAATCACCGAAATTTTAAAATAAATTAATAATTAAAATATTTTTATACAAGAACCAGGCTTCCTCGCACAATTCTCTGCTACAAAACATGTTAAAGAATGTCTTTTTGTATAACCCTGTTCAAACTGCATGTCGCTAACTGCTAAGGAATTTTATTTTTGGTCTTTAAGGCTTCGCAATACACATAAAATCACCGAAATTTTAAAATAAATTAATAATTAAAATATTTTTATACAAGAACCAGGCTTCCTCGCACATTCTCTGCTACAAAACATGTTAAAGAATGTCTTTTTGTATAACCCTGTTCAAACTGCATGTCGCTAACTGCTAAGGAATTTTATTTTTGGTCTTTAAGGCTTCGCAATACACATGAAATCACCGAAATTTTAAAATAAAAATTAATAATTAAAATATTTTTATACAAGAACCAGGCTTCCTCGCACAATTCTCTGCTACAAAACATGTTAAAGAATGTCTTTTTGTATAACCCTGTTCAAACTGCATGTCGCTAACTGCTAAGGAATTTTATTTTTGGTCTTTAAGGCTTCGCAATACACATAAAATCACCGAAATTTTAAAATAAATTAATAATTAAAATATTTTTATACAAGAACCAGGCTTCCTCGCACATTCTCTGCTACAAAACATGTTAAAGAATGTCTTTTTGTATAACCCTGTTCAAACTGCATGTCGCTAACTGCTAAGGAATTTTATTTTTGGTCTTTAAGGCTTCGCAATACACATAAAATCACCGAAATTTTAAAAATAAATTAATAATTAAAATATTTTTATACAAGAACCAGGCTTCCTCGCACATTCTCTGCTACAAAACATGTTAAAGAATGTCTTTTTGTATAACCCTGTTCAAACTGCATGTCGCTAACTGCTAAGGAATTTTATTTTTGGTCTTTAAGGCTTCGCAATACACATAAAATCACCGAAATTTTAAAATAAATTAATAATTAAAATATTTTTATACAAGAACCAGGCTTCCTCGCACAATCTCTGCTACAAAACATGTTAAAGAATGTCTTTTTCTATAACCCTGTTCAAACTGCATGTCGCTACCTGCTAAGGAATTTTTTTTTGGTATTTAAGGCTTCGCAATACACATAAAATCACCGAAATTTTAAAATAAATTAATAATTAAAATATTTTTATACAAGAACCAGGCTTCCTCGCACAATCTCTGCTACAAAACATGTTAAAGAATGTCTTTTTGTATAACCCTGTTCAAACTGCATGTCGCTACCTGCTAAGGAATTTTATTTTTGGTATTTAAGGCTTCGCAATACACATAAAATCACCGAAATTTTAAAATAAATTAATAATTAAAATATTTTTATACAAGAACCAGGTCCAAAACATGTTAAAGAATGTCTTTTTGTATAACCCTGTTCAAACTGCATGTCGCTAACTGCTAAGGAATTTTATTTTTGGTCTTTAAGGCTTCGCAATACACATGAAATCACCGAAATTTTTAAATAAATTAATATTTAAAATATTTTTATACAAGAACCAGGCTTCCTCGCACATTCTCTGCTACAAAACATGTTAAAGAATGTCTTTTTGTATAACCCTGTGCAAAACTGCATGTCGCTAACTGCTAAGGAATTTTATTTTTGGTCTTTAAGGCTTCGCAATACACATGAAATCAC
>CM032456.1:193775034-194127534 GCA_019049505.1 Pachyrhynchus sulphureomaculatus
CAGGCAGGCAGGCAGGCAGAGAGACATTGCATTTTATATATATTATAGATTATAGATATTCTCTGCTAGCGGCAAACTTTTTTTCCGACTTCCATTCACTATTATCGTCACTGCTCATTCCTTATGCTACCTATCGTAATAAAATATAGCCTATAACCTGGCCAGAGAACATATGTATGTTTTAAAAAAAAAGTAAGTAAATCGGATAAGTGGTTCTCCAGTGATAAGCGCATTAACGGACAGACAGACAGAGAGACGTTGCATTTTATATATATTATAGATATATATATATATATATATATATATATATATATATATATATATATATATATATATATATATAATATAATACCTGCGCACACAGATTGAACGAAAATTATCACGAGTGCATTACCTTTAATAATTTATCTCGTATATAAAAAAACACAAAAATTTCAAGGTCATCAGTTTTCAGTAAAGATTGGAAACAAACTTTGTTGAAAACTCATTTGGGGTGTGTTTTGTGAAGTCACTGATCACTGTTATCACAGTAACAAAATTTTTTATTTTAAAAGCAATCAACGTACGGAACACTAATTGTGCAAGTTCAACTTGCACTTGACCGGTTATTATTTACATATTTATTACTTCATTGTTAAGTGTTGTGCTTTATGCTGTTTAGATATTTAAGCTTGAATTTTATATTGATCAAGATAAACCAGACCATATCATAAAATTTTATACTCAGCCACTTTGTTGGGTTTGCCTATGTAATGAAAAAATATATTGAAATAAAATAAACGATAATTCTTATTTTTTATTTCGTTATATTTTTTGTACATAGGCGAACCCAACAATGTGTCTATGGTTAAATTCTGCTTTTTGTATTTATGACCGAATTAAAATCAGTTTTTCCTCTGCTAAACTGAATTGGGGCAACTTCATGATGTCCTATTTTCCTCATAATTGCAAGATTTGTTTTATTTATTATTTATATTATAGTTATTTAATGATTATACTTGAATGCAAGAAACACGAAACTTAAAATCAATAATAGACTACATTATAATTAAAAACGATACCACTATCAAAATAAAAGACGTAAGAGTAAAGAGAGGGGCAGAATGTGGAACAGACCATAGATTATTAGTAGCAAATATAAAAGTACTATGTTACAAGACAATAAAGCAAAAAGGAACAATAGATAAAGAAAACAGAAATACTAATGAGATAACAGAAAAAGCAGACAAAGAAATAAAATACAAAATACACTTACTGCAAGACGAAACGATAAGAGACCTATATAGACGACGATTAGATCAAAAATTAAATGGATTTAACTACGACAACCTCTAACAGATGTATGACCACATAAAAGAATGCATCAAACAGGCGGCCCTAGAAGCATTAGGTAAAGAAGACAACGAAAATAAGAAACATAAAATTAGAATCTGTGAAAAAACCAAAGAATCTATAAAGGAGAAAAAAAGACTCTACGAAAAATGACTGAATACAAAATCAGAAGAAGATGTACAGAAATATAAAGAGAAAAATGCAGAAAGGAGGAGGATGATAAACAAAGAAAAGAACGAGAGATGCGAAAAATCGTGCGAACATGTAGAACAGTATATAGGAGGAACTAGAAGCACAGAGTCATGGAGAATAATTAAAGCATTAAGGACCAACAATAGAGAGAAGACGTATATAGAATATATCCCAGAAAGCGAGTGGGAGGAATATTATAAGATGCTGCTAACAGAAGACAGACAAGAATTCCAAGAAGAGAACCCTGAAGAAGAACAGAATAAGGAAAAAAAAGAAATAGAACTAAGCTATGAAGAAGTAAAGAACACAATAAAAACACTCAAAAATAATAAATCTGCAGGGCATGGAGGTGTGGTAAATGAAATGATTAAGTACGGGTCTAATAAATTACATCGAATGCTGAGAAACATATTCCACAGAGCGATAAATGGAGAAAAAATACCAGAGGAATGGTCAAAAGCCTATATAGTAACTATATTTAAAAAGGGAGACCGCAGAAAATGCACAAACTATAGAGGCCTAAGCATAATATCGAGTATGAGACGTTTGTATGGAAAAATTATTAAAAAATATCATAAAGGAAAATATAAAAGGAAAAATTGGAGAAGACCAAGCAGGCTTTTACGGCCGGAAAATCATGTATAGACCACATATACACTCTAAAACAAACAATGGAAAAAAAAATAGCAAAGAATAGAGAAGTTCACCTAGCCTTCATAGACATAAGAAAGGCCTATGACTCAGTACCAAGACAAAGATTATGGAACGCAATGAAAGAAATAGGCATTGACAAAGAACTAATACACGCAGTAAAAGCTCTCTACGAAAACAACACAGTGAACATAAAAATAGGACATAAAATAGGGAAGAGACTGCAAACATCAAAAGGCCTATTACAAGGATGCTCTACATACCAACACTATTCAAAATATACCTCGAACAAACATTAAAAAAATGGAAGCAAAAATGTAGTGGAATGGGAGTCCTAATACGAGAAGATTACTTATATACTCTAAGTTTCGCACACGACCAAGTAATCATAGCGCAAGACGAGGAATGCCTCAGTTATATGGTAAGAAAACTGAAAGAAGAATACACTAAAGCAGGATTAGCAATAAACTTTGATAAAACGGAATATCTAACAACAAAGGAGGGAAAGAGAGAGAGAAGTCGATAACGAAACAATAATCAAAGAAACCGATAGATTTAAATATTTAGGAACCATCATTTCAAAAAAACGCAACATCAGAAGAAGAGATTAAAGCTAGATTAGGAAAACGCGAATATGCATAAGACAATTAAATTCGATCCTGTGGGACAAACACATTACAAAAAGAAACAAAACACGCATATACAATCAATAATACAAAGCATAATGACATACGGGTCAGAAACATGGACGATCAACAAAAGAAATAAATCTAAAATTAACACGGTAGAGATGGAGTATTGGAGAAGATGTTGTAGAGTGACACGTATGGAGAGAATAACAAATGAAGAAATAAGACGCAGAATGAACATCAAAGAGAACGCAGTAAACACCATTGAAGAAAAACGATTAAAATGGTATGGACACATAAGACGGAGCGAAAATAATAGGTGGATAAAGAAAATAACGGAGTGGAGCCCTATAGGGAGAAGAAAAAGAGGAAGACCCAGACGATCGTGGAGAGACGATGTGGACGAGGCTATGGAGGACAGGGGAGACTGGGAAGATAGAAACGGATGGAATCAAAGGCTGAGAGAAGGAAGACAGCGTCAGCTGTAGAAAATCCTTGATATATATATATATATATATATATATATATATATATATATATATATATATTATATATATATATACAGTCCCTGGCCAAATTATTAGACGCACTGCAAGATTTCATGTAAAATATTAATTACCGAGTGATATTGTACCGTTTTTATTATTTTAAATTGATTTGTTTTTTATTTTTATATTATCCAATCAATTACCTATTTATTTGACATAAATAAAACAGCATTAATTTAGAAAAGCATAAGTTTATTAAGTTTTAAAGAAAAGTGAAATTAATGTTAGTAAAAGTCAATATTTAGTTGAGCCACCTTTAGCCGCTATCAAAGCTTTAATTCTGCGCGGCATGCTATCAATGCAAGATTGTACTGTCTCCTGCATTTGAGGATGATGATTCCACACATGAATAATCTTTTCTAGGAGCTGGGTTTTGTTGGTAATCACATCTTTAGCCACTTCTCTTTTCATCAGCTCCCACACATTTTCAATGGGGTTCATATCAGGGCTATTACCCGGCCAATCCAACAGAGGGATATTTTTTTCTGCCAAAAAAGCTTTAACAGACCGAGCAGTGTGGCAGGGAGCTCCATCTTGCATGAAAGTGAATGGTTCCCCATTTGGAAACCATTCTCTGAGCTGCGTAATCAACCGATTTTGTAATACTTCTTTGTACTGATCTTGCCTCATTATTCCTTTGACGACGTACAGACGTCCAGTGCCCTTGCCGCTGATGACTGACCAAATCATCACTTTGGTGGGATGTTTAACCGTCGGGACGACACAATCAGGATGAAACTTTTCTCCATGACGACGACGCACCTACTGAGCTTTATTCTGCAAAATTTCGAATGTGCTTTCGTCACTGAAGCAGACCTGTCAAAAATAGGAAAAATATATAAACTTCCATGTTTATTTGCTTTATTTAACTGAAAATGATAATAATGTATCAATTATTGATTAAATTGCTGTATCTTACCGATCTCCAGAAGTCCACATCTTTGTCTTGCCATTGTTTGGCCCACTTCAGGCGCTTTGCTTTCATTGCAGCTGTTAACTTGGGCTTCCTGGCGGGGCGACGGGCCTTAAAATCTAATTCTTTCAATTTTCTTCGAACAGTGCGCTCAGAAGCATTTACGCTAGCATCCTGGAGTTGTGATTTTATTACCTTTGTGGTAGCAAATCTGTTTTTCTACACAAATTTTCTTCAAACATCTCTCTGACCGTGGAGTGAAAATTGGTTTTCTACCGCATCTTTTCTTTCTTTTCGGGCTTAATTCCTTCCCTGACTCAATTTTCTTTTTTATGCGTCGTACACTAGCTTCAGAAACCTCCAATCTTCGTGATATTTCTCAGTTTGTAAATGTTTTTCGCAATCACAAGGGCCTTCACTTCAGCTTTTTTACGTGGTGAAAGATCGCCTTTTCTACCCATAATGAAAATAGTCCAATTACTTTTTTAAAACACTGCATACAAAATAAACTAATAACTGAGTAGTATAAAACTGTTAAACAAACAATCACAGTCCATAAAGCCACAGAAACACGTCCGTACCTGACTCGATTCCGATCGCGATTGATACAGGTTTGTACTTATTTACGTTCATGTATCACTTTGTCAACACAGTGTTGCCATATGTTAAAAATAAATACAAATATGTAGTCTACAACAATTCTTTTAAATAAAAATCAATAATATTGTAGTTTAAATATACCATTATTGCATAAAAACTCTTAAGAAACATAAAATTACTAAAAAAAAATACAGTGCGTCTAATAATTTGGCCAGGGACTGTATATATATATATATATATATATATATATATATATATATATATATATATATATATATATATATATATATATATATTATATATATATATATATATATATATATATATATATATATATATATATATTTAATGATTTTTCTTTAAGTTGGGGAACAGAACTTTCAATCACCTCTTGTAACTTTATTAAAAACTTATCACAAAGACTGATTTGATTCTTAAAGTGATTTTTGAGGAAAATGCGGTGGTTACTAGCATTTTTTTTCTACTGGTTGTATTTTTTGGGATGTTAAAGTTTTGTTTTCTTCCCATGGAACAGTTGTATGTATTTTTTACTCCTCTAAGTCAGATATTTCTCTTTAAATTCTGATTTTTATCGGTTTAACAAAATCGTGAATAATTCACGATAAGACATTTGACTATGCCAATTTTGAAAATTCTTGATATTAATTTTAATACTAAGTTCTATATACCTGAAAAAAAAAAGCTCGACTCAATGTTGTAGTAATTAATTTCAGGTATATAAAAACAATCTTTTCATATTTGATCAGCCCTCGTGTACATTAAGGCTTAGGATGAGCCTAATGAAGTGGTTCCGATGTAATAATAGATGACACCCCGCGAAGGGAGGTGGGCGGGCATACGTCAGCCGATAGGGTGATCGGTCACTTAGTTCGCTGTTTAAACAGTTACATTACTGCAACTATCTTCACGCCCTTACTTTTAGGGGTTCGCGATTGAAATTTGATTAATTTTGCTAGTATAGTGATTTATGGTTTTACAAGTCTGTTGAGATAAGAAAAACGATGTACTTTTTAATGAAGTAGTGTTATATAGTGTATTTCAGTTGTTATTATTAAGTGACTATAAATATTTATTATATTTTAGTAGCATAACGTAGTTTGCATTGCCCACTACATTACACAGGAAACAGTTTGAAAATCAAAACATATTTAACAAGGTAAGTAAGTAATAATATAATAAAGTAGAATATATTAGAAATCAGGGTTCTTGGGATTAGACCTCGTAAAACTGGTCAAATATGAATTCAGATCCCTGAACACTCGTCATGAAATTCCAGACAAACGTCAATTTTGACATAACAAGGTCAAATTTGTCACAATTATTTCCCAAGACCCGTGGGTTCTTATCTAATTAAAAACATGGAAGACTTACGGGAAATTTAAAAGTCTGGGTAAAGATTACAAAATCGAATATAAATATCTTTTTAATGTTCCGTACGGGACACTTATAAGATCACTTCGGTGTCTGTCTGTCCGTCTGTCTGTCTCACCAGATTTTTTCCGAAACTATTTGTCATAAAAAGTTGACATTTGGTAATAATATAGGAATTAATGGCCTCATCAGGACCATGTTGTTTTGAAAGTTAAATTTTGACTTAAGGGGTTAGTTTTGGAGGGTGAAATCGGAAGTGAAAAAAAAAAATTTTTACTAGGTAATCGATTGTGGTGTCAAATGAAAGCTTGTGAAAACACGAGTAAAAAATATATATAATACTTGCGCGCACTTTTCTTTGTATTATTTTTAAAAAATCGCGAAAAATCGCTGTCCACCCGCCTTATCTCGAAAGGTACTTATCAAAAAATTTTGAAAAAATTCTGTAAATATTCTCCAGGGGGTGCAGAATGAACGAAAATTATCACGAGTGCATTACCTTTAATAATTTATCTGGTATATAAAAAAACAAAAATTTCAAGGTCATCAATTTTCAGTAAAGATTGAAAACAAACTTTGTTGAAAACTCATTTAGGGTGTGTTTTGTGAAGTCACTGATCATTTTATACCACCGTAACAACTTTTTTTATTTTAAAAGCAATCAACGTACGGAACACTAATTGTGCAAGTTCAACTTGCACTTGACCGGTTTTTTCTTTTCATTTCAAACACTTTAATCACTAAATCCGTAAAACATATTGAAATTAAGAAATTATATAAAGTATTATTATAAATAAAGTTGTTCCATACTGACTGAACAAAAAAAGGTCATGATTTTTTTTTGAATAACAAAGAAATTAAAAAAATTATATAATAACCTTGAATTAAATTAAAGCGAATTTCAGCGAAGTCAAATTCAAAACCCCGTAAAATTATTCAATATTCATTGAAATAATTCAAATTTTCACTGGTTAGCAGGATTTAGAATTTTGTTTAGATTAGTAGCAAAAATTAGCAAATATTCTAACAAATTTACCTAAAATTTGTCTAAATTTAATCGAAACTACTTGAATTTGCGTAGCTGCACGACAAATTTTTCTGATAAACTTAATTTATTTAAGCTATTTTTTTAATTGCAAGTTATTTCTTCGACTCAATAATAATGAAATCGTTTAGATTTAACGGGATTCTTCTGCATCGGAACTGTCCTGCAATAAATTTGCGGCAATTTTCGTTGATCTAATACCCAGGATATTTCTAAAATCATTCATGCGTATTCCTCGACATCCTGACTATGAATATTGTAGTAAAATTTAAAAAAATTCGCATTTTACGTCGCTTTTAAAATTTTGGATGGTTGTAACTTCTACTTGATGGAAATTCATTATAAACATATAATAAACGACTGTTTTTAGTCAATTAATTTTTTACATAGAAATATCAGTTTTACAATCGAAGAAGAAGTCGAAGGGAAAATCAACTTCCTAGACTTAACAATCAGTAAAACTATAAAAAAAACATGAATTTGCAATTTATCACAAACCTTGTCATACAGATATCACAATTCACAATAGTTCTCACCACCCTAACCATCATAAACTCGCAGCTTATCATAGTTTTGTATATAGACTAACTAATATTCCCTTATCAGAGGAAAATTTTACTAAAGAATTAAAGTACATAAAACAAGTAACCGTTAACAACGGTTATTCGGTTACTTTAATCGATAACATCGTTAGAAAAAAACTTAGAAACAAGGCAATCTCAGAAATATACCCACGTTTTAAGGACTGAAATACCACATTTAAATGTTTAAACCTATTTCGGCAAACCAACGGAAAAACGGGGGAAATTTTTAAATCAAAAAAATATCAACATAGCTTACAAGACTAACAATACTACAAACCACAATTCAATAAAGGCAATAAATCAGGGGTTTATCAATTAACATGTGGGTCATGTCTTAAAACATACATAGGACAAACTGGACGTACATTTTTACAAAGAATTACAGAACACGAAAAAAGTTTCATCGATAGAAAATCTAATTCAACATATGCTAATCATCTTTAAACAGAAAATCACACATTTAACAAGAATTTCAAAATTTTACACACCCAACAAAAAGGTTTAAAACTAAACCTTTTAGAGACAATGCAAATAAATCGATTAAGGACTACACGTACTTTACTCAACGACCAGGTAGATTTAAACCATTCACCATTCTTTAATTTATTTTCCTAATTCCAAATCTGTGTTGGTTTTCCAGTACTATCAATGTAATTTAATTAGGTGTAATCCTATAATTAAGAAATTATATAAAATTGTGAACATTAAACCTAACTTGACAGTGTAAAATGTAGATCTAAAGAAGCTGCATCGACAGCGAAACGCGTCATCGCAATTTAAATAAACCAGTGGAAATTGACTAAAAACAGTCGTCGCCTTTAAAGTTTAAAACTAAACACAACTTTGTAGATACTTGAAGTATCGTAGGCAATACACACGCACACGATACGTACAGGCACACAAACAGACACACACACACGCACACAAAGGGGTAGCAGCAGACACTACCTCCACGTGGTGCATCCTGGGTAACGCCAATGACGTCTGCAATTTTTGAAAACCTGGGACAAAAATGATAATCCGAGGTCGGTAGATTGATTGTCCATCAAAAGAATCGATTATTGAGAAAAATCTGACCTGAATATGGAACGAAAACCATCTGTCCATAGCTTTTGCGAAAAAATCGTACTTCCATGTAAATACAAATTTTTTCTCAAATTTTTGACAAACATGAAGAAAAAAAATCAAAAATCCAACCCTTCCGATCGAGTGGCAATAAAAAAATGAACATTAAACAAAAAAATGTGGAAATTACGATCTATACGAGTGATTTTCCCGCGAAAAACACCGTTTCTTTATAAAAATTAATACTGCTTTTGGAAACTCCGGAAAACTGTGGGAAAAACCTAATATCTAGCTCGACAGATTGGTCATAAAAAAACGAATAGTTAAAAAAAATCTTACCGATTACTCCAAAATTAAGACCTGTAAGCCAATTTGAGTGGATTCGCCTCACTATGCGTCGTCTAAAGTTGGGTTCTACGTGGACGAAACACACTTTAATGCATTACTTTAAGTTTGCCGGTTTAGATCGCTCCGTTTTAACTATCACATTTTAGTGGTAATGCTTAAATAATTTTTTAGTAAAATTTGGTTAGGCGGGCTTTTCAGAAAAAGCGGTTTTTTTTTGGAATAGGCTTCAATTTTGAAAGACTTACGAGAAAATATCGGAGGAAAGCCGTTTTGCACTTTTTTGATAAATAAAAATTAACTTATATCACTGTTGATAACCACTGATCGAAACTGTCAGTTGTTTTCGGAAGAATAGGCTCCGTTCATATTAATGGGTGAAATGTAAAGGTCAGCCTAATCTTTTCAAAAAACTATTAAATTTTTAGTAAAAGTTCGGTACGCGGGCTTTTCAGAAAAAGGGAGGTTTCTTTTCTGAAATAGGCCTAAAATGGCCTAACTTTGAAAGATATACGAGAAAAAAAAATGGAGGGGGGCAATTTTTGTTAACCCGAACTATCCTCAACTAACTTGGTCTCCAGTCACTAATACAGCACGTACGTCATTTTTAGTATAAGATCACTTCGGTGTCTGTCCGTCTGTCTGTCCGTCTGTCACACCCGATTTTCTCCAAAACTATTTGTCATAGAAAGTTGAAATTTGGTAATAATATAGGAATTGATGGCCTCATCAGGGCCATGTAGTTTTGGAAGTTAAATTTTGACTTAAGGGGTTAGTTTTGGGGAGTGAAATCGGAAGTGAAAAAAAAATTTTTTACTAGGTAATCGAGTGTGGTGTCAAATGAAAGCTTGTGAAAACATGAGTAAAAAATATATATATAATGTAATATTTGCGCGCACTTTTCTTTGTATTAGTTTTAAAAAATCGCTGTCCACACCGTCTTATCTCGAAAAGCACTTATCAAAAAATTTGAAAATATTCTCCACGGGGTGTGGAAAATTATCACGAGTACATTACCTGTAATAATTTATCTGGTATATAAAAAAAAAACAGAAATTTCAAGGTCATCAATTTTCAGTAAAGATTGGAAATAAACTTTGTTGAAAACTCATTTGGGGTGTATTTTGTGAAGTCACTGATCATTTTATACTTCCGTTACAACATTTTTTATTTTAAAAGCAATCAACGTACGGAACACTAATTGCGCAAGTTCAACTTGCACTTGACCGGTTATTTCACATTAAGCTGGGAAATTTTTTTTCATTATTTAATGTATTTTCTACTTACTAATTCTTTATATCAGGTTAGTTCCGGTTAGTTCAGGTTAGCAAAAACGGCCTTCCCCAATTTCTTCTCGTAAATCTTCCAAAATTAGGTCATTTTAGGCCTGTTTCAAAAAAAAAAAAAACCTCCCTTATTCTGAAAAACTCTTACCAAATTTTTTTCAGTTATAATCTAATCTTATCCCAAAATTATTTATTGTCTTTTTTTTGGTAAAATTTCGGTGCGCGGGCTTTTCACAAAAAGGAAGTTTTTTTTTTAAATAAGCTTAAAATGGCCTAAATTTGAAAAAATTATGTGAAAAAATCGGGAGGTAACCGTTTTTGTTAACCTGAACTAACTAAAACTAACCTGAATTAAATAATCAGCAATTACAAAATACATTAAATAACCTTGTGATTTGTTTTTTCGTGTTGTTTTTCCGCAAAGAAAATTTCACAGCAAAGTTCCTTATTGGATGGAATTTTACTATGACTGTAAATGTAGCATAATCATCTCCCCGATATTTTCTCGTAAGTCTCTCAAAATTAGACCGTTTTAAGCCTATTCCAAAAAAAGCCTTTTTCTGAAAAGTAATGCAACAAATTATGAAGAACTGAAATAACCAAATATGGAAGAAACATAAAATAAGGAACAAATAGACTGGAAAGAATTGGAGGAAGTTGTAAGGAAATTGAAGAATGGGAAAGTCTCAGGCAGCGATAGGATAACGTCTGAAATGATTAAATATACGGGAAAGAAATGAAAAACAATATTCTTAGAAATAATTAATAATGCATGGGAAGAAGAAAAATTTCCGGCCGAATGGGGAATATCGTTTATTACACCAATCTATAAAAAGGGAGATCACAAGGATTGCAATGATTACAGAGGAATTACTATACTGATCACAATTGTCAAAATTTATGAGGGCATTATTAAAAACAGGATAAAGAAAGTAATAGAACCACAACTAGCGGAATCGCAAAGTGGATTTAAGCCAGCAAGAATTACACAAGACCACATATTCACACTGAAACAGACTATTAAAACAAAATAAAAGTCTACACCTTGCTTCCATAGACTTAGAAAAAGTATTTGACAGTGTGCCGAGAAATAAAGTGTGGAAAAGCTTAGAAAACAAGGGAATAAATAAAAAGATAATAAGAATCATAAAAGGAATATACACCAACAATGTGCAGTATGTAATAAAAAACAACATGAAGTCCGGGGGATTTACAACACAGGAAGGTTTGAGGCAGGGAGGAAGCTTGAACCCAACATTGTTCACTGTATACATGGATAAAATAATCAAGAAATGCGAAACAAAAGTAAAAAGAATAACAATTGGATACTGGAAGCTAAAAAGAATAAAGATATCTGAAGCTGCTTTTGCTGATGATGTTATATTAGTGGCGGAAAATGAAAGACAATTACAAGGAAACCTCGATATTTGGAATAAAGCGTTTAAAAAAGAAGGTATGAAAATTAATATAGATAAAACAAAAGTAATGACAATGGAAAACCAACAAACGCACATTTACATAGAAGGGAATAAAATACAACAAGTGGAACAGTATAAGTATTTGGAAGTGATAATGGATAAAACTGGAAAACAAGACAAAGAAATTAATGAAAGAATCGAAAAAAACTAACAAACTACGACGATGCAATAACTAATAAATTCATTAGGAAGAAAGAAGTGACGAAACAAACAAAAATAAAAGTGTTCAAAGCAATTTATAGGACAATCCTAACATATGGATGTGAATCATGTGCCCTAACAGACAGGACAAAACAAGATACAAGCTGTCGAAATGAAATATCTGAGGCCAGTACAGGGAATTACACGGAAGGACAGAATAAGGAATACAGAAATAAGGAGAAGGCTGGGAGTACAAGCAATTATGGAATATATAGGCAACAAAGACAGCTGGGATGGTGGGGACATATATAGAGAATGAAGGATGATAGACAGGTGAAATAAGTGTATGAAGCCCGAAGGCAGGGAAAACAGAAGCGAGGAAGACCTAGACAGACCTGGAATAGGAGTATTGGCGGTATACTTAAGGAGAAGGGAAAATTTTGGAAAGAAGCAGTGAAAATGGCAAAGATTAGAGACAGATGGAAGAAGTTTATATGTGGAGATTGAGAGGGAAAAAAAGGAGAATGTATAACTGCCCTACACCATATGGTAGAATGGAAGAAGAATATATGTGTGTGTGTGTGTGTCTATATATATATATATATATATATATATATATATATATATATATATATATATATATATATATATATATATATATATATATACTATGTATATATATATATATATATATATATATATATATATATATATATATATTTATTTATTTTTATTTAATTATTTTGTAAAGCCCTCGTAACAAAGTTTTACCAATTTTTTTTTTTACGTTTACTCTTTCGACAATATTTTGGTTTTTTAAATTAACCACTTAAATTTTAGTCACAGATAGCAACGATTTAATTTTCTGGTAGAATAAGTGTATTCCATGTCACCAATGACTGACAACTGAAAATTTACAATTTAATTAAGAGTTATGAGTTTAGATCAACAATCTGCAGATTCTGAAGGAGAAACATTATCTAAACAAAGCGATTATGAAGTCAGCAATAGTTCGGCTCAATTTAAAGTGGAGGAACCTTCTTTGTTAACATGTACGAAATCTGATATCGCCTCAGGCAGAAATATTTCAAAATTTGTTGCAAATATAATTATTTGTGTCCTTAACGAATGTATGAACGAATTAAGTATTTTACGAAGTATAAAATCTTCAGAACGACCTTGGACCAAGTTCTAACAAGGTAGTTTCTTATCATAGCATAGAAGATAGGTATATGGGACAAGAAAACCATGCCGAATGTAGAATTAATTGTACAGATAACAGCTTTGATAAACTTGCTAAAGATATAAATAAACTGTATGTGATTTTACGTGACACATGCCACGAAATAAAGATAAATAATCAGTACAAGACGTTAGAGGAAGCTGTTAGAATAACTAACCTAATGTATAGAGAAGAAGTACAATTACTTCGTGATGAAGAAGAAAAAGAAAAAGTTATTGAGGATCTTAAAAATTTGTACGAAGAGGAGAGATTGGAAAATATACGTACAATCGAAGAGACCAACGCTAAAATCCAGAAGTTAAGACTTCAAAGTGAAGATATTTATATTTATGGTCAGCATGAAGTTAATTATTTTAATAAATGGGAAAAAGCTAGAGTTGAACAAAACGAAATGAAGTGTAAAGAAAAAGAAAATTATTATTTGTCAACCATAAATGATATGAATGAGAAAATTAAATTGGAAGAGCGTTGTCACAATGAACTTTATAAATTACTTAGATGAAAGTAGAAGTGATGACTGGGAAGAAATACAATACTGGGTAAAGAAGTATGATGAAGATTTGGAACAAATAGAGGGTGATATAATTCATACTAAGACAGATTTGGAAAAACTTATCGAAGAAAGAAAGGTTCTTCAAGAAAAATATGAAGTACGAGCAGCAGCTATAAAAGACTGGCTAGAGTATAAAAGAAATAAAAGATGAAAAAGAAAAGCAACGATTAAAAGAAATTAAGGCTGCTACTAAAATCCAATGTTGGTGGAGAGGAATTATGGTAAGAAAACAATTGGGACCATATAGAAAAACTAAAAAAGGCAAAAAAGGCAAGAAAGAGAAGAAAAAATAAAATTTTAAGCTATTATTTATTGAAGTTTATAGTGCACATTTACAGCAAAGTATATTACTATTCATTATTACTTTGTATATTTTGTTATCAGGAAACCTAAAATGTAAATTGCCCGTAAAAAAGCAACATGTTTGTTGTAAAATGACCTAATCGGTTTTAAAGACCTTCTGATTTTAAATCATGTTTATTAGTGTTCCGTACGGAACACTTATACCAGGTGTACAAGTATGAAATGCGGATTTCAGACAACAGATGGTGCACCAATGCAGCTTGTGCTATAAAGATTTGACACTGCGTCATTTTGTTGTGTCATCAACAAGTGTCAGACGCGCACGAGTGATAAATTGGAAAAGTGTGTGCATAGTGTTGGGTTCAATATGTCGAAATTTATACCGAACAAAGAGCATTCGCGGACAGCATTAATTTTTTGATTTCATTTGAAGAAAATTGCTGTTGAATCATACCGATTACTTCGAGAAGCTTATGATGAACATTAGGGTGACCGCAAAAAAATCGATGTCGGAATTTTGTTCGTCTGGACCCCACAAAACGATTCCCCTTTCCAGATATTGAGATAGCCGAAATTTGAGCTCGATTAAACGACGTTAACCCGTGCCGCTCGTCGCTCAAAGTTTGAAAAAATCCAAATTTTTGGCCAAAAAGCCATAACTCCAGAACGGTAAATAATAGAAACACGCTTAATATCTCAAAAGAAAGCTAATGTTGTTCTTCAAAATTTATATTCTATACATAATTGTTGTTATTTTAAGTCAAACCGAGTTACAACAGCCTTTAGCCCCAAAAACGTGACCTGGTACCAGTAGGAGCCAGTTTGGGAGTATTCTAAGAATTTTACTGGTTTTTACATAATGTGTCTCGGAATTAACATTTTTTTGTTAAAAAGTATTTTGGAACTCAATTTTCAAACATAAAGAGCGTTTTGTTCAAATTTAATCTTTTATTATATAGGGATTACCTGACTAGTTTACCAAAGAAAGACCCGTTTGACAGGTAAAAAGGAGGGTGAATCTAATTTCTATTTTAGGGATGGTGATTTTACTTCAGCGTACAACCGACCTTTTATTTATTCAGTTTAGTTTCTAAAGTGCCTTTGAGCTGGTTAGATCGAACAATTATCTAGTGAAGATATTTTAAGACACTGAAGAGGACAGCATCTACCAGGAACTTGAGAGCTTGGAGGAAATGGACACCCCTCAAGAAGCTGCAGAAGATCCAGGACCTTCTAAGAGCAAGAGGATGAAAGTTTCATTTGCAAGGGGCGTTAAAGAGACTTTAAACATGAAATTGTCCATTTTATTAGATCGATGTAAGGTATCCGACAGAAATGCCACGAGAATTTTAATAGCTACTCTAGAAGCACTAAACCTTGACCCTCTTGAGTACAAAGTCTCGAAAACTTTATTACATGATAGAAGGCTCAGAGAACAATATAATAAAAAAAATTTAAGATAAAGTAAACATTCCTGAAAAAGAGCCCGTGGTTGTCCATTGGGACGGTAAACTTTTACCGGGTGTTTTAAAAAATGAATAATGTGAGCGAATAGCTATAGCTATTTCATATAGCGAAAAGGAACAGCTGCTGGGAGTTCCTGTAACAGCAAACAGCTCTGGAGAGGAGCAAGCCGTAGCCGTATATGAATGCCTACATGAATGGGGTCTTCTCAACACCGTCAAGGCGATGTGCTTCGACACTACAGCATCCAACACGGGAAGACTCAAAGGAGCATGCGTCATATTGGAGCAAATGTTAGGAAGAGAATTGTTATACCTAGTTTGCCGTCACCATATCTTGGAAATTCTGTTAAGAGGCGTATTCGACACAAAAATGGGATCAACCACTGGACCTCATCCAGACATTTTCAAGAGATTCCTCACTGCGTGGCCCAAGATAGACAAAGGAAAATGCGACACAGGTATTAGTGACAATCTAATACAAAAGCAGCTAACTCCAGAAGTAATTGCAAATGTTACTGCTGAATTCGAGACCAAATTAACTGAGAGCCACCCCAGAGATGACAACAAGGAGCTATTACAGTTGGTTCTCGTATTTGTTGGATCACTAGACGGCAATGTTGTGGGTTTTAGAACTCCAGGAGCCATTCATCACGCTAGGTGGATGGCAAAGGCTATTTACTGCTTAAAAATGTTCATTTTTTTTTTCGTCGTCAATTTAAGATGTCTAAAGAAGAAGAAAGTTCTGTGCGTGACATTTCTGTTTTCCTAGTTAAAATTTATTGTAAAGCTTGGTTCAATGCTCCAAAAGCTCATCTTGCACCAAAGCAAGATTTAGGTATTTTGCATAGTCTGTTAGACTATAAAGAATGTGACAACGACATTGCAGAAATAGCCCTAACCAAATTTTCGAACCATGTGTGGTATTTGAATGCAAAGTTGGTGGGATTATCGTTTTTTGATCCCACCATTACAGACGATGAAAAGTTGTTAATGGCTAATAAATTGCTCAGTAGCACAGATGAACCATCACAGCACGCTAGGGTTGTAAATCCAAAAGTTAGTAAAGAAAACTTAAAAGAGGTAGTTGATGGAGGATTGGTAAATTTACTTACCAAAGAAACGTTTACATTCTTTGACCAATTTAATATAAAAACAGATTTCCTAAGACAACATCCAAACACCTGGCCTCAAAATAATGACTTCCAAGAAGGATTGAAAATTGTCAAAACATTAAAAGTAGTTAATAATATGGCTGAGCGTGGTGTTAAATTAATAACCGACTTTTACGACCTTCTGACAAAAGATGAAGACCAAAAGCAATATGTCCTGCAAGTTGTAAGTAAATGCCGAGCATTATATCCTGACGTTTCAAAAACTACTTTAACAAAAGCTCTAGAATAGATTAGATAACTATGTTAAATTATCAACTCATGTAGGTACTACGTCTGTATCTTTTCTGTGTCTGTTTTGTATGTATTATATACCTAATTTTTATATTTTAAAATAAAAAATGTCATTAGACTTATCAGTATTACTTGTTTTTTTATTATATTTCTACTTTAAACTCAAAAATATACCAAAAAAAAGCAAAATTTATCACTTAATAACAAAATATACGAAGTATGCTCCTAGTGGTACCAGGTCACGTTTTTGGGGCTAAAGGCTGTTGTATCTCGGTTGGACTTAAAATAACAACAATTATGTATAGAATATAAATTTTGAAGAACAACATTAGCTTTCTTTTGAAATATCGAGCGTGTTTCTATTATTTACCGTTCTGGAGTTATGGCTCCATATGTCAGCTTTTTGGCCAAAAATTTAGATTTTTTCAAACTTTGAGCGACGAGCGGCACGGGTTAACGTCGTTTAATCGAGCTCAAATTTCGGCTATCTCAATATCTGAAAAGGGGAATCGTTTTGTGGGGTCCAGACGAACAAGATTCCGACATTTTTTCCCCCTCTATGAGATCCGGTCACTCTAATGAACATGCTCCATCGCAAGATACGTGTGAACGATGGTTTCGGCGTTTCAAAAGTGGTGACTTCGATGTTGCAGACAAGGAACGTGGAAAACCGCCAAAAAAATACAAAGATGTGGAATTACAAGTATTGTTGGACGAAGATAATTCGCAAACACAAAAACAACTTGCCGATCAATTGGGCGTTAGTCAAGAAGCTGTTTCCAATCGGCTACGAGAGATGGGAAAGATTCAGGTAGATGGGTACCACATGAGTTGAACGACAGGTAAATGGAAAAGTGTAAAAACACGTGTGACATTTTGCTCGCTCGGTACAAAAGGAAGTCGTTTTTGCATCGTATAGTTACAGGGGATGAAAAGTGGATTTATTTTGAGAATTCCAAGCACAAAAAATCATGGGTAGACCAAGGCGCACCATCCACATCGACCGCAAGACCGAATCGTTTTGGCAGAAAGACCAGAGGGGCGTGGTCTATTATGAGCAGTTAAAACCTGGGGAAACGGTTAATACTAAACGTTACCAACAACAATTGACCGATTTGAACCGTTCGCTGCTTGAAAAAAGGCCAGAATACCGAAAGAGACAACACAAAGTCATTTTTCTTCATGACAATGCTCCATCACATACGGCAAAACCAGTTCACGACACGTTGGAAGCACTCAGCTGGGAAGTTCTACCCCATGCGGCTTATTCACCAGACTTGGCTCCTTCCGATTACCACTTGTTTGCATCGATGGGTCATACATTTGCTGAACAGCGCTTTGGTTCGTACGAAGATGTGAAAAAATGGCTCGATGAAGAGTTCGAAGCAAAAGGGGAAGATTTTTACTGGTATGGTATTCACAAATTGCCCGAAAGATGGAAAAAATGTATAACAAGTGATGGAGCATACTTTGAATAAAGCACTTTTTATCATTCTTCCGAATTTAACATGTTTTTTTAGAAAAAAAATCCGCATTTCATACTTGTACATCTGGTAAGATCACTTCGGTTTCTATCCGCCCGACCGTCTCTTTGCCACACCCGATTTTCTTCGAAACTATTTGAATATAGAAATTGATGGCCTCACCAGAGCCGTGTAGTTTTGAAACTTAAATTTTGACTTAAGAGGTTTGTTTTGGGGGGTCAAATCGAAAGAGAAAAAAAATACCAGGTCATCGAGTGGGGCGTCAATTGAAACCTTGTAAAAACACAAATTCAAAAATATATATAATGTAATACATGCACGACCGTGTTTGGCACAATGGACTGTTGGCTATGCTACGCTCTTATGGTATGTCTGACAAGTTCTGTCTGTGGCTCTCATGTTTCCTCAGAGAGCGTTCTTTACGAGTGGCAGTCGACGGATTTCTTTCTTCACTATCAACGCCGGTGTGTCCTAAGGCTTCAATACTGTCTCCTACTCTCTTTTTCATGTACATTAACGATCTGCTGGAAAAAGCCGGAAATCCAATCTACAGCTTTGCAGATGACAGTACCCTCATCTTTTTATTCACTTTGAACGCTCGGACATTAGCTACTCAGACGAATTCAACTTAACAAAGACCTGGAAGAAATTCTATCTTGGGGTAATAGTAACCAAGTGGAATTTAACGCTACAAAAACCCAAGCGGTAGTTTTTTCTAAAAAGGTTAACGTTGCTGAACCCGACATAGTTATGTCTTTGACGTCGTGGAGTTTGATTCCCGTAAAGTGAAGTGTAATCAATGCCACACAGTTATTTCGCGTGGTGGTCAGAGGAAAACAGCAAACACTACTAGTCGGACTAACCATATTAAATACAAACATCCAGAGTTGGATGTTTGTATTTAGCTCCCCTTGCTATGCCTGCAACATGTTCATACCAGGACATATTTGCCCCCAAATTAACGCCCAATATATTGAGTAACGATGTTAGAGGAATGGAGTGCTCCGACATAACTATGTCGGGTTCAGTAACGTTAACTTTTTTAGAAAAAACTGCCGCCTGGGTTTTTGTAGCATTAAATTCCGCTTAGTTACTGTCACCCCAAGATAGGATTTCTTCCAGGTCTTTGTCAAGTTGAATGACTTGAATGAATATAACCATTAAAACCTTACAAAATGTCTCGACACTCTTTTCGCTTCCTCTCCCTGAAGCGATATCCATCATTAGGTAATATGTATGTACCAAGTTTGAGATTGATATCTCATTTCGGTCGAGAGTTATCGTGCCCACAGACCAACAGACGGACGGACCGACGGAGACTATGTTTGTCGTGACAAGGGGCCCTCAAAAAAAAAAATAGAAGAAAAACTAATTGATTAGTTACGTTCTTCGTTTAAACGTAGTTCATCAAACGATCCAACCCCGAGTACGTCGCTGACACACATAGAAGAATTACCTCCGGTATTGCCTATTCCGTCCAGTCCAGTGTCGTCAGAAGTCAGTTTATCGCAAAAATGCCAATGAAGTATTGAAGAAAGTTTTGTTTTACAATGGTCACTTGAAAATTCTAGATCAAGGAACCTTAGTATTGCTATTGGTGAGTTGATTGCTTTGGACAACCAGCCGTTGTCTATTGTTGAAAATACTGGCTTCAGAAACTTGATGACAACAGTGAAACCGAAATATAACATACCAAGCAGAAAGTATTTTACATCATGCCACATCTCTACGAAGAAACTAAATCTCAAATTAGCAAAGGCCTGTTCAGTGCCGCCGTAATCTCAGTTACTACAGATCTGTGGACAAATATAAATAACATGGAAAGTTTTTTGAGTTTTACAGCACCCTGGCTTAGTGACGATTTCAAATTTCACCACGCAGAAATGAAACATTTCCCAGAATCACATACAGCCAATAACATAAAAGACTGTTTAGAAGAAATTCCAACGTTGTGGAATATAAACATGACCAAAATTCATACCATCGTACAATGGAAGAAATGTGGCGAAAGCTAATGATGACTCAGTTTTTAATGGAGTTCCTTGTTTTATACACACGTTGCAACTGGCAGTAAAAACTGCATTGAAACATGCTACTATGATACAAATACTTGCAAAATCTAGACGAATAGTTACGCATTTCCACCATTCCAGTCCAGCTCAGTCAAAACTTCGTGATTTATGGCAAGAACTTAATTTACCAGACCACCAGCTTGTACAAGACGTATCTACTAGATGGAATTGGTCGTACTACATGATGTCTCGTCTTTTAGAACAAAAACGGGCTGTGTCTATATATATGTCTGAAACATCTGTAAATTTTGAAAATTCAACTACTGAAGAGTGGAAAATGCTCGGAAAAAGCCTTGAGCTGCTGGAGCCATTCGAAGAGATTACCAAGATAGTAAGTTCAAATTGCTCATCGTTATCTGAAGTTATACCTCATGTAAAAACCTTGCAGAAACATTTAGAAAATTACTACGATAAAAACAATGAAATCATGGAAATTAAACGGTTATTAGACAATGATTTAAAAAGCAGATGGAGCATAACAAACTCTTTACCCTGGCAACTTTGTTGTATCCACGATATAAGCAGCAGTTTTTCGATGCTGAGGAACTTATAACCGTTAGGTCACAATTTTTATTAGAAACTCTGAAAAATAATCTGAGCGATGACGATAGTGATGCTGAGAAACATGAAGACAGTGAAAAACCTCTTCGTATCACCACTAATGAAGACAACACAGAAACAACAACACATCGTAATTTCTGGCAATGCTAACATGAAATAGCCTAAAAAAAAATTGAAACTGTTCAAGATGACAAGTCAAGTGCAGCTCACGAACTGCACTCGTACTTTGCGTTACCGGTAACAAATCGCAACAATGATCCATTTGAGTGGTGGAATCGTAATAGTTCCAGATATCCCGAAATGTCGCGCCTCGCCAAAATGTACCTTTGTTGTCCAGCTAGTTCTGTTTACAGTGAACGACTCTTCTCCGAAGCTGGTAATGTATACGAAACAAAAAGAAATCGATTACTGCCAGAAAGGGCAGAGACTTTAGTCTTTTTACACCACAATTTGCCGCTAATTAAAAATATTAATATACTAACTAGAGTGACATATTTGTGTACTTATGTCAATTTTTTTTATATGATACACATAGTGATTATGTAACGTATTCATTTATCTTAAGGTTGAAATGATCTCATTTAACACTATTCAATTCAAAACTGTATCTGCTTCTTTAGGTTTTATTTTTGTTAGAATTGTAATCTTTTAGGTTTAAGGTTAAAGTTGTTTGTTAAATTCAGCCATATAAGTACTTAATACTAAGTAGTAACTAAGTCTTTTATTCCGTTCTTTGTTCCTATTCTGTTACTAAATTAAACTGATTGATACTAAAATAAAAACAATTGATAATGAAGGAATTTTATTTCAGTCACCCTATCTTAAAAATAGTAATATGAATAAATAAAATAATGGGCCGACTAGTCGGTGCCGACTAATTGCCGACTAGTCGCCGACTATAAATATAGCTGGATAGTCAGCTTTACCGACTAGTCGGCCACTAGTCGGTACATCTCTAATTCAAATCTAACCATCCTATGTGTTTAAAACAGTATTTGACAGATGGATACTCCCTGTTCTTACTTACGGAGCTGATACTCTCACAATGACAAAGAAAAACATTAATAAAATATGTTACTCAGTATATATCACCACTACACCAAACACTTTATTTTTGCACTCGACGCGCGTTTCGCTAACCATGTTAGCTTCATCAGGAGCGATGATTGTCAATCATCGCTCCTGATGAAGCTAACATGGTTAGCGAAACGCGCGTCGTCGAGTGCAAAAATAAAGTGTTTGGTGTAGTGGTGATATATACTGAGTAGTATCATTGTGCCAAAGATTCCACATTCCCAACTTAATAAAATATGTGTTATGCAACGAAAAATGGAGAGTTCAATGTTAGGTGTTACTCTTAAAGATCACATCCTAAATCACAATATCAGGAAGAGAACAGGGGTACAAAACGCAGTCAAATTCATTCTACACCTGAAATAGAACTGGGCTGGGCATGTTGCTAGGTTTACGAGGCTGGTTTGAAAGGTCCGTGCAAATTCCGAGAGATGGCACCACCCGCGCGTATCGAGGTCATGTTTAGTTAGTAGCATCTCTTGAATGAACGCACACCAAGTTTCAACCTTATTGGTCTATTTCTTTGTGTTTAGCTTTCGTGTGAATCAAGGAAGTCGAGTGATTTTCAAGAAATGGACGAAAAAGAATTTCGTGTGGTGATTAAACATTACTTTATGAAAGGCAAAACGTCTCAGGAGACTAAAGAGAAGCTTGATAAACATTATGGTGACTCTGCACCTTCGATTAGAACAGTTTATAAGTGGTTTCAAAATTTTCGGACTGGCCATATGGGCACAAGTGACGCTAAACGTTCTGGACGGCCTGTGGAGGTTAAGACTCCAGAAATCCTTGATCAAATCCATGATATGGTGATGGATGACAGAAGAGTTAAGGTGCGTGAGATTGCTAGTGCTGTGGGCATCTCGACTGAACGGGTACATAATATTTTGCATAAACATTTGGACATGAGAAAGCTATCCGCAAGATGGGTGCCGCGATTGCTCACGCTTGACCAAAAACGGAATCGTGTGAAGTGTTGCAAGGATGGTTTGCAGCTGTTCCAGAAGAATCCGGAGGACTTTAAGCGTCGTTTCGTCATTGTGGATGAAACATGGATACAGTACTATACTCCTGAGACCAAACAACAATCTAAACAATGGGTTACCAAGGGGGAATCTGCACCAAAAAAGGCGAAGACCGTTCCTTCGGCCGGAAAGCTTATAGCGACTGTCTTTTGGGATTCGCAAGGGATAATCCTCATCGACTATCTGAAAAAGGGTAAAACTATTACAGGTGAATATTATTCATCGTTATTGGACCGTTTGAAAACCGAGCTGCAAGAAAAAACGCCCGCGATTGGCCCACAAGAAAGTCCTTTTCCATCACGACAACGCACCAGCACACACCTCAGCAGTTGTGGTCGCAAAATTAATGGAAATAGGATTCCAACTCGTTTCACATCCCCCCTATTCTCCAGACTTGGCTCCCTCGGACTACTATTTGTTCCCCAATTTGAAGAAATGGCTGTCAGGACAAAGATTTTATTCAAACGAGGAGGTGATTGCAGACACTAATAGATATTTTGCAGACTTGGACAAATCCTATTATTCGGAAGGGATCAACAAACTAAAACATCGTTGGACGAAGTGTATAAGCTTAAAAGGAGACTATGTCGAAAAATAAAAAAGGTTTACCCCAAACACATAAGTAGTTTTTATTTTTGCACGGACTTTTCAAACCAGCCTCGTAAGGATGGAAGATGGACAAAGAGAATTATAGAGTGGCGACCAAGATCCGAAGCTTATCGGAGTAGAGGTAGACCACCAAGTCGGTGGACTGATAATTTGAAAAGAGTGGCTGGGAATTGGGGGTACAAGCGGCCCAGAGCAGAAAAAGGTGGCAAGACTTGAGGGAGGCTTTCGTCTAGCAGTGGACGGTATAAGCTGATGATGAGGCTTTTTTTACGGGTCTAGCACACGTGCTACAGGGAAGTCCCTAGAGCGCTCCAGGACGGCATATGTGCAGAAAAAGCGATTCACGTTGTTCCTGAATCGCTGTAAATTGTACACACAGCGCTGGGAAAATTATTCCAAAGGGACGATGTTCTCCATATAAAAGACGGCTTGAAAAGCGTTGTACGCGGAGTAACAAGCTGAACCTCATACGGAAGTGAAGTATTAGCGCGACCTGTATTTCTAACATGCACCGCTCTAGGAGGAATTACGCGGGTTACATCCTTCGAACACTTTCCATGAAAATACTTGTCGAACAGATTCAAGTCGCCAACTGTTCTTCGATGTTTCAGCGAAACAATGCCGCCGATCAGTTCCGAGTCTTCAATTAGATGAACAGCTCTCTTCTGAACAGAATCCAATAAACGCAGTGGGTGTTTGGGAGCGGAGCCCCAAACATGGGAATAATATTCCATAGTTGATCGAATTTGAGCTTTGTAAAGAATTTTGTGGAGTGAAAAAGTTTTCTGGTTCGAAATAATATTCCCAACTTTTGAGAAACTCTCCTTGCTATGCCTGCAACATGTTCATACCAGGACATATTCGCTCCCAAATTAACGCTCAACAAATTGAGCGACGATGCTAGGAGAATGTAGTGCCCCGGCATGACCATGTCGGATTCAGCAACGTTAAGTTTTTTAGGAAAAAACTGCTGCCTGGGTTTTTGTAGCGTTAAATTCCACTTGGTTACTGTCACCCCAAGATAGAATTTCTTCCAGGTCTTTGTTAAGTTGAACAACCTCCTGCTGTCTGCTGATATTCTCCTGAATAGCCGATGTCCGAGCGTTCAAGGTGAATGAAGAGACAAGCGTACTGTCATCTGCAAAGCTCTAGATTGGATTCCCGGTCTTCACGCAGATAGTGTAAATGAGAAAGAGAGTAGGAGACAGTATGGAGCCTTGGGGCACACCGGCGTTGATAGTGAAGGTGTTAGAAAGAAATCCGTCGACCGCCATTCGTAAAGAAGAAGATGATGATGATGATGATGATGATTATTGTGACTAATACACTTGACTGTTTTTCCGACTTCTTGAACATAAGATCGAACTGAGAATTTTGCAGTTCATCAAAATGTAAATGAATTATTTATTAGTTTAAGCGGAGACTGTTGTAAAATACATTTTGTTTGATTTATTCAAAATCACCCTTATTCAAAAAATGAAAAGACAAAAAAAAATTGAAACTCATGGTTTGTTCGAAAAGTTTGATTCACTGAAAACACGATAATAGGAAGCTTTAAAATGGTTTCCTGAAAATATTTAACGTCAACCAATATTGCCCGGAATGGGAAGCCATATCTGGGCGGTATTTTAGCTTGTATTCGATTGGTATCTATGGTAACCGCGGCGCAGGAGCGGATGGCCAAAAACAACGTGAAATGTATTTAATAATATAACGGAATGTACTATAATGACGTCGGTTCTTATTTATTTATTTAATTGGCATATAATCATATATTATCATGTATTTATATCTTTGTTTATTATATTTGAAACAAATTTAATAGAGAACAAAATTTTTATTTCTCTAAACAACACGAAAAATTGAGCATGAGAGGTCTCTGATGCATGGTGTTTATTTCTGCTTATGGTAATTATTTAATATAACAAGGTTTATGCTCAGAGTCACATATTATATTTTATCCGCCTCTTTATTACTTTTATTAAAAAATAAAAGAAAAAGTATTCAATACAAAAATTGCAGCCAAAAACCTAAAAAAAAAGTCTTTTCATGTTCATACATATGTATATATATATATATATATATATATATATATATATATATATATATATATATATATATATATATATATATATACAGTGCGACCTCGATAATCCGGACTAATTAAAACCGCGGTGATCCGAATTAGTAAATAATTCGAATTACTGAAGCAGGATGTTATTTATATTAAAAAACGAATCATTTAATACGAAACAAGTAAAAAATAGTACATACATAGAATAATATTTAAAATAGAAGCATATCTTATCAAGTTTTATCTTATTTTGTAAAAAAAATTGTAATTTTTGTTTGCTTGTTCATCATAAAAGCAATTTCTTTTAATCCTTGAAGTACAAGAACATCACTTAGAGGGATATCATTTTCTTCTGCCCATCTCATGCACACATTGAAACTTTTAACTGCCTCATCATTCTTCACAGTGTTCTTAACAGTCTGGTTTGTATTAGTATTTAACTCTGAACCTTCATTATCACCTGTTCATCTGTATCATCTATGTCTTCCAGTGGTAACAAATCTTCATCATTTTCAAGCCAATTACATATTTCCATGTTCGTGAGATTCTACTCAGCGAGAATATTCAGCATATCTGAAAAATCTGTTAAATATTTACGAATTAACCAAAAAAATAGTAAAAGAAAAATTTCTGGCTTTACCTTTCATTTCTTCATTCGTGGAAAGCAAATTGTCCCGCAATTCACTCAGAGGAATCAGATCTTCAGCATCATACTCAGTGCCTGGGTTGGTATCTGTCACATAAGCCATAATTTTCTGCCAGCACTTTTTCAAGACTTCAGGGGAGACTTTTTCCCATGAATTGCATAGTAGACATACAGCATCCTTTAGGGTAATGCTTTTTTAATAACCTAACAAGGTTCTCTTCATTATTTGATAAAATATGGGCTAAAAGACTTTTCCGATAAAATAATTTTGTCAGTTTGATTGCATTCTAGTCCATAGGCTGCAAAAGTGCAGTACAATTTGGTGGAAGAAATAATGTTGTAAACTGTCCATCCTCACTAGTCAGCTCTTCTGTAGTTCCACGGCTCAAAGCGTTATCAACGATTAGCAGGGCTCTTTCAGGCAACTTGAGACTTCTTAAATGACTTTTGACTTGACGAATAAAAGAATGATGAAACCAGTCTAAGAAAATTGCTGTAGTCATCCATGCATTGGTAGATGATTTGTACTCAACAGGTATGTTCACATTTTTAAAAGCCCTTGGATTTTTTGCCTTTCCTATCACTAACAACTTTAATTTTTATGATCCATCAGCATTGTAACATGCTAAAAAGGTAACGCGTCCTTTGTTTATTTTTCGACCTGATGCGGTCTTGTCCTGAGAACGAACCAGCGTTTTTTCAGGCAACATTTTCCAATACAGAGCTGATTCATCTGCATTGTATATTTGAGTAGGTCCAAGGTTTCATTCTTTTATCTTATCTGCGAATAAAGTTAGGAAAGGATCGACGTCACTTTCATCATTGGATAGTTTTTCGCCACAAACTTTTAAAGCACGCAGACCATGTCTTTTTCTGAAGTTAGAAATCCAGCCTCTGCTAGCTCTAAAATTATCATTCCCGTAGGTTTCAATGTAAGACTGTTTTGCTTTGCCTGATAGAATTTCGTAGAAAATGGGGTCGTGCCTTAATCGTTGCGTAGAAAACGATGTATACAAACGAGTTTCCATTTCTGGATATTCGGCTTTTCGTAAGGTTTTTATGACGCCAAGACCGGAATCACATTTGGAAATAAATCTAAAAGAAGTTACACGTCCATAGTGAGTGTACAAAATTATCTCTAAAATAGACCATATATACATACCTTTTGATTTTCCCTTGCTTCTTTTTTATATCCGAAATTGTGAATGTTCCTACTCCATATTCATTTGCCAACACTTTTCCGCTTTCACCAAGAACTAGTCTTTCTAATATATCGGACTTTTGTTTTATTGTTAGTGTAATATGTTTTCTTTTAGTAGGCATTTTAATATATAGGTACATAGACGTAAAAAAAAACGTTTACATACTTATATAAACCACATAAGGTAAAATAGAACGTAGGTATGTTGTACTTGTGACAATAAACAAACAACTACAAAGTCCTTAACCTTTAGACGCGATATGCGATGCGTTGTAGGCAAATTAAAGACACCTACAGTTTGTGTGCATCCCAGATGTATTAGACTGGAAGTTAGGGGAATCCCCTCACTATCGATTTCAGTTTTCCCATGTAGTTTAAATTAAGTATATGTCTAAAAGCGCGGGTCCGGATTACCTAGTACTTTCAAATCCGGATTATAAAGTACACAATGCAATAGAAATGTTTGTCCGGATTATTAAAGAATCCGGTTTAATGGAGATCCGGATTATCGAGGTGGCACTGTATATATCTGTATATATATATATATATATATATATATATATATATATATATATATATATATATATATATATATATATATATATATATATATATATATATATATATATATATATGTAACACCCTGTAATTTTTTTATTTTGAAAGCTACGTATTTGCAATTTTAGATACCAGAATGAGACATTATTAGACTTTTTTATTACTTAAGAAATATTTTTAACTACTTCCGGTTTGACCGAAAGTGACTGCAACTTTCTTATTTTTAATGGAACCCTGTATATTTTTTTGTCAATTTCAATTCGCTTTGAAATTCTCTTTACAACGATGTATACAAGTTGACATTTGATATCCTGATAGGAGGCATCCACCCAACAATTATTTTTTAAGGGTAGAGCAGCAGTTTAGAAGGGAACCGATTGAACCTGATGATGTATTTATTGGTAACGAAGAGTCAGAAATCAATGTATTGGCCATTGTTCAGGTAGATCCTATAATTTCTATTAGACATGCTGAAGAACAAACCGGTGTAAATCGTGAAACCGCTCGCCGCATTTTAAGAAAATATAAATTCAGGTCCTACAAATATCAAATAAATCAACATTTATTTCAAACAGATAACCAAAGAAGAATGGATAATTGAAATTGGTTTTTGCAAAGAGACTACCTTGATAACCAATTTCATTACGACATTCTATTTTCGAATGAATCTAGATTTATAAATTTAGGTCTATTTAATCGTAACAATTCTCGATATTCGGTCCAAGAAAATCCTAGAATTATGCGAGGAAGGGCCTATCAAGAAAGATTCGGCTTTAACGTGTGGTTAGGTATCCTTGGCACAAGAATTATTGGTCCTATTATATTTGATGGTGCGTTAAATGGAGAAAGATATTTGGAGTTCATTCAAAATGATGTTGAAAATTTTTTAGAAACTCTACCTTAAATCGAGGAGACATTATTTTCCAGCAGGACCCACAATAGTAGAAATATAGTAAACTACTTGAATAAAAGATTTGGTGCAAATTGGTTAGGTACCAATGGGCCTAATAAGTGGCCTGTAAGATCGCCAGATCTTACGCTTCATTTTTTTATATGGAACCATCTAAAAGAAAAAGTTTAGAAAAATCCACCAACAGACAGAAACGATTTAGAAATGCGCTTAAGAAGAGCAGTAAATCAAATTACTGAAATTCAGTTGGAGAACGTTATGAGTCACGGTGAGACAAACAAGATTGTGTAGGATTAACAACGGACAGCATTTTGAACATTTGGAATAAATACCTAGCAAATTTTATATCTAGTATAAAATAGTTTTACCTATTTATTTTTATTATGTTACTTAGTTAAAATATTACTTCTTTCTAATATTAATTAATTTCAATTATCGGTTTGGTTGTGTTATTCTTATTATTAAATGTTTTGATGTTATTATTTGCATTTAAATATTTATTTAATAAATAGATTTCTTATTTTCTTAAAATAATATTAAATCCAATTGGCGTTAGATAGTTCTGTTAGATGTATGTTGGCAAAAACCTGTAATATGTAACTAGGTTAAATAAAAAATATTTGTTCCTATCTTAATTTCGGTGATATTGGTCATTATTTAAAGAGAAGATTCTGTAACTGAATGCAAAGCATAAAATTTTGTAGGAGCCACTTAAACTCGCAAAAAGGGCACGATAAATGGATAATCTTAAATCCTTTCCAAAGTAAGATATAACAAACAAAAACAATTGCTAGTATATCCGCCTTAGCCGTATAAGTCAAATCAGTTTTTGCCGATCACCTGTCAAACAAATGTCAACTTGTGATACATCGTTGGAAAGAGAATTTCAAAGCGTTGAAATTGATAAAAAAATGAACAGGGTTCCATTAAAAATAAGAAAGTCAAAGTCACTTCTGGTCAAACCGGAACTAGCTAAAAATGTTTCTAAGTGATAAATAACCGGTCAAGTGCAAGTCGAACTTGCGCAATTAGTGTTCCGTACGTCGATTGCTTTTCAAATAAAAAATTTTGTTACAGAGGTATAAAATGATCAGTGACTTCACAAAACACACCCCAAATGAGTTTTCAACAAAGTTTGTTTCCAATCTTTACTGAAATCTGATGACCTTGAAATTTTTGTTTTTTTTATATACCAGATAAATTATTAAAGGTAATGCACTCGTGATAATTTTCGTTTAATCTACACCCCGTGGAGAATATTCCAGAATAAGGCGGGTGGACAGCTATTTTTCGCGATTTTTTAAAAATAATACAAAGAAAAGTGCGCGCAAGTATTACATTATATATATATATATATATATATATATATATATATATATATATATATATATATATGTATATTTTACTCGTGTTTTCACAAGCTTTCATTTGACACCACACTCGATTACCTAGTAAAAAAACTTGTTTTTTCAATTCCGATTTCACCCTCCAAAACTAACCCCTTAAGTCAAAATTTAACTTTCAAAACTACATGGCTCTGATGAGGCCTTTAATTCCTATATTACTACCAAATTTCAACTTTCTATGACAAATAGTTTCGGAGAAAATCGGGTGTGACAGACGGACAGACACCGAAGTGATCTTATAAGTGTTCCGTACCGAACACTAAAAAGCCTAATAATGTCCCATTCTGGTATCTAAAAATGTAAATTTGTAACTTTCAAAATAAAATAATTACAGAGTGTTACATGTTGGCTGTGTCACCCGGTATATATATATATATATATATATATATATATATATATATATATATATATATATATATATATAGTCGACATTCTATATAGTAAAAGACCAAAATGTTGACCGAAATTTCACTATAGAAAGTTTTTCACTATATAAAGAAAAAATCCGTATATATTGCTTGCTTCTAGGTCTTGAAAAAATTGCACTATAAAGAGTTTTTCACTATATAGAGTTTCACTCTAAACAGTGTCGACTGTATATATATATATATATATATATATATATATATATATATATATATATATATATATATATATATATATACGAGTATATATATATATATATATATATATATATATATATATATATATATATAATATATATATATACGTGGGACATTTTTTTTAAACTCGGACAGCCCTCTCTACCCAAAAATAAAAAGCACTTCCAGAGCTCGGGTTAGTGGCAAATTTTAGATTTTTATCATTAATTTTGAATGTCACATGACCTTTTTATAAAACCGAGAGGGTTGAGTCATTGTATCGGGATATATTCGGTAAAAAAGTGTAAAAAACCCTTTTTTTTTTTTCTAGGCTACTTTACTTGTGAATTTTATGTCGGCATTGCTAAAATAATGATAGAATATTGTTAAATGATGCTATCACTCATTACAGATACTTCCTTATCATTTTGGACCACGTTAGATATCGCCAGAACCCTTTAGAACTAAAATTTCCCCCATATAGTTGGAAATATGGGATTACTGATTCCATTACACTTTGTTCAGGACTTGGCTATACAGAAACTCCTAGAAATCGATCCAAATACTTACATAATACAAAATTGGATAATTCTGGTCCAAATTGGAATCAGTAATTCCATATTTCCAACTATGTCGGTTATGAAGGGTTCTGGCGATCTCTAGTATGGTCCAAAATGGCACGGCAGTATCTGTCAATCAGTGATAGCATCGTTTAACAATATTCTGTCATTATTTCAGCAATGCCGACATAAAATTCACAAGAAAAGTAGCTTAGAATTAAAAAATTGCGTTTTTACCGGCTATATTCCTAGACAATGACTTAACCATTACGGTTTTGTAAAAAGGCCATGTGACATTCAAAATTAGATATAGAAACCTAAAATTTGCGACCAACCCGAGCCCTGAAAGTTTTTTCTATTTTTGGGCAGAGGGGGTGCCCCATATATTACATATATATATATATATATATATATATATATATATATATATATATATATATATATATATATATATATATGCCTTATTGCGGAATTTCATTCTTGATATAACCTAATTTATCAATTTTGTTCTATTTTAAGATAAAAATTAAAAACTAGGTTACTACCTAAATCAATTTTTTGTTCAAAGGGGGGTGAAAAGACGAAATTGTGATTCATTATATTTAATATAATTTGGAAACTTTCAGGTGCGCAGGATTGGTCCAGCCCTCCAGCCTTTTTCACATCTACAATGGATGCTAGTTATGTACCTAATAACCCCCAGTTCGGGCTGCAGTTTGAGTGTAATTGGAGTGCTCCGCCTGCAATACAACAAGTAAGTAGTTTTTTACTTGCGTTTTTATTATAGCATAATCTATTTCTTACCTATTTACAAAATAAAAAATTAAAATATTACCTAAAGAATACGGAAATATTTTTAAAAATGTACAGGGTGAGTAAACGATAGACTAAAGTTCATTATCTCATTTGTTTCGGGAATGACGAAGAAATGTTAAATACCATTGTTTTAGGGAATGTTAAGGTACACAGTTTAAAATTATTTTTGAGTATACAGGGTACTTTAAAAAAATGTGGCCGATATAACATATGTTTTTTTTTAAATTGAATATCCTATTTTCTAATTTGTTTTTAAATTCTGCGTAAAATTTTCTAACTTTTTTATTAATAATGTTAAACCGAAACCTAGTAGTTTTTCTAATATTTCAATTTTTTTTAAAAAAATAATAGTTTTCAGTTTTGTAAAAAATTGTCAGTAGCGCCATTGTTTCTGAAGGTGGAATACTCATAACTGGTACTAGCGTTCTATAGAGACGAAAAGATATCTGTAAAGAAATTTGAGTTAGATGCTACAGGGTGTTCAAAATAAATTTATACATTTCGACTATTTCAGATTGAAAAATCTCAAATTTTTTAAATGACATCCTGTATATTATTATTTTTTCTGATAAATTTTACAAGACTCTCCAACTTTCATTAAGTATGTCATATACATATTTCTAAATGTTTTCGATTTATTTTGAATTTTTCAATTTTTACCCTTGTTTTTAATACACTTACGCTATTGTGAAAATATAAACAAATAGTTTATAATAATTTTAATATAGTTTAACTTATCTAGTGATTAATTATTATGACGTAATAAATGTTCAAAAATACGCCTGTCTACTTGAATAAAGTAATGTTTATGAAAGGCAAAACGCCTCAGGAGACTAAAGAGAAGCTTGATAAACATTATGGTGACTCTGCACCTTCGATTAGAACAGTTTATAAGTGGTTTCAAAATTTTCGGACTGGCCATATAGGCACAAGTGACGCTGAACGTTCTGGACGGCCTGTGGAGGTTACGACTCCAGAAATCATTGATCAAATCCATGATATGGTGATGGATGACAGAAGAGTTAAGGTGCGTGAGATTGCTAATGCTGTGGGCATCTCGACTGAACGGGTACATAATATTTTGCATAAACATTTGGACATGAGAAAGCTATCCGCAAGATGGGTGCAGCGATTGCTCACGCTTGACCAAAAACGGAATCGTGTGAAGTGTTGCAAGGATGGTTTGCAGCTGTTCCAGAAGAATCCGGAGGACTTTAAGCGTCGTTTCGTCACTGTGGAGGATGAAACATGGATACATTACTATACTCCTGAGACCAAACAACAATCTAAACAATGGGTTACCAAGAGGGAATCTGCACCAAAAAAGGCGAAGACCGTTCCTTCGGCCGGAAAGGTTATGGCGACTGTCTTTTGGGATTCGCAAGGGATAATCCTCATCGACTCTCTGGAAAAGGGTAAAACTATTACAGGTGAATATTATTCATCGTTATTGGACCGTTTGAAAACCGAGCTGCAAGAAAAACGCCCGAGATTGGCCCACAAGAAAGTCCTTTTCCATCACGACAACGCACCAGCACACACCTCAGCAGTTGTGGTCGCAAAATTAGTGGAAATAGGATTCCAACTCGTTTCACATCCCCCCTATTCTCCAGACTTGGGTCCCTCGGACTACTATTTGTTCCCCAATTTGAAGAAATGGCTGGCGGGACAAAGATTTTATTCAAACGAGAAGGTGATTGCAGACGCTAATGGATATTTTGCAGACTTGGACAAATACTATTATTCGGAAGGGATCAACAAACTAGAACATCGTTGGACGAAGTGTATAAGCCTAAAAGGAGACTATGTCGAAAAATAAAGAAGGTTTTATCCCAAACACATAAGTAGTTTTTATTTTTGCACTGACTTTTCAAACCAGCCTCGTAAGTATGCAATAAAAATATTCTGTGTAAATATAAAAATAAAGCAAAAACCTATAATGTACTTAGTTCAAATCAGAACAGCAAAACTGACAAAACTGTCAGTTTTGCCCCAGTCAAATCTGCATTTTCCCTGCGAAAAAAAAAAACAATGATACTTAACGTCCACGATGCCCTAGTGCTTTATCAGCCAACAAGCCAAGTTCGTGAAATTGTGGAAACCTATCTGTAGATTTCTAAAAGAAAGAAAACGCGGTCCTTGCAACGAACTTTAGAATCACAAAGGAAAGGAGCCCTTATAGGTCGATGAAGACTTTAAAAACGCAATAAGAAGAAAAAAGTACACCATTTTTTTTATTAAGAAAGAAATACCTACACTACATAAAGCTTTGCAAGAAATCAGAGAAGATCGGAACTTACCAGATTTTAAAAAATGGAAATTAAGGAAAATTCTTCATAACTTAAATTTTCATTGGGAAAAACCCAATAGAAAAATCTGTTCTTATTGATAAAACGGAAATAATTTATTGGAGAACAGAATATCTAGCAATCGGAAAATTTCGAGTTGAAGAAAGAAATATTTTTTATTTAGATGAGACTTGGGTTAATGGGGGACAACAGTGAAAAATTCTGAATTGACAAAAACAATAATAGTGCCAAACAAGCTTTTATGGAAGGTTGGTCAATTAGATTACAATCCCCTTCAGCAAAAGATCGCAGGCTAATTATAGCACATATTGGTAGTGAAAACGGATTTCTCGACGGTGTCTTGGAATTCGAATCAAAGTCAACTAAAGATTACCATGAGGAGATGACGGCCGATGTTTTTGAGGAGTACTTCCAACAAATGATTGAATGTATACCAGCCGAATCAGTTATAGTATTAGACAATGCCCCATACCTTTCTCGATTATTAGAACGACTCCCGACAAATTCATGGAAGAAAGCGCGGATATTTTTCAATGGATAAAAGACAAATATCTCAAACATAAAAATGGTATGTTAAAAGCGGAACTTAAAATTGCGAAACAATATAAGGCACAGTTTAAGAAATATGCAGTCGATGAGGTGGCAAAGGAACGGAATATCACAGTGCTTAGATTACTTTCATATCATTTCGAATTCAATCCCATGGAGCTAATCTGGGCACAAATTAAAGGTTTCGTTGTAAGGGAAAATACCGCTTTCAAACTTCAAGACGTAAGGCAATTATTACTCTCCGGAATAGAGAGGATCAAAGAGGATAATTGGAGAAATGCCATTCGACATGTTATAGAAGAAGAAAAAAAATATGGAAACTTGACGAATACATCGAAGAAACTGTGGAAATAGAACCCTTAATTATCAATTTAAGAGAAGTCGAGTTTCACATTTTGAAAACGACGATTATTTTTGATTGTAATTAAAGTACTTATATATCGTGAATTGTGAATTTGTATATATACATAGATCTATAGATCAAAAAATTTTTAGTAATAAATCTTATATTTCTATAACTTTATTTTTAGGATAATTTTATTTATTAAACACTAAAAGCAGGTTACGCTCGGACGGCTATGCTACGGATGAACCCTCATTTACATTTTATGACTCTGTTGTATAGCAGAGGTTTTTTTGCCTAAAATAGGGTGAACCCTTAAGAATAATTCAAAACAGGTAGCAAAATCCAGTAAAATGTATAAGAAATCTCTTTTTTTTTGGGCGCACCCCAACATGTATTTGCATCTACAATGAGAGAATTTTGCTATTAACTCCAAACAAATACACTTTATTGGCGGATTTATTAAAAATTAATGTTAGAAGTGGGCTCTTAAAAATATAGCAATAGCGGTAAAGTTTTCGTGCTGTTCACTACAAGATCACAGAATTCGTGCTCAGTTATGATTATGCCGATAAAAATCGAAAAATTATTATTAAAATATTAAAAGCTATCAAATTTGTCCCCAGTTTTAAGGCTTTACCTCGCGATTTGATATTAAATTTTAATAGTGATACAGTAGAATCTCGATTATCCGAAATAATATGGACCAAACTGATTTCAGATATTCGAAATTTCGGTTAATCCGAATTTTTTTTATAAAATAGAAGTTTAGAATAAATACAACATTGCAGATTGACTTAAAAGCATTTATACGATATGCTATTACGTACACAGGTATTTATTTAAACAAAGAAGAGAACAATTAGTTTACTTATTTTATGTATACGTACGGAAAATCAAAAATAAAACAGTTTCATTCTTAACTTTAATGTCTTAAAAATGAGTTAATTTTTTACTGCACTCGTTTTGCGTTAGTTCTGTTTTTGGCTGCAATGTCTCTCCAACGTTTGATAAGCAGAACGTCCGCGGCGGTTGCATTTTCTTGTTATTCTACATAAGTTAACGCTTTTTCTAGGGCCTTTAGTCCTTCTGAATGTGACATTTTTACTGGAATATTGTCAGTGGCTTCTACTTTGTTATCATCATCGTCATCACTATCTATTTTATTAGGAATTTTGCATACACTTTTAATTAATTTTTGGTCAGTCATGTCATCTTCCACACTATCACTGTTTAACCATTCACAAACCTCGGTTTCCGTAACATTTTCACATCCTGATATTCTTGTAATAATTTGATGTAAACTTTCATTATCTTCTGTTTCTGCCTCTGAGTAATGTCTCTCCTCTTGTGGAATCAATTTTGACCAAGATTTTTCCAGACTACTACTCTTTACTTGATTCCAGGCTAAAGCTATCCAATATATAACATTTTTCAAATTTATCTTTTTTAGACAATCAGTAAGGTTGCCACCTTCATCCTAAAATATGCTCCAATAACAAACACCTGTAATGGCGATCAATAGGCTGAATGAGAGAAGTTACAGCAAGAGGCAAAAACATTGCTTTTATTTCCCTACTTTCAAGTTGCTCCACCCTTGGATGAGTGGGGGCATTATCTAGTAACAGAATACATTTTCTAGGATATCCATGTTCTTTTAAAAAAAGTTCCACTTTAGGAACAAAAACTCCAACAAACCAGTCTTTAAATAGAGTCGCGTTTATCCAGTCATTGTTTTGATTTTTATACAAAACAGGAAAAGCATTGCGACGAATATTCTTAAAGGTTCGTGGATTTGCTGAATTACCAATACATAATAATGGGAATTTGTGTCTTCCGGAAGCATTACTGCATGTAAGAATAATAATATATTCTTTGCTAGGTTTGTAACCAGGTGCTCCAGCTTCCGTTTTTGAAGCTAAGGTATTTGACGGCAACATTTTTTAGTTCAAGCTTGTTTCATCATAATTATAGATTTGGTCTGGTTGTAAACCATGTTCTTTCATAACCTGCTCAAAATTCTCCGCAATTTTTTTTTGCAGCAGATACATCAGCCGACAATCTTTCTCCACAAACTTTCAGTTGACGTACACCATGCCTTTTTTTCCACCTGTCTAGCCATCCATCACTTGCAGAAAAAATTTACAGGCGCTTCAATAATCGGCAACTCTTCGCTCAAACTCACTGCCTGAAATTGGCATTCTACATTCTCGATTCTGTGTAAACCATAAAAATAAAGAATCATCTACTTTTTGGTATTCACCGCTTTTCATATTTTTTCGTGCCTGTGTGGGCTAAGAGTACTCACGGCTACACCTAAATCCTTTACCATTATCTAAACGTTGAATTGCTTCAAGTTTCTCTTTTAATGTAATAACATGTTTACACTTATTATTATGATGCTCCATTTTGTAAAAAAATTATTAAAACGAAACTGTTACCTCTGCGATAACAATAGACGTAATGAGTAACTTATAACCCTCGTCGACTAACCGAAACATAGACAGCGGTGAAATTCTAGAGGTCAGGGAGTCCCCGACGCGTTAAGGAAACTACTAATCGTCTGTTTCGAATAATGGGGATTTTTTCGTTTAATGGAAATACAATTTGCTTTTTAATAGTTTCTTTCGAATAAGCCGGATTTCAGATAATCGCGATTCGGATAATCGGGATTGTACTGTATTTAAAATGTGAAATATTACATTGTCAAAAATAAAACTAATATCTAGAAGTTTTTTGATGCCATGACAACTAAAATGGGTTTAACTTGCCTGGCTTTAAATACCTTGCTGCCGTGGAATCTAAAACTTCTAGTTCTCCACTTAGTCTTGTAAATGTCGCCCAATAAATAGGTTTATACGAGTAGTAAAATTTAAAACATTTTTTCATTTTATCGGAATGACAATAAATTTTCGGTTAATACCGAGTTGCGGTAAGGGTCGGTGAAAGGCAATAAAAAGTTCCGAGTTGCGGTACAGACCTTTTTCGAACCCAAAATTGACGGTCAAGTTGCGGTCCGTCACAGGCATGTATAGAGGTATAAGTATGCAAAGTATGTGTGAAAATTAAAGCAAAAGACATATTTCAGTAATTACTATATTGGTTAGACATGCATTTGACAAACGTTACAGCATCAATTTTTTTATGTACAGGGAGGCCCAAATTGGACACAACTGATGTCGGTGTCTGAGGCTCAATTTTTATGATAAACTCAATGGTGAAAACCGCATATCGATATCTAGTACCATTTCAAAAAATTGTGGAAAGATGTTTGGAATTCTTTTCCTATTGAAAATTTTTGTTTTCTGTAAAAACATTCTCAAAGCACTCTTTCACGTGGATTTCAACAGTGTAAGTTACATTTTTTTACAACTAATATTTTAATAGTTATTAACGCAAAAATATATTTTTTAAATGGGATATATTTTTCCTTATCCGAATAGAGCTTTAAATGACCATTCTAAAAATATAGCACACTTTATATTTTGCTTAAATCTACTTCAAATCAATTGTTTACCGATAGCAGTCAAATCGTAAAAAAAAATTCCCCGAAGTAACGCTAAAAGTTATAACTGCAATGAAATTTACTAAATGCTATAGTACTTTAAATTATGTAGAAAATAAAACAAAACAACAATAAAACAATTTATTCCGAGTAGAGCAAACTAATTTTCTATAAGAAATGTTTTGAAATGTCGATCAGTTTCATTTACACATAAGCGGCACCTTTTCTGGACACTTCTTACCGTGTTGATTAGTTCAAGAGGAGTAAGAGCTGCAAAACTTTGCATCACTGCGACTTCTAACTCTTGCCTGGTGTTTGTCGGCAATTTAAAAATTAGGTCTTTCAATCTTCCCAGAGATAGAAGTCCATGGGTGTTAAATCCGGTGATCTTGCCGGCCAACGGGTCAGATCTTGGGCGGCTATCCAGTTATTGTCGAAATTGGCCGATAAAAAATGACTGATAACTGCAGCATTATGAGGGGGTGCCCCGCCGTGTTAAAAAAATATATTTCTAAGACAGTTCATCAGCAAGAGGTTCTATTTGCTGCCTTAATTTTTAAATATCTCTAAGAGATGAGTGTTCCTTCGTAAATAAATAGACCTATAACTCTGCCTTTAAAAATTCCTGCCCACACATTAAATCCAAATCTGCTTTGATTTTTTTGTTCCACAACTAAATGAGGATTTTCTTTCTATAAGAATTGTAACGGTTGAAAATATCTGCATTGCTTACATAAGCTTCGTCTGTCCAAATACAATTTATAGAAAAATTCGGAACATTGTTACAGTTCTCCAGAAACCATTGGCAAAAATCCATACGCCGTTGAAAATCTCCATCTCTAAGGTGATGAAATTTTCTTATCGTATATGGCCTGAATTTGTGCTTCTTCAAAGTATGACTTACGTTAATTCTTGGTAGTCCAGTGGATTCTTTTAACTGTTGGGTTGAAGTGTTGAGATTATTTCCGATAGTTCCTAAAACTACTATTTCTTCTAAATCCTTATCCCTGTTTGATGCATAATTTTTGGGTCGTTTCTTTTCAAACTAACAACTATTAACTAGGTTATGTCGCAATCGAGCGAATATATCCTTGAAGGGTTGATGCCTCTCTGGATACCGTTTCGTGGTACAAAGTATTTGCCGCTTCCGAATTTTCTCCGGTTTGTATGAAACACACTATCATATCCCATTTTTCGTAATTTTCAAACTTCATTGCGATTTATTTGACAATTCAATAACTGATCCTGAAATAAAATTTGACAACTACGAGTAAACAATTGAATTAAACCATATGCCCGCTCCGTCCAAAGCCTACTTCACAAAATGTGCACTCGCATAAAAACTGAAAACCTTTATATTTTGAAGTAGATTTAAGCAAAATATGAAGTATGCTATATTTTAGAACGGTAATTTAAAGCTCTATTCGGATAAGAAAAAATATACAGGGTATCCCATTTAAAAAATATATTTTTGCGTTAATATTTATTAAAATATTAGTTGTAAAAAAATGTAACTTACACTATTGAAATCCACGTGAAAAAGTGCTTTGAGAATGTCTTTACAGAAATCCAAAATTTTTAATAGGAAAAGAATTACAAACATTTTTCCAAAATGCAGATTTTTTGAAAAACACCCTGCATATCTGAAACGGTACTAGATATCGATATGCGGTTTTTACCATTGAGTTTATCATAAAAATTTAGCCTCAGACACCGGCATCAGTTTTCGTCTATTTCCATTAGATAAAGGGGTTTACCTTTTAAAGTCTCCAATTTGAACCACCCTGTACATATTAAATTATCTTGTCGAACACGTCGAGCGCGGCCCAAAGGGTTGTAGGGAAAGGAGCTCTATCATCGATGTAGTTTTCAACTATGTAGTCAGCAAACAATGTTACTTGTGGGTGGACTGGCTGATTTTCTAATAATTGGACGAAAACATCTCCCACGTGATCGGCAGGGAGAAAAGTTAGCCCGAACATGTAGTAAAGCCATTTTCCAATGGGAGAATTTTTATCTTTGTATCCTCTAGTTAATTCTAGATTCTGAATTTTTCTCCACCAGAATTGTCCTAAATGGAATCTGCATCCCACAAGCGTTGTCAATGGAAATTCGGTTGCAACCGCACCGTGAATAGCGCGTTCAATATCTGACACGACTTTTATAGGCGAGAAAACACGTCCTAATTCCTGGCATTTGGACTTTACCGCAGAGAATACCAAAGAATACGAAGTTTCCTTCTTGTCCTGCAGAAGGCTGAACACCAAGAGAATATAGCGGAATGTACCGTCCACCATCAAAATTTCCGCCGCGCACAGGAATTCTAAATTACTTTTACAGGAAAATATCACACCAACCTGGACATCATTAAACATCAGGAAACCTTCATGCCTGGCGGTTTCGACCGAGATTGAACTGAGATATTCATGAACCTCTTGGGACTTTGGCAACTTTGGATAGCACTGCAGTCTGGCTCGGTCCAAATTCTTCCCTATTGTTGTCATATCAGAGTCGGTGAAAGTGTCCAGCACATTCGGATCTGCAGCCACCTCCCGCCGAATCATCTTTCTTGGTCTTTTGTTGTAATGTTCCTCGTTGGCTCTCTTCTTCACTGCGTTGTTAATTTTTCGGCGATTCAGTACTTGTTCATTATCGTGTTGAAGTTGATGATTGCCAGTTTGTCGTGAAAATATGTCGTCTGGTCCAATGGTATTAACTTTGGCAGTGCAGTTCTTCTTTGTGGAGACCCAGCACATCTCTTCTGTCGATTTTAAACGGCGATATTGTCGAAACTTGTAATTTTCCAATAGGATCAAAGTTTTGCCTTTCTCGCTCAACATCCTCTGTAAAGAAACCATGTTGACTTGAAAAGGTGTAAACGTAAACTAGTAAATTTCAAAAATGCCCTTACGTTTTTATACTTTTATCTAATTTAGGTTAACCCTAATATTTAAGAATTAATAATATTTGATAATTTAACCCTATCTACCTGCCAATTTGTCAATTACCGCAACTCGGATGAAAGGTAGGTCAAAATATTTACAACCTTCTAAAGGCCATTAGGCTGACCGCAACTCGGTATCTACGTGTGGCTTACCCTCAAAACTTTAGTTAGTTTTCTGGTATTCTCGCCAATTTAAAACCTTAACCGTTATTTTAAATTGATCCTAAAGATAAATAAATTAAATTTTTGTAAATATTGAATAAAGAAGTTTAGGTATGTAAACTCGATCTAGTTACTATGAAATTTTAAATTTCATGTTGGTCTGGTGTATTTTTTACGACGTTAGTCCATCACGTTATATAAAAGTCACTACCAGGTGTGCAAGTATGAAATGCGGATTTTTTTTCTAAAAAAACTTGTTAAATTCGGAAGATAGATAAAAAGTGCTTTATTAAAGTATGCTCCATCGCTTGTTATACATTTTTCCCATCTTTCGGGCAATTTGTGAATACCACGCCGGTAAAAATCTTCCCCTTTTACTGCGAACCATTCATCGAGCCATTTTTTTCACATCTTTGTACGAACCAAAGCTCTGCTCAGCTAGTGCGTGACCCATCGATGCACAGATGTGGTAATCGGAAGGAGCCAAGTCTGATGAATAAGCCGCATGGGGTAGAACTTCCCAGCTGAGTGCTTCCAACGTGTCGCGAACTGGTTTTGCCGTCATGAAGAAAAATGACTTTGTGTTGCCGCTTTCGGTATTCTGGTCTTTTTCAAGCAGCGAACGGTTCAAATCGGTCAATTGTTGTTGGTAACGTTTAGTATTAACCGTTTCCCCCCAGGTTTTTACAGCTCATAATAGACCACGCTCCTCTGGTCCCACCAAACACAGAGCATTGTCTTTCTGCCAAAGCGATTCGGTCTTGCGGTAGATGTGGATGGTGCGCCTGGGTCTACCCATGATTTTTTGTGCTTGGGATTCTCAAATAAATCTACTTTTCATCTCCTGTAACTATATAATGCAAAAACGACTTCCTTTTGTACCGAGCGAGCAAAATGTCACACGTGTTTTTGCGCTTTTCCATTTGCCTGTCGTTCAACTCATGTGGTACCCATCTACTGATCTTCTGAATCTTTCCCATCTCTCGTAGCCGATTGGAAACAGCTTGTTACTAACGCCCAATTGCTCGGCGAGTTATTTTTGTGTTTGCGAATCATCTTGGTCCAACAATGCTTGCAATTCCACATCTTCGTATTTTTTTGGCGGTTTTCCACGTTCCTTGTCTGCAACATCGAAGTCATTACTTTTGAAACGCCGAAACCATTGTTCACACGTATCTTACGATGGAGCATGTTCACTATAAGCTTCTCCAAGTAATCGGTATGATTCAACAGCAGTTTTCTTCAAATGAAAACAAAAAATTAATGCTCTTTGTTCGGTATAAATTTCGACATATTGAACACAACAACATAACACTATGCACACACTTTTCCAATTTATCACTCTTGCGCGTCTGACACTTGTTGATGACACAATAAAATGGCGCAGTGTCAAATCTTTATAGCACAAACTGCATTGGTGCACCATCTGTTGTCTGAAATCCTCATTTCATACTTGTACACCTGGTAAATAAATATATAAGAATATTTAGAATACAGTTAAAACTTTGGAATATGTTCCTTAATTTCAACAACATTTATATTTATCCGTTGATAAAAAATTAAACCTGTTTTCCACGTCTTGAACGTCAGCCTTTAATATTTTAGTTGATTTATTGTTGTGTTTGTCAAAATAAACTCCTAATTGTTAAATTAAGACAGTTGAAAAGAAAAAAATCTTTCTAATTAAATCAGTATTTGATTGAAAATTGATGACATTGCAGTCTACCAAATATGAAATAAAAGCATTAAAAATTATAAGATAAGATAATAAAATAAAATTATTAACTGGAATTGTGTATGTAATACGATTTATTTTTCAGATTTCGAGTACAGACGAACTATCTTCGTGTTGGAGTGACGAAATGGGATCATTTTCATTACCATTGGATCTGGAGCCTCTACCCAGTTTATTTAATATTTCACCTTGTGGAAATGGGATGACAAATCCAGGTACAAGTAAGATATATTTTTGATAAAAAGAATTGTGAAAATGCTGCTAAACGGGTAGTGGATAGGACTACATTTTGTAAAATATGACTTTTTAAAATGAAGAAAACACTGAACTACTTCAGGTGACATTTGGTACCTTGAGGAACTTTTTTACATTAGTACTTATGGAAATAATGTTGTAGTTCTACTAGTGCATTAATGGTAGACTATGTTACTTTAATTTGGCTTTGGTGAGAATTTAATGAATTTAGAATATCATTCTTTACGCCGATCTTCTGGGATTTCAGCACTCCGTGGCTCTTACTACCGGTAAAGTTAATAGATATACGATATAAAATAGACTTGGGGTTAAGAGAAGCTGAAGATCAAAAAAAACTATGAAAAAAAACATTTAATGAGTTTTACGTCATCACAAAATTGCAATTATCCTTTCTCTCTTCCTCCTTTTGCAAATAGGTATATTAATACCCGAACTAAATATACTTTTGAGTCCCATTAGAACTAAAGATACTTTTAGGATATTTCGTATTGTTCGAATATTTTTTAGTAGGTTAATATTTCTCTACTTTTTTTACAGACTCTACTATGTCTACTACTTCAGACAGCGCGTCATAAAGCGTATTTTAATGAAGCTAGACACCAAAATGGCTTCTGGTTTTGACGGAATACCTGCCATAGTTCTCAAAAACTGTGCAAGGGAACTAACACTAGTTTTCTGTAGACTTTTTACCCTATCCTACAGAAAGGGAATATTTCCGTCCTGCTGGAAATGTGCCACGCTTCAGCCAACAAAGGCAAGAAGACCTTGCCGAATAACTACCGACCAGTCGCACTGCTTTCAATAATATCGAAAGTCATGGAAAAGGTTATCAATGAGCATCTTCTAAAATATCTTGAACGGTTCAATATAGCGATCACCAATATGGTTTTTCGTAAACATAGATCAACAGGAGATCTTCTGACTTATGTAACACATGTTTGGAACAACGCAATTAAACACTTTGGAGAATCTAGAGCGGTTGCTCTTGACATATCCAAGGCATTAGACCGTGTCTGGCACGATGGACTGTTGGCTAAGTTACGCTCTTATGGTATGTCTGAAAGGTTCTGTTTGTGGCTCTCATGTTTCCTCAGAGAGCGTTCTTTACTAGTGGCGGTCGACGGATTTCTTTCTAACACCTTCACTATCAACGCCGGAGTGCCCAGGGCTCCATACTGTCTCCTACTCTCTTTCTCATTTACATTAACGATCTGCTGGAAAAGACCGGGAATCCAATCTACAGCTTTGCAGATGACAGTACGCTTGCCTTGAACGCTCGGACATCGGCTGCTCAAGCGAATATCCGCAGACAGTAGGAGGTCATTCAACTTAACAAAGACCTGGAAGAAATTCTATCTTGGGTGACAATAACCAAGTGGAATTTAACGCTACAAAAACCCAGGCGGCATTTTTTTCTAAAAAAGTTAACGTTGCTGAACCCGACATAGTTATGTCGGGGCACTCCATTCCCCTAACATCGTCACTCAATTTGTTGGGCGTTAGTTTGGGAGCAAATATGTCCTGGCATGAACATGTTGCAGGCATAGCAAGGAGAGCTTCTCAGAAGTTGGGAATATTATTTCGAACCAGAAAGCTTTACACCCCACAACAACTGTTAATTCTCTACAAAGCTCAAATTCGACCAACTATGGAATACTGCTCCCATGTTTGGGGCTCCGCTCCCAAACATACACTGTATTTGTTGGATTCTGTTCAGAGAAGATCTGTCCGTCTAATTGGAGACCCGGAATTGATCGGCGGCCTTGATTCGCTGGAACATCGAAGAACGATTGGCAACTTGAGTCTGTTCTACAAGTATTTTCATGGAAAGTGTTCGAAGGATGTAGCCCGCTTAATTCCTCCCAAAGCGGTGCATGTTAGAAATACACGTCGCGCTGGTGCTTCACATCCGTATAAGGTTCAGCTTGTTGCTACGCGTACAACGCTTTTCAAGCAGTCTTTTATATGAAGAACATCATCCCTTTGGAATAATTTGCCCAGCGCTGTGTTTCCCACCGAGTACAATTTACAGCGATTCAAGAACAACGTGAATCGCTTTTTCGGCACACATGCCGCTCCTCTAGCGCTTTAGGGACTTCCCTGCAGCACGTGTGCTAGACCCATTAAAAAAAAAAAAAAATTTTTTTATGTTAAATCGAAAATAGCCGGACTCCTGGGTAGTTTTCCTTGTAAAAACAATGGCTGTAAAACTCCTCGTAGTAGTATTCCATTCCTAAAAGGAAGGCTAGCAATTCGTACTTAGCGTTAACGGTTTAAATCGTTTGCTGATTTTATATTAGAGAGATTTTGCAACGCTTATTTCTCACATGCCTTTGCCCTTATCGTTATCTCAAGCATGCGCAATATTAATGCGAAAGAACCGCAAAGTTAGGTTGGTATTCATCTTCTATAAACATAGAGAATTTTTTTTTCATACATTTCATGATTAAGCACACGGTTATTAGTATTAGATGGATCAACACAAGTTTCTAAATTAAAGTTATGTTTAGCAGGTTTGTGTCACTTCCTTCAATATTTCCAAGGTAATACGAATGTGCGCTAAATAAAATTTCATTTAAAATTAGCACTACACATACTGTAATGCCATTGTGACAAAGATTGTAAAATCCCAACATAATTTGAACACTAATTAAATGTTTTCAGTGTTATTTGCAATAAAAGATTATCATTTCAATTTTACTGTATTTTCTTAGTAGTTTGTACAGGGTGAGTCAATGAGAGAGTAAAGTTCATTATCTCATTTGTTTCGGGAATGACGAAAAAATGTTAGATACAATAGTTTTAGGGAATGTTAAGGTGCATAGTTTAAAATTATTTTTGGGTATACAGGGTACTTCAAAAAAGTGTGGCCGATATAACATATGTGTTTTCAAATGGAACATCCTATTTTCTACATTATTTTTAAATTCTGTGTGTAATTTTATTAATAATGTTATATACCTAAATCTAGTAGTTTTTCGAATATTTCAATTTTTTTGAAAAAATACTAGTTTTCAGTTTTGTACAAAATTGCCAGTAGCGCCATTGTTTCTCAAGGTGGAATACTCATAATTGGTACGAGCATTCTATAGAGATAAAAAAAATATATGTAAAGAAATTTGAGTTAGATGCTACAGGGTGTTCAAAATAAATTTATACATTTCGACTATTTTAAATTGAAAAATCTCAAATTTTTTAAGTGGCACACCCTGAATATTATTATCTTTTCTGATAGATTTTACAAACCCCTCCAACTTTTATTACGTATGTCATATAGCTATTTCTACTAGTTTACGATTTATTTTGAATTTTTCAATTTTTACCCTTGTTTTTAATACACTTACGCATAAACAAATAGTTAATAATAATTTTAATATATTTTAACTTACCTAATGATTAATTATTATGACGTAATAAATGTTCAAAAATATGCACGTCTACTTGAATACACATGTTTAGTCGTTTTACTATATTTTTCTTCACTTTCCTTAGCATTAAGGGCGTTATTGTCCTGCACGCATCCCGTATCCCATTTTCCGTATCTACTGGTGTTGTAGAGGAATTCACATAAACACGATCTTTAATGTAGCCCCACAAAAAGAAGTCTAAAGGTGTTAAGTCACATGATCGAGGGGGCCACTGAATGAATTCATCCCTACCGATCCATTTTTGTGGGTAACGATCATTTAAAAATTCCCGGACTTCCCGGTAGTAATGAGCAAGAGCTACGTCTTGTTGAATCCACAGTTGTTCTCTTTCAAAGTTATCAACTTCTTCAAGAAGCTGAGGTAATTCGTTCTGCAAAAAATTTAGATATTTAGGCCCGTTAAGCGGTTCGCGGAAAAAATATGGACCAATAATTCAAAAATTTAATATTCCACACCATATATTAAGCGACCAATGGTTTTGGTTTTGAACTTTCCGGACCCAAAATGTATTAACTGTTGAATAATAATGCATGTTATGGCTGTTAACTGCTCCATTACTGCGAAAAGTAGCTTCATCAGAAAACATTATTTTGGATAAAAAAATTTGGATCGGCTCTATTGCTCCATTCATGGTGGTACAAAAGTTTACTCGTTCAAAATCACGATCTTGAAGTTCTTGGTGTAGTTCCATATGAAAGGGATGATACTTGTATTTTCTCGTGCTGCGATTAGCCGTAGATTGGGATGTGTCAGATAAGTCAGCTAGTTGACGGCTGCTGACCTGGGGATTATCTTCAACATGAAGTAAAATCTCCATTTCTTTTTCCTCATTGGTAGCGTTCTGGCTTACTACTTCCCGTTTCGTATACTCAACGCTATTACTGCCATCAAACCGATCATTAAGCACCGGGAAGGTTTTTTAGATGGTATACGGAATATCCATAACTATTATACATCACTTACTACAACAAATTAAATTATTTTTACTTGTTTAATAGACATGTAAAAATTTGACAATGCCTACATTTTTGTTTTGTCTCGGCAACTATGATGTTATAGCGTAAATGTATTAAAAACAAGGGTAAAAATTAAAAAAATTCAAAATAAATTGAAAACTATTAGAAATAGGTATATGACATACTTAATAAAAGTTGTAAAATCTACCAGAAAAAATAATAATATACTTAATAAATACTTAAAAAATTTGAGATTTTTCAATTTAAAATAGTCGAAATGTATAAATTTATTTTGAACACCCTGTAACATTTAACTCAAATTTCTTTACATGTATTTTTTTTCATCTCTATAGAATGCTCGTACCAATTATGAGTATTCCACCTCGAGAAACAATGGCGCTACTGGCAATTTTGTACAAAACTAAACTAGTATTTTTTAAAAAAAATTGAAATATTAGAAAAATTTCTAGGTTTAGGTATATAATAATATTAATAAAAAAGTTATAAAATTTTACGCAGAATTTAAAAATAAATTAGAAAATAGGATGTTCCATTTAAAAATACATATGTTATATCGGCCACACTTTTTTGAAGTACCCTGTATACTCAAAAATAATTTTAAACTGTGCACCTTAAATTTCCCTAAAACTATTGTCTTTAACATTTTTTCGTCATTCCCGAAACAAATGAGAGAATGAACTTTACTCTATTGTTGACTCACTCTGTATACCTAAGTAGGAAAAAACCAGGCTCTATCATAATAGAGATAAGAATAACGAACTTCGTATAACCTCTCTTATAACTTTCTAAAAAAAGGAAATAGTTAGCCTTAATAGAGGTTTCTCCTATTTTGTTTCAACATTGCGAAAGCTCCAAATGATTGGCACATGCTTCAAATAGCGATTTTTTTTTTTCAAGGAGAAATCCGCCTTACGGATTCTGGAGCAGTCTGCGTCACCATAAGGGTGCCCCAAAGTGCTCCAGATATGTGGGGCTCTCCAACCTGAAGGGTTGGCATACCCACTAAAACTCCTTGTGAGCTGGGAAAACCCTTTACTCCTTTTACAATTACTGAACTTTTTAATGACTAGATATTTTTGACGTGTTTTAACTCTAGGTTAATTTTTCTATGAGTAGATCTAACCTAACTTAACCTAACTTAACGCTAACCTATGCTAATGTCCCCCATTCCAGGGGGATGTCGTGTTATAATTGTGTTAGTGGTGTGCTTTGTTACACTTTTAAAACCGAAGGAGTAGCTCAACTAAAACTACGGCCTTAACCTAAAGAGTAGTCCAAGTTTGTGTCTAATGTTAGTCTGGTATCGAATGTCGACATTTACGTTGCCTCTGAAAGTGTTAGCAATCTCTGGGTTAGAATGGGCCGCTGCTTTCTCAAGGAAGCGAAGCTGGGCATCACGTGTAAATTCTTTTATCGTGGCCATATCAAACTCCCTGTGCAACTGATTGTTGCGGACGAACCAAGGAGCTCCTGCTATGATGCGGATGAAATAGCGATAATAGACGAGTCCTTATATTTAATGTCTTCCCTTTACTACTGCGCAAGCTCCAGACGGTGAGCGTATGCTTCAAATAAAGATAAAGACAGTGGCCACCAAAATAACCTTTCCAAAATCTCTCTATTGTCGTCCAAACGCAAGATTCCTTAATTTTTGCTTAAGGGGTTACACCACCTTGATATTTTCAAAAAATCGAATTATTTTTTCTTTGACTATATAAATTGTTTATACTTTTAAGAATATTTTAAACGTTTAACCATTTCAAAATTCAAATTATTTTCGAAATTATAGCAATTAGAAGTGAGCGTGGCAAAGAGTCGGCCCGAAACTCAGGTAGCAATCGGGCCAGGCACGAACGGTCAAAGCCTTGACAAGGGGTATTGTTCTTTTAGTCGGTCATTTATAATAATAATTCCTTTGGGGAATTTTGGAAGCTAAAAGTAACTCAGGTACACAAAGTTGGAACTAGTTTAGACTGTTGTGGATGCATCTTTCGGATACTGTTTAATTAATTTTGTATCTGTTTTTTCTGCTATAAGTGAAGTGGTAAAGTGTAAAGAGTGCGGCCGTGATATAACTTCTCTTGGTTTTAAACTAAAAGTGAATTGTGCTGAATGTGAACCAGTTCTAATAAATTCATGCCCTCTTGTCAATTGTAGAGCATATGATGTGAATAGACGATAAGTTTTTGCGTTCAGACTTCTTGGTATTGGTTTAGTAGGAATAGAGAAATTCTGTGGAATCATGAACTTACCTAAATAAATTTTCCAATCGGTCTACGATAAAGTTGTGAATGACATTAACACTGCTACAAAAACTATTTGTGAATTATCCATGAAAACTGCTGTTCAAGAGGCAAAAGAATTGAATAACGCAGTAGAATTCACTGTTTTAGGGGATGGAACTTGGATTAAACGTGGTTTTTCATCCCTTTTAGGCGTTTCTACTCTTATATCACTTTACTCAGGAAAAGTTGTTGATCTTATAGTAAAAGTTCATACTGTAAAGCTTGTGGATTTTGGAAAAATTTTGAAGGTACTTAGGAGTATGATGAGTAGAGCAATGAACACTCAGGTAAATATTCTGCCAATCATGAACGGTCAGCTGGAAAAATGGAAGTGGATAGTATTGTAGAAATGTTCAAAAGATCCGAAACACTTTATAACGTACGATATGGTAATTACGTAGGCCAGGGGTGCTCAAACTTGAACTGCTGGCGATCTACCTCAATATTGTTAGAGTACGATCGATCGACTCTGAGATGCTGCAAGTAAGTGTGAAGCAGGATTGTCGTCTAGGTAGGGTGTATCGTGGCATAGATATTAGTTTTCCGCACAATATGCATTTTTTTAGTCAAGGTAAGTGTAGGTCTGCTCTAAAATGTCAATGAAAAAACTCATAATTATTCAAAATTGCGAGTTTATTGGTTCTTACAAAACAAACGAGTTCTAGTGTCTAAACTTAACTAAAGAGTGACTTTGGATGTTGAAGCGTGGCACTGCATGTCCTCAGCATACTTTTCATAAGATGGTACGTAATTACCGAATGCTAATCGCAAGCATGATGACATATGTTCGTCAGTTAGTCGATTGCGATATTTTGACTTAATTATCTTCATTTCAGAAAATGCAGACTCGCACAAATAAGTTGACCCAAACATTGCCGTCAGTTGAAGGGCGATTTGCCTTAGATTCGCATATTTATCTTCAGATATAAAACACCAGAATTTTATATCAGATGCTGTGGCTTTGAGATGTATATCTGATATAATCTGCACTAACTCATTTTCAACAGAACATGAGTCCATGTTAAACTGACTTGCTATTTCAGTAGCTAATTCCTCAATGTTTTTACACGAAAAAGGATAACTCATAAATGATGCGATATTTGCCAATTTACTGAAATCATAAAAACGTATTTCGAATTGGCCCAAAATATTTGATAATTCTGCCTAATAAATATCATAATTCAACTGAGGAATCCTTGCTTTCAAAGACGGAAAATTTTTCAGATCCTTTCTGTTCAGTTGATTTATCATAAGTTGCAATTTACTTTTGAATGCGTTTATTGCGCTAATCATCTCAATAATAGTTTTTCCTTTACCTTGAAGCTCCAAATTAATGGTGTTTAAATGCATTGTGATGTCTGTCAAAAATGCCAAATCAGTCAGCCATTTTCCGTTTTTCAGCATCTGAGTGTCATCACCTCTTTCGTCCAGAAAAGCTGTTATTTCGGGCAATAATTCTTGAAACCTTTCTAAGAATTTTCCGCGACTCAACCACCTGACGTCCGTGTGAAGAACTAAATCAGTGTGTTCAGCTGACTCACTATCTTCCAACTGCAATTTAAAGAGCCGTCGTTGCAAGCTACGTGCACGGATAGAATTCACAATTTTTATTGCAATGCCCATAATCTCCTCCATGTTTAGAACTTTTGAACACAAAACTTGTTGATGTATAATGCAATGGAAGGAGAAAAATGAAGGGAAATCATCATTAGCTTGACACAATGCCACAAAACCGTTTTTGTTTCCAGTCATTGCTGGTGCTCCATCGGTTGTAATGCACACTAGTTTATATATTGGTAGCTTGTAGTTTGTTACAAGATTGAAGAAAACGTCACATATATCTTCGCCACAGGACTTTCCTTTCAGAGGAATTATTGTCAAAAACTCTTCCTTAGCCGACATGTCATTGAATACCATTCGAATAAAAATACACAGCTGGGCAGTCTCTGTCATATCGGTGGATTCGTCGAACTGTAAAGAAAAGTATGTACATTCCATGATATCATGTTTTAGTTTATGTGCCATGTCCTGACTCATGACTTCAACACGCCTTGTGACAGTCGGACGAGATAACTGAAGTTCTCTAATAGCAGACATAATCTCTGTTTTATTTTTAAAATCTCCAAATAAAGTCTCACCCTCTTCAATAAATGCTTCCTTCACAACCAATTCATCATTAAATGGTTTCTTGTGTTTCGCCAATATATGAGATATTTTACATGACGCGATCGTTGCAGCTTTTGATTGTTTGGCTGGTCTTGTGAACATGATTTGTTCTTTTTTCAAACAAGTTATCAAATCACGTACTTTTTGTTTTCTTAATTTACTCTGTGACCGAAAATCCTTTTCATAGTTTTTATGAACCGTTTTATGATGCCTCTCTAAGTTCCCACGCTTAGGTATTGCAACTGACGCACGGCAAATGAGACAAATGCACTTATCCTTTACCATACAAAAGAAAAATTCTTCCTCCCAATCGTTATTAAAATGATAAGTTTTACTTTTCTTCGCCGCACTCATTTTGGACTATTTATTAATAAACTTTGTATTGATGTATCGCCTTCAAGTTACAACTCAGACTGACTCCTATTCCTGCAGGCGCAACATTTATATAGGCGCGAACGAAGTCTCGAATGTTCCCGTCAAAAACACGCCGCCCGAAGTTTCTAGAAAAATCGGCGGGAATCAAAAACGCGGCTTTTCTTTGACAAGTACCGCGCGTTCCTTTGATAAAGCCGCCTTTTGCCGCTAGCAGGGGGTTATTACGATAAAAGAAAGTGATATTCTGGCCTAATTGTGGATCGAATAAATTTTAGTAGTTTATTCATTACATTTTGTTTTAGTTACCTAAAACAAAATCTGTGAATAGTTCTATATCGGAATTTTCTTCTCGAGATCGACTCAAAAAGCACTCGCGATCGACTTGTCGATCGCGATCGACCGTTTGAGCACCCCTGACGTAGGCGATGGAGATAGTAAGACTTATAAAAGAATTGTGGACTCAAATCCATATGAAAATTTAGTTGTTAAAAAAAGGAATGTAGAGGTCACTTGCAAAAGCGAATGGGTACTCAATTACGCAAAGTAAAACAAGTTAATTCCGGTATAGGTGGCAGAGGGAAGTTAACAGCCAAGCTTATTGATGAGTTAACAGTTTACTATGGTCTTGCAATAAGAAGGAGTATAAATACGTCAGTGGAAACAATGAAAAATGCGATATGGGCAACTTATTACCATAAAATATCCACTGATGACAAGCCACAGCATGACACGTGCCCGTCCGGCGAATATACCTGGTGTATCAAAAAGCGAAGGTCTCTGGAACTTTGGATTTTTATAAGCATAAAAAATTCTGTTCATGTAGTTGTCCAAAAAATAATTGAACCGGTATACGATAGATAAACTGATAGCGATTTGTTGGAACGCCGTTTAGAAGGATACCCTCAGAAGAACATATTCTGCGTTAAAAAGATCACACACTTTCTGTTGTGTTCTCCTACGGTCTCCGTAATCAACCAACATTCAGTGTCTGTTAAATGTACCATTATGATACTACGCTCAAATTGTAGTTTCACAAAATGCAGCAATAAACGGTTTCGTCAATAAATCTTTTTTTAACGCGTTAAGTCGTTACCTGACAGTAAACGTTTAACACAAACCAGCTTAATTTTTTTTTTTAAATTTGATCTTTTAATTTCAAATATCAATAATTCCAAAACAATTCAATTTAGACATATGGTATGTTAGACAAATAATATCTAGAATTTTTAGTAGGACTCAAAAATAAATGAATATACAGGGCTTTCTATATAAAAAATTTAAGATGGCGTAATTTCTTCGAACTGACAGTTCAGAACATTTTATTGTCAACGTCAGCATGTGCGCCGTATACTACCCTATAACTTTTATTTAAACATTCTTTTGATACACTGATTAATAAACGCTGTGGAATCATTATTCCATACATATGGGGCATTTTATATGGGGTACTTCAATCACCTCTAGTCGAACTGCGAATTCTCGTCCTCCACAAGACGGGCAAGCCTAGAAACTGTCCCAATAGCTATAGGCCTATATCCCTCACCAACCATCTTACCAAAATATTGGAACGCATAGAAAAAGCCCGCCTTTGTTGGCATTTAGAGTCTAAAAATATCATATCTCCCCACCAATATGGCTTCCGCAGAAGTTTTTCTTCCTTGGATCACCTCTCGGCATTCGATAATGACATTAGATCGGCCTTTCAATCCGGGAAACACTTTCTGACCGTTTCACTGGATCTGCAGAACGCTTTTGATCTGACAAACAGTAAACTCATAGCAGACGAGTTGATGAGGATGGGTTTCAGGGGCAACCTCCCTAAATTCATCATCAACTTTATCCAATCTTGATCATACAGAGTCAGTGTGAACGGCTTCCTCTCAGACATACATGTTCTAGAATCGGGAATACCTCAGGGCTCTATACTGAGTCCTACGTTATTTCAAATAGTCATCCAGATACTGGAGAATCACATACCAGTACACACAAAAATAAAGTTATTTGCTGAAGACATTTTAATTTATCAAGCTTCCAGTGACAGTAATGCACTCACAAACCTCAAGCAATCTTCCTTGAACAATATCTAAAAATGGGCTATAATTTCGGGTTATTTGGTCTATCGTTCCAAAAGTGCATTACAGTGGCACAAAAATTGTTGAGATTGCATCTTATATTGCAGCTAGTATATTTAATGATGGATATGCAAGCGTATTGCAAATGATGCAATTATTAAACCTTGTAATTGGCCCAAGCACACTGCGATTTACCGAGAACTTGGATTCTCAACGAACATCTGTAGCCAACATGAAAGCCCAACAGAAGACTAAAGAGGCCAGGAAATTGAAAAGAGCTGCTCAAAAAGAGATGGATGGTTTTTAAGACGCTGACGTGCGTTTTTTTTTCGAAATTACTTTTTTCAAACTGGTGTACAAGATATCTTAAGATCTACTTAACCGATTTTGTTAAAAATTTACAACACATATTCTTTATAATATGTAGCGTAGGATTTTTTTTGATTGGATTTCACGTTCATAAGTTATAAATTTTTTAAACTCAAAATTTCGATTTCGATAAAAATTTTTCTTAAAACACCTGTCATTTCTGCCAAAAAATTTAAAATTTTTTTTTCCTATACTACATTTTAGCTATTACCTTTCTAAATAAGAAAAAAAAAATATTTTTCAGACGATTAAGTTGGGAATGTGGAATTTTTGGCACAATGATACTACTCAGTATATATCACCACTACACCAAACACTTTATTTTTGCACTCGACGCGCGTTTCGCTAACCATGTTAGCTGCAGTCTAACCATGTTAGCAGCAGTCAATCATCGCTCCTGATGAAGCTAAAATGGTTAGCGAAACGCGCGTCGAGTGTAAAAATAAAGTATTTGGTGTAGTGGTGATATATTTTCAGACGATGCCTGACGGAGAAAATAAGTACATCATCAGCAAGAATTTTCAAAAGAGGGTCCTACTTCATGGCTCATATCTACGCCAGTTTTTAATTTTTTTTGTTCGTTGTTATCTCAAATTATTCATAAAACTACTATGTAAATGTGTAAAAGAAAAATTGTTTCATATATTTAATAGCTGCGTCAAAATTTTTTTTTATTTTTATACCTATTTTTCCGAGCTCCAAAGTGATCTAACCCATTAAAAGAAACATTTACGCGGGGTATAACGTGCTTCCAAAATATATAGATTTCTAGTTTTTTACAAACATCTTTTTTGAAAACAAAATTACTACAATTAATAATTTTAATTACAATGTTTTAATTATTATGTAATATTAATCCATTGAGTTGCGTTTAGTTCTTTAACAAAACTTTTGTAGAACAGAGCCGAATTTTCAAAACCAAAACCCACTTGTGTTCCGAGATCAAAAACAACCATCATCAGATGTAGCAGATGTACTGTTATCCTTAAAACATGCAGTGGTCCATCCTGGCCAAAGTTTAGACGAAAAATATGATTCCCAGCAACACGTATATCACCCACAAATGCTACTGTCACCTGGAGGTTATTCTGCAACTGGCTTGTGTGACCAGAACTTTGGACTAACACAGCAAACACCAATTTTTCCAAGCATGTCAGTAAATGTCTCCATGAATATGACTATGCATGGATATCCTAATACTGGATATTCTTCAGAAATATCATGTCCTCAAGTAAGTATAAATATTTAGTAACGCGTGTTTAAAGTTTCATTAACAAATGAAATCAATAAAATTTGTCGGTGTGGAGAAAAAGGCTAACACCGTTTCTGATGAACGGCACAAATATGCACAAAGGACCAGTATTGATTTTATTTAATTTTTTTAGTGGTTTTACCCATAACTAAATTTTGGTTACATCATAGTGTCATTAAAGAATACGTAATATATATATATATATATATATATATATATATATATATATATATATATATATATATATATATATATATATGGGTCTAGCACACGTGCTGCAGGGAGGTCCCTAAAGCGCTACAGGAGCGGCACGTGTGCGGAAAAAGCGATACACGTTGCTCTTGAATCGCTGTAAATTTTACTCGGTGGGAAACACAGTCCTGGGCAAATTATTCTAAAGGGATGATGTTCTCCATATAAAAGACTGCTTGAAAAGCATTGTACGAGGAGTAACAAGCTGAACCTCATACGGATGTGAAGTATCAGCGCGACGTGTATTTCTAACATGCACCGCTCTGGGAGGAATTAACGGGCCACATCCTCCGAACACTTTCCAAGGAAATACTTGTAGAATAGGCTCAAGTCGCCAACCGTTCTTCCATGTTCCAGCGAATCAAGGCCGCCGGTCAGTTCCGGGTCTCCAATCAGACGAACAGCTCTTCTTTGAATAGAATCCAACAAATGCAGTGTATGTTTGGGAGCGGAGCCCCAAACATGGGATCAGTATTCCATAGTTGGTCGAATTTGAGCTTTGTAAAGAATTAACAGTTGTTGTAGTGTGTAAAGCTTTCTGGTTCGAAATAATATTCCCAACTTTTGAGAAGCTCTCCTTGCTATGCCTGCAACATGCTCATGCCAGGACATATTAGTTCCCAAATTAACACCCAACAAACTGAGTGACGATGTTAGAGGAATGGAGTGCCCCGCCATAACTATGTCGGGTTCAGCAACATTAACTTTTTTAGAAAAAACTGCCGCCTGGGTTTTTGTAGCGTTAAATTCCACTTGGTTACTGTCACCCCAAGATAGAATTCCTTCCAGGTCTTTGTTAAGTTGAACAAGTTCCCGCTATCTGCGGAGACTCGCCTGAGCAGCCGATGTCAGAGCGTTCCAAGTGAATGAAGAGGTAAGCGTACTGTCATCTGCAAAGCTGTAAATTGGATTTCCGGTCTTTTCCAGCAGATCGTTAATGTAAATGAGAAAGAGAGTAGGAGATAGTATGGAACCTTGGGGCACACCGGCGTTGATAGTGAAGGTGTTAGAAAGAAATCCGTCGACCGCCACTCGTAAAGAACGCTCACTGAGGAAACATGAGAGCCACAAGCAGAACTTTTCGGACATACCACAAGAGCGTAGCTTAGCCAACAGTCCATCGTGCCAAACACGGTCGAATGCCTTGGATATGTCAAGAGCAACCGCTCGAGATTCTCCAAAGTGTTCAATTGCGTTGTTCCAAACATGTGTTACATAAGTCAGAAGATCTCCTGTCGATCTATGTTTACGAAAGCCATATTGGTGATCGCTAATAATGTTGAATTCGTCAAGATATTTTAGAAGATGTTGATTGATACCCTTTTCCACGACTTTCGATATTATTGAAAGCAGTCGGTAGTTATTTGATAAAGTCTTCTTACCTTTTTTAGGTATCGGCTGAACTGTGGCACTCTTCCAGCAGGAAGGAAATATTCCCTTTCTGTAGGATAGGTTGAAAATTCTACAGAAAACTGGTGTCAGTTCCCTCGCACAGTTTTTGAGAACTATGGCAGGTATTCCATCAGCGCCAGAAGCTTTTGTGGTGTCTAGCTTCATTAAAATACGTTTTATGATACGCTGCCTGAAGACAATATCGGGCATCCTTGACTGCACTATGGGAATAGTAGGTGATGTTTTTTTTCCCTGGAAATCGACAGTAGAATATGAAGCAAAGAGTTCAGCCAACAAGTTCGCTTTTTCAACAGATGTCGTTGCCATATAATTATCTGGCCGTGTGAGTGGTGGTATGGTAGATTTGGTGAAATTTTGGCTAACTGCCTTAGCGGCTGACCAAAAGGACCTGGAATTGTTGGGAAAAGCGAGAAGTTTGTTTCTAATTCGCCGATTGTGTGCCTCCTTGGTTTCGTCGATAATTTCTTTGCATCTGTTCCGGGCACGAACAAATGTGTTACGATTTATGATGTTAGAATTGTCACGCCATTGTCGGTAGGCAAGATATTTAGAAGCAACAGCTCCTTTACATTTTCGGTCAAACCAAAGCTTGCCGTTGGAAGGGCATTTCTTCGAAAAAGGAATGTAAGCTTCCATACCAGCCAATATAACATCGGAAACCTCCCTGGCGCAGTCAGATGGGTCGTCAGAACGAAAACAAACGTCAAACCAAGGAAAAGTTCGAAAATATTCCATGAGATCTTCCCATTTAGCAGATCTGTAGTGCCAAATCTTGCGCGGTTTAGACGCCTCTCTGTCACTGATTGGTAGGATACTCGATGTCGAAAGCAGTTTATGGTTTACGTTGACCGTGTAAATCTCCAGATTGGTGGTTAAAAACAGATCAAGAAGACTGGCGAACTCCCCGTCTCGATCAGGGATCCGTGTTGGTTCGTCAATAAGCTGACTTTATTTTATATATATATATATATATATATATATATATATATATATATATATATATATATATATATATATGTATGATTATCGGGAATCGGTCTGGACTGTAAATAAAACTCTTTTCTTCTTTAAAACTCAATATTTCGTTATCGTTTGATAACTTCTTCAGGGAGTAACTACACAATTAATACACCTATATTAAAAACACTAGTCTTTTTAGTCAAGGTATTAAAATATTGAAATATAAAACAAACAATTGTGAAACAAACGAACAATCAATTAAAACACGTACAAAAATGCGAGTTTGTCCTCGAAACCAACACTCAACATCTCGATTTATTTCAACACGCTGAGAGTAAACAGCCTCGGTACATATGGACTGCCGTGAATTTCAAACGAACGGAAAAACAGCAACTGCAAAACGTCTTTACTTACTTTATACTAAGAGGTTTCAAATCTTTAATTGTTATTAATGCTGAAATTGTAACTGATTAATACATATTGATTCTGTTGCTATAAATAATAAAGTTGATTCGTGTCTGATTTATAGTTGATTGACTTTGGGTCCCTGTTGATATGGTATATTTCCTTAAAAAGTCTCCCTTTATAGTTGTCATAAGCTAAGATTTTAACGTTGTTATAGTCAAAATTATGACTTGTTTTCAAATGATGTTGCACCACAGCACACGAATTCTTTCCCAATCGGCAGTCACTCCTACGCTGTGTGAATCTCTGTTTGAACCACTGAGATGTCTGTCCAATGTAACACGCCTCACATTGCTAACAAGACAACCTATAAACTACAGAGTTATTATATAAAATAGGTGTTCTATCCTTTATTTTTGAAAACAGTTCAGAACTTTGTATGCTGTTGTATTTCGCAATTTTTATATTAGGAAAATCTCTGAATAAGGCGACAATTGAATTTGTGAGTGGCTTTATAAATTGTAGCTTCCTATATATCCTATGCTGCGCAGGCGTCTCATCAGTAAGGGCGTCAACACTATCCGAATTATAAATTAATTTTCGTAAAATGTAGTTAGGATAGGCATTTTTTGATAAAAATATTATACAGCTCGTCTAGGTTTCTTTTTCGAAATCTATCATTACTAATGCTTATGACCCTGTTTTTCATTGTTTATTACGGTGTTAAATTTTTGATTTTTTGGGTCATTAAAGAAATAATTAATGAATCTGCCTGACGCTGTGGGTTTTTTATACCAGTCAAGTATAATACTGTTGTCACTCGTTCTTATTACCTTAGTGTCCAAAAAAGAAACACTGAGGTCCTGTTCTATTTCGAGAGTGAACTGTATGTGGGTGTTGAATGCATTAAAATAGTTTAAAATGTTTTCTGTATTAACCTTGGGTATAGCGCAAATCAGATCATCAACATACTTGTGCAAAAAGGGTAGGTTGAATGGTAATTGAAGAACCACCGTTTCCAAAAGATGGTCCAACACCACCTTGGCTAAAACTGGACTGATAGGAGACCCCATTGGAGTTCCAAAAATTTGTTTGAAAAATTTTTGGTTGAAACTAAAATACGTGTTGTTAAAGTTGAATTTGATACGAATCAAGAAATTATGCTTTGAAATCGTGGTTTTTGTTTGAATTAATTTCCACGTTTTTTTCCAGAATAGTCAGGACTAAGTCTAGAGGTATATTTGTAAACAAGGATACCACATTCAAAGATATTAATATATACTTCTCTGGTCGTGTCACTCCCTTTATTTTGTTGACAAACGAGAAGGTGTCTCAAACATTGTAATCCGAGTCATCCTCAGAAGCAATGCTCAAAACATTAGCTAAGTATTTTAATAGATCGTATGCAGTTGCTGTTTTTCCGTTCGTTTGGAATTCACGGCAGTGCATATGTACCGAGACTATTTACTCTCAGTTTGTTGTAGTAAATCGAGATGTTAAGTGTTGGTTTCGAGGACAAACTCGCATTTTCGTATGTGTTTTAATTGATTGTTCGTTTGTTTCATAATTGTTTGTTTTATATTTAAATATTTTAATATCTTGACTAAAAAGAATAGTATTTTAACATAGGTGTATTAATTTTGTAGCTACTCCTGAAAAAGTTATCAAATGATAACGAAATATTGAGTTTTAAAGAAGAAAAAAGTTTTATTTACAGCCCAGACCGATTTCCGATAATCATATATATATATATATATATATATATATATATATATATATATATATATATATATATATATATATATATATATATATATATATATACATATATATATATATATATATATATATATATATATATATATATATATATATATATTTATATAATATATATATATATATATATATATATATATATATATATATGTATATGTATATATATATATATATATATATATATATATATATATATATATATATATATATAGGAGAAGGGCAGTCTTGACCGACTAGTTAAACAGCAGTATTATGTTCTTGAGGTAAGCGGTCTTTGGAAAAGAACTAAAAAGTTTTTGACACCTTCTCAGCTACTCCAAGCTTTCAAAAATATTTCATTTTCTTCATCAGGGCTACAATTATAGTAGATTATCAGTATTTTTGAGATTAAAAGTAAAGAACAACCCTATTTTATATGTAACATTAAAGTACTTACTGCTAAGTGGTGTGTTCAAAAATTGTTCTTTCTGGGGGCACTTTATTACACTTATTCATCAGAAAAAAACATGAGAAAAACTCGACATACTCATCTCTAGGAAATATAATAAACTTTTACTTCATTTTGTTAGTATGGTACGAAGAATTGTGTGGGTGTAAAGTGATTTTAATTTATAAAGGATTTTTTGTTATGTTTTTCTTGTCATTTTGCTAAGGGCAGTGTGTTTGTATCACACTAAAACACACTGCCCTTAGCAAAATGACAAGAAAACATAACGAAAAAATCCTTTATAAATTAAAATCACTTTACAACCACACAATTCTTCGTACCATACTAACAAAATGAAGTAAAAGTTTATTATATTTTCCAGAGATTAATATGTCGAGTTTTTCTCATGTTTTTGTGAATAAATGTAATAAAGTGCCCCCACAAAGAACAATTTATGAACACACCACTTAGCAGTAAATTCTTTAATGTTATATATAAAATAGGGTTGTTCTTTACCTTTAATCTCAAAAATACTGATAATCTACTATAATTGTAGCCCTGTTGAAGAAAATGAAATATTTTCGAAAGCTTGGCGTAGCTGAAAAGGTGTCAAAAACTTTTTAGTTCTTTTCCAAAGACCGCTTACCCCAAGAACATAATACTGCTATATATATATATAATATATATATATATATATATATATATATATATATATATATATATATATATATATATATATAAACTCCTGGACAAAATTAACGTAACAATCTGAAAATTAATTTATCTTTTCTTATGTCAGTTTTAAAGTTTATCGAGTATTTGAATAGTAGGCTATGCATATTTTGTTTCGTTGTTCATGACAGAAATCAAAACAATTCGTTTAGATTTACAGTTTTAAAGAATTTTTTTAGAAGATAAAACAATTTTCCGTAATAATGCGATTTTCTTTAAAAGTAAGCTTATAAATTGTTCCCTTTTTCAAAGTAATACGTTTTTGTGGTAGACTGTTTTATTTTTGACCCCGAAGAATTAGAAAAATGAATCGAACAATGAATTTAACTGAACACAGGTAGTGCGAGCCTCAGTTTTATTGGACGAGGGATATTGTCAGAGTTATGCTGCCAGTTTGTTAGGCAAACATCGTTCCACAATAAGTCGTATGGTAAGATGCTTGAATGAAGTAGGAACTTAGTCTAGAAGGCTAGGCAAGGGCGAAAACGATGCACTAGCGATCTATATGAACGTTTTATAAGACAATATGCTTTAAGAAACAGGACTGTCATTAGTTCTATAATAAGAAACGAACTCGAAGCTGTTCGCAATCTCACAATTTCTTCTAAAACAGTTAGAAGACGGTTAAATGAAGCTGGATTAAACAGTAGGAGACCAGCAACTGCGCACTTGCTTACTAGAGAGAACAGAGTTGCCAGGTTACGTTTTGCTCGAAATCACGAAGACTGGTCTGTGGATAATTGGAAACAAGTTTTCTTCGCAGATGAAACTAGGGTTAGTCTAAAACATCCAGATGGTCGTAAGCGAGTATGGCGAAGACCAGGAGAGAGGTTTGCTCCTTGCAATATCTCTGCAAGGATTCCATTCGGCGGTGGCTCTGTTATGTTCTGGGTGGTATCTGCTTTGATGCTCGCACAGAGTTAGTTCCTGTCCGTACGAGATCCATGAATACTGACTACTATCTTGAGAATATTGTAATAGAACAGGTGATGCCTTTCGGTCATTTTGTGGGCCCAATTTCCTGTTTATGCAAGACAACGCTCGACCTCACGTGGCTAGGGAGGGTACTCGATTATCTTAATCAAGTTGATATACCGATTATGTAATGGCCACCAAAAAGCCCGGATCTGAATCCGATAGAACATGTATGGGATCACCTTAAGAAAAATGTGAAACGTCATATACCTGCACCTAGAAAACTGAGGGAACTTGAAAATGCAGTTATCACAGAATGGGAGCAAATTCCTCAAGATTTTATCCAAAATTTAATAAGAAGCATGCCTAGGCGCATAAACGCTGTCATCCGAAGTAGAGGAGGCAACACACGCTATTAGTGTCCCAGTTACACCATTAATTTTGCTACTAGTGTTATTTTTTTCATTATTACATAATTTCAACGATTTTTTTATTAGGTCTTAAGAATAATTTTACTTCGAATCTTATAGAGAAATTTGGTAGCTAATTCACTTTTAAAGTATTCGAATAAGTTTTTTTCTAACTTTTAGTGTAACCAATGTTCATAAAAAATTATTAAAATTAATTCGTTACAGAGATTTGTATGATTTAATATATTGTTGCGTTAATTTTGTCCAGGAGTGAATATATATATATATATATATATATATATATATATATATATATATATATATATATATATATATATATATATATATATATATGCTGATATATGGTACCATTAATAAAATGTAAATTTCCAACCCCTCCAGCGGACATACATCCCCAAAGCAGAACATTGCCACCCCCTTGTCTCACCGTGGAACAAATGTTTTTAATACTGAATGCGGTATTCTTCTTTCTCCAAACTTTAGTTTTGCCATCAGATCCAAAAAGGTTAATTTGAGTCTCATCACTAAAGATTACGGATTCCCAAAATTCAGGAGGTTTAGTAACGTATTCCCTAGCAAAAGCTAATCGCTTTTTGCGATTAGCTTCCGAAATTAACGGCTTCTTCCTGGCTGCACACCCTTTATAGCCTGCCCACAAATCAATTATGATCTTTCGAACTTGAAATGGAATTTTACAATTTCTCTCGCTCATTTTTAACACTACTTTGAAAACCCACTGCAAAATTACTAGCAACAAGTGACAAACTATGAAGTGTAACCGAAAATTATTCATTTGTTTTCAGTTTAGCGAGCAATAGATAGCTTGATAAAATGCTACTGATTATAACGTGTTTTTTTTCAATACAGTTCTGTAAGGAGACTTTTTTGACATTAATTTTGTTTAAGTTTTTATAACAATGATGTAACTTCTAAATAAAATGTTCCGTAGTTGTTTTTAATACTAATCCTCGTTGGTTAAGTTTCAAATAGTAATAGTATCAATCTTCTAGCGTCCAGATTTCATTACGATATTATGATTATTATTTTTTTCGTGCTTTCTAGCTAGATATGTCAATTTTGGTTCACTTAAATTTTACACTAAGTTAATTTCTATCTTTCTATAATTTTTTTATAAAGTTGAAAAATTTAGTAGACATTATAAATTCATTTGTAGGTGCAATGGAGTGCAAATACTCAGAACCCATCACAAGCTACCTACCAAAGTCAAGGTTTATTAAGTCCTACTTATGGTGGTACCTATTCCTTTACAGCAGATTTTAGACCTCCTCAAGATGCTTCTCCCATCCTTACTTCAACGACGTCCTATAAACCACTACCAATGTCTTTTACGTCACCAAGAAGAAGGCCTAGTTTTAATATATTAGACGAGGATGGTCAAAAACCAAACATATGTCGAATATGTGGTATGTTTTTCAATAGTAGAACTAGTTATAGACTAATGATCCAACGAAATATACAATTTATCAAGCTGTTTTTTTGCTCATGAAGATGGAGTAAATTACATAATACATTATTTCATGAGGTTTTTATTGAGGAATATGAAAATGTCAATGATATGCCAATATTATTTATTTTTATTCTTCGATGCGCTCTGTATTTTTTTGACATCTGAAGTAATTGGCATATTGGTAAAAGATTTAAAATCAATTTCTAGTTAAGCATCTATATTTAATTTACGATTCAAATACCTAACTTACGAAAATATATAGAACACGATACAGATTTTACGCGGATAAATTTACCTTGCTGAATTTATGTAATTATCTTGCTGAAAAAAATGAACCATGTTATGAGCAATTAAAAGACGTTCAAAATGGACAAATAAACCAAATTTTAAACTTAATGATTACTTTACGTTGCACATATTATTTTTGTGAGGAATAAATTGCACAGATATTCAGGACTAACAATTTCAAATAATCTTAGGCCACGTACAACTATGGACGACCAAGTCAACTCAAGTTACGAGCAATTAAAAGACGTTTAGCAATGAGGTGATTTTAAACACTTTAAAGATTTCTGTATATAACTAAACTACTTATTCATAATACTTATTTACGAAAACAATGTATTATTTATTTTTTCTAAATTATTGATTACAATTTGATAATTATTTCGTTATGAATATCAATTATATATTTCATAATATACCTAACTTATTCTATTCTATTTGAATCTATGCGTCAGTATCCGTTGTTCTTGGACATTTTCGATTATATAGACTTTATAGTAAGTACGAGGATGGATTGAAAAGTTCACGGCCTAGTCAAGAAAACAAAATAAAAATACGTACAAAAATATTTTTATTTTTTGAGGTAACCTCCACCTAGCTCTATGCACTTCTTCCACTTGCTTTCTAAAGCTTCCACACCGGTTTGAAAAAAAGGTTCCTCAAGGTCTTCAAAATACTAGTTAACTGCAGCTTCGACTTCTTTATTTGATGAAAATTTCTGGCCACCGAGGTTTTTTTTTAGGTTTGGAAACAGATGAAAGTCCGAAGGTGCCAAATCAGGAGAATAAGCCGGGTGGGGCAGCAATTCGAAACCACAATTACGTGTGAACTCGAGCGTTGTCCTGATGGAACAAAACTTTCTTTCTCAGTAATCCTGGTCGTTTCTCGTTAATTTCTTGACGTATACGACGCAAAAGGGTGCAATAGTAAGTTGAGTTTATTGTTTTGCCTTTCGGAAGGTGATCCACCATAATAATACCTTTAACATCCCAAAAAACTGATACCATCACTTTTCCAGCCTACAGATTTGTCTTCGCTTTCTTTGGGGTCGGTTCACCAGATTTTTTCTACTGCTTGGATTGTTGTTTTGACTCTGGAGTATAGTGGTGAACCCAGGTTTCGCCCTTTATCACAAACCTGTTAAGAAAATCTTGCAGATAACCCTCAAACATCTCCAAACAGTCGCGAGAAATCGTTAGTCGAATTCGTTTTTGTTCAACTGAAAGCAATCTGGGGACTCACCTAGTGGAAACCTTAGAAAATCCGAGTTCGTTGGCAATGATGTTTTATGTTCGTTCATACGAGATGCCTATAATGTCTGCAATCTCCCTGATAGTTAATCTACGGTCTTTCAATATGAGATCACACACTTTGCCGATGTTTTCTTCAGTCGTAGACGTCGTGGGCCGGCCGGAGCCAGGGTCATCTTCGATGCTCTCTCGTTCACGTTTAAATTCTGCAACCCATTTTTTCACAATGGTATATCACGGAGCAGATTCTCTTAGTGTTGTTTTCATATCGTGGATCTCCTTTGATATTTTATTATTTTTTCTTTAAACAGGTACTTGACCGCACTTTATTCAATTTTTCCAAAAACGCTGCACTTGGTCTCACTAAACTCGTTCTAACCTAAAAACCACAATTTCTACAACAACAAAATTTTACACTGTGACAACCAAAGAAATTATAAACTTATTGAGGGTACTATAATAAAATATATAATTATTTTTTGATTTAGCTGGCATTTTTCCTTTAAATTTGGATTTACTTCTTATTCCTAATTGGACGCGATGTCAAAATTTACCTTATTGTTTTCTATAATTTTATTTCTAAGGTGTTTGCTTTCTTTGCTAAAGTATTGTATTCATAAAAAAATTACATTCCGATATTTTCGCTTTTCTTCATATTTTAGGATGCCTAGTTCCTGAAAAGCAGAGTCACTCATTTCCGTCGGTCCGTCTGTCTGTTGGCAATAACTCCCTAAGGAAATGAGATATCAATTTCAAACTTAATATATAATATGTAATGAGGCGCTGAAGCCTATGGTTTTTGAACGAAGGGGGTCAAAGGGGTGGGGGTAGATGAATTTTGTATGGTTTTCCTAGTAATATGGTAACAGCCTTATATGTGCTTTCCAAGGTTTTTGGGGTAGAAATTTAAAAATTAGTTTTTTTTTTTGTTACTCTCAATTTGAACACAAGAAAAGAATGAAAATTTTTCGAGATTATTACTTTCCTTATTAAAGGAAGTATTGTATTCGTGAAAAAAATCACCCTACAAGATTTTGGCTTTTCTTCACGTTTTAGGATTTTATAAACATGCCAAACCTAGTCACTCATTTCCGTCGCTTTGTCGGTACAACTCTCAAACGAACTAAGATATGAATTTCAAACTTGGTTTATATATAATACCTAATGAGGGGATGAAGCCTAGTTTTTGAGTGATATCGTTTAGGACAAAGTAAGAGAAAGGGAATATAGTAACTTCTCCTGTTTTTTTTTGTTGAGATATTAAAAAAAAATGTTATGCGTAAACATTTATAGTAAAACATAAGGGGATGGGGGAAAAAATTAGAGGGGTTGTATCGTATATATAGTATTATATGTTCTTTTCGACGTTTTTGGAGCCAAGGAAAACATAAATTAGGTTATTTTTTTCATTAATTTCAATTTTAACCAAAGGAGTTCGTTAAATTTTGTTAGGACCAATAGGGTTTCGAAAATTTTTCAGGTTATTGATCTAACTGATTAATTTTAAGCATTAATAGTGAAATATATACCTAAGAGGTTAATGAGGCGGGGTAGGGAGTTAGAGGGCTTGGTTCATATATATGTATAAGAATATGAAAATTAAGTTTTTTTTCATTACGTTGAATTTTAATAGGGAAAGGCGATGAAAGAGATGGGACAACTCTTGTATAGTTTCTATAGTAATATAAGAATTTCTGCAGGTTTTTTCTAATGGGAGAATGGACTAATTTTAAGCATAATCATTTATAATAAAATGTATATTTATTATATTTTAGGTCTTTCTAGGAATTTTTTCGGCGTAAAAGGGCAGTGGATCATTGTATTATTTAAATAATATTTATTATAAAATATTTTTTATACTAAAATATATACGGTGTGAAAGGGATGAGATAGCGGTTTAGAAGAGTGATGTATCGCTGTATACTTCGATTCTTGTTATTCCATTATTTTCATTTTTAACAGAAATAGTATACCAGGGAATTGAGATCTCAGAGTAACCTAAAAAAATAATCAGTTAAATATACAAGTTTTAGAAATACAAACGGTTTAATTTGACGGACACGTACTTATGGTACAGCAAGTAAACTATTGTATTTACTTCCGGTGCTTTTTCACGTCTTAAGGTCCTTAGATCGTGAAAAATATATTTTTCTATGTTGATTGGTCTCTCTATCTCAGGGGTGCTCAAACGTCGATCACGATCGACAAGTCGATCGCGAGTGCTTTTTGAGTCGATCTCGAGAAAAAAATTCCGATATAGAACTATTCACAGATTTTGTTTTAGGTAACTAAAACAAAATGTAATGAAAAAACTACTAAAATTTCTCGATCCACAATTAGGCTAGAATAACCCCCTCATCACTTTCTTTTATCGTAATAACCCCCTGCTAGCGACAAAAGGCGGCTTTATCAAAGGAACGCGCGTACTTGTCAAAGAAAAGCCGCGTTTTTGATTCCCGCCGATTTTTCTAGAAACTTCGGGCTGCGTGTTTGACGGGAACATTCGAGACTTCGTTCGCGCCGATATAAATGTTGCGCCTGCAGGAATAGGAGTCAGTCTGAGTTGTAACTTGAAGGCGATACATCGATACAAAGTTTATTAATAGATAGTCCAAAATGAGTGCGGCGAAGAAAAGTAAAACTTATCATTTTAATAACGATTGGGAGGAAGAATTTTTCTTTTGTATGGTAAAGGATAAGTGCATTTGTCTCATTTGCCGTGCGTCAGTTGCAATACCTAAGCGTGGGAACTTAGAGAGACATCATAAAACGGTTCATAAAAACTATGAAAAGGATTTTCCGTCACAGAGTGAATTAAGGAAACGAAAAGTACATGATTTGATAACTTGTTTGAAAAAAGAACAAACCATGTTCACAAGACCAGCCAAACAATCAAAAGCTGCAACGATCGCGTCATTTAAAATATCTCATATATTGGCGAAACACAAGAAACCATTTGATGATGGATTGGTTGTGAAGGAAGCATTTATTGAAGCGGGTGAGACTTTATTTGGAGATTTTAAAAATAAAACAGAGATTATGTCTGCTATTAGAGAACTTCAGTTATCTCGTCCGACTGTCACAAGGCGTGTTGAAGTCATGAGTCAGGACATGGCAGATAAACTAAAACATGATATCATGGAATGTACATACTTTTCTTTACATTCGACGAATGACAGACAGTGCCCAGCTGTGTATTTTTATTCGAATGGTATTCAATGACATGTCGGCTAAGGAAGAGTTTTTGATAATGATTCCTCTGAAAGGAAAGACCCGTGGCGAAGATATATATGACGTTTTCTTCAATTTTGTAACAAACTACAAGCTACCAATATATAAACTAGTGTGCATTACAACCGATGGAGCACCAGCAATGACTGGAAACGAAAACGGTTTTGTGGCATTGTGTCGAGCTAATGATGATTTCCCTTCATTTTTCTCCTTCCATTGCATTATACATCAACAAGTTTTGTGTTCAAAAGTTCTAAACATGGAGGAGATTATGGGCATTGCAATAAAAATTGTGAATTCTTTCCATGCACGTAGCTTGCAACGACGGCTCTTTAAATTGCAGTTGGAAGACAGTGAGTCAGCTGAACACACTGATTTAGTTCTTCCCACGGACGTCAGGTGGTTGAGTCGCGGAAAATTCCTAGAAAGGTTTCAAGAATTATTGCCCGGAATAACAGCTTTTCTGGACGAAAGAGGTGATGACACTCAGACGCTGAAAAACGGAAAATGGCTGACTGATTTGGCATTTTTAACAGACATCACAATGCATTTAAACACAATTAATTTGGAGCTTCAAGGTAAAGGAAAAACTATTATTGAGATGATTAGCGCAATAAACGCATTCAAAAGTAAATTGCAACTTATGATAGTTCAACTGAAAAGAAAGGATCTGAAAAATTTTCCGTCTTTGAAAGCAAGGATTCCTCAGTTGAATTATGATATTTATGAGGCAGAATTATCAAATATTTTGGGTCAATTCGAAATACGTTTTTATGATTTCAGTAAATTGGCAAATATCGCATCATTTATGAGTTATCCTTTTTCGTGTAAAAACATTGAGGAATTAGCTACTGAAATAGTAAGTCAGTTTAACATGGACTCATCTTCCGTTGAAAATGAGTTAGTGCAGATTATATCAGATATACATCTCAAAGCCACAGCATCTGATACAAAATTCTGGTGTTTTATATCTGAAGATAAATATCCGAATCTAAGGCAAATCGTCCTTCAACTGACGGCAATGTTTGGGACAACTTACTTGTGCGAGTCTGCATTTTCTGAAATGAAGATAATTAAGTCAAAATATCGCAATCGAATAACTGACGAACATATGTCATCATGCTTGCGATTAGCACTCGGTAATTACGTACCATCTTATGAAAAGTATGCTGAGTACATGCAGTGCCACGCTTCAACATCCAAAGTCACTCTTTAGTTAAGTTTAGACACTAGAACTCGTTTGTTTTGTAAGAACCAATAAACTCGCAATTTTGAATAATTTTGAGTTTTTTCATTGACATTTTAGAGCAGACCTACACTTACCTTGACTAAAAAAATGCATATTGTGCGGAAAACTAATATCTATGCCACGATACACCCTACCTAGACGACAATCCTGCATCACACTTACTTGCAGCCTCTCAGAGTCGATCGATCGTAGTCTAACAATATTGAGGTAGATCGCCAGCAGTTCAAGTTTGAGCACCCCTGCTCTATCTGAATCTCGGCCTTCCGGTCTGTTGGCACGATAAATCTTCAACGAGGTAATAATATAATACTTGACGTATGCGTGAATCCTATAGTTCTTAATTGGTATCGTTCCAGGGGAAGGGGGTGAAAGAGAGAAATTTAAATGCCAACTATTATAAATTTATCTTATTTTGAATCTTAATATTTAGTCCAAGTGCCGAAACATACATTTTTGTCTTTCAAGACAACGCGGTAGTACCGCCATGCTATTGCATTTCTGCAAACAACTACTACCTATGTACGTGGCTAGACCATATATACTTGAATAAAAGTATACCGACCTGTCGGGATTGGAGCCTAAGACCTTCTGCACCACAAGCAACTACTATACCAAGGAGCCATGGGTTGCCACAACACAAATGTAAAGAATACATGGCTAATAATTCTTTTTTTTAAACACAAATTTGAAACATTTAATTACAATTATAGTACTTTTGTACAAAATTTATTTTTCCAGTTTCCCTTTTTACTATCAAGTAAATTATTATCAGTTTCTACTATAACTAACAGCTTCTAGTAAGAAAAGAAGTGATGATGAGTAACTTGGTAAATTGGAAATAAATTTAAATTTATAATAAGCCAGTTATATACGCTATGTGATTCTGTATAGTATTTTTGACGATCTAAAAAAGTGACTTAGCTACCTATGCCCATTCAAAATTAAACAAGATTCGAAAGTAATTAATTTATGACTGTTTAATGACAAGGCATCGTGCAGAGCCGCCCTATACCTGATTGTATAATTGTTGAGTTTAAAACTTTATTGTGATAAGACAATTGAATTTTAATGTTTTATGTACTGAATAATACACAATATAGTAATTACACAAATATATTAAAACAGTATACAGTGTCCTCGCGTATATTTGTTACAATTTTAGTTATTAATTAATATCTAGTTCAATTTCGCTATCCCTACTATCTTGCAAATCAATAATACTAAGTCTTTTTACAGGTTCTAAACTATTTATATTTATGTACATACATCTATATGAGTTTTCAATTTTTTGACGTTGAATACAGTTTCTCCAATTTTCAACGGTTACATTTTTGACTTCTGTCTTTATCAACTTAATCACACTACTGTTTAAAGTGGGTGTATTATTGTGAGCACGTATATTAGACTTTATTTTATTCCATATCAACTCGATCGCATTAAAGATACAATAATATGGTGGAAGCCGAATTATTTCGTGTCCTGTTTCCTTTGCAATTTTATCACAAACATATTCCCTTGAAAAATTGTAACCTTTTAAAACAATTGTTAAACTGTATAAATTTCATGGAAATACGAGTATATGTCACGTTTGCATAAAAAGGCTTGTATTTCCCTTTTTCTACTGGTGGAATTGGGTACCATACTCATTTGGCGACTATGATAGGATGCATTATCCATCACAATACAGCTATTCGGTGGTATATTCGACATTAATTTCTTTTGAAGCCAATCTTCAAAAACTTCAGCGGTTGTATCACAATGATAATCCAAGCTGGAATCTAAAATATTCTTAGCTGCTAGAAATCGACATTCTTGTATCCAGCCTTCTTCTGACCCCACACGTAAAATAGTTATTCTTTTACCTTTATTTGATGGAGCTTTCGTCTGACGTTTTTTGGATTCATCAATCCTTCCTTTACTGGGTGTGTCGTGGCTGTCATACCAAGTCTGATTTAGGTAGATTATCGTTCGATTTTCCGATCTAGCTGTATTTATTTTTTCAAGATATTCCATTCTGAGTTGTAAGCGCCGTAATTCCATTATAACTTGCCTTTTGTCTATTTTTTTGAGCAAATACTCCAAACGACGTAGAATACGCCATAAAGTTGTAGTGGAACATTTTAGGCCACAACTATTCTCGGACAGCCTCCGTGAAAGTGACAATAACGTAGGAACTTTTTGTTCTGCATACATTTCATAAATTTTGCGGCGGATTACGTTTTCTTGGCAGAAATAAATGCATTTCGACACATCTTTGTCTTTTCGTGTTTTTTTTAGGTGCTAGCAACTATTTACAATTTACAATTTTTCAAACTCTACTTTCAGGGATGCTTGTTAAAGCTGATGTCTCCATCAATGAAAAGTACTTTTCGTGGCCTCGCTCCACTAACTTTGAATAAACACTTTTAACTCTCACTTTTGCTTGAAAGGGTAAACTTTGCGGCTTCTGATGGAAAGGGCTTCGGACATTTTAAGACACTATTGAACTTTATAATACACACTATTTCAGTATAATACTGCAGATAAAATGAAGAATATTCTTTATATTTATAAAGACGAAGTAGCCAATAAAACGTTACATTGAAAGGGATATATATATATATATATATATATATATATATATATATATATATATATATATATATATATATATATCAATTACGACCCTCTTTCGGCTAGGTACACGCGAAGATCCTAACGGTCGTGTTTTTATTGCATCGATTTGCCAAATCACTTTCTTAGATCTTGAAAAATACTATACCTACAGAGTAAAGTTAAAAATAAACTTACGTCTATGAACCAGGGTAACCGAGTATTGGCGCTTTTTTCACTTTTACGATCAGATTTAAATGAAGATCTCTGGTTAATTTTAGACCTTTTAAATATTTAATCTGTGACGTTTTGATTATTTTTAATATATTTTTGAATAATTAATATGAATTGTTGCCTATATGGTTACTGCCTCCTTAGTAAGTTTGCACTTACGGCATGTCGTTAATAACAAGTAATATCTAACAATAACTGACAACTTTCCCTGTAAGAGGATTTTAGGATCCTACAGACTCTTATAAAATTTTGATGTGTTATTTAGCTTGTCAAACCTGACATTTCTTAAATAGTGAGCTACAGTACGAAGTATAAATTTAAGGTAACCTTAAGGTGGAAATATCCTAAATAATATGAAGGACAAACATTTCGCTGAAAGTTAGCAAAGAAGTCGCCTAAAACAATACATAAAATATTTTAGGGGCACTAGTCTTTTTTAACTTAAACAGCTATTTTAAAGTCTAAACAGTAACTAGTCGAAAATATAATTGTTTAAACTAAAACAGGGTTTTATTATCGGGTGTCTCCTGTGGCGTAGCCAGGAGCATATGAAACCAGCTTCTATGGATGTAGGAAATATGTGCCTTAGAAACGAAACTTTGTGCTATTGGAAGTTTTCTTTTATGAAAAATATTCATCTCCCGGTCATCGATTTTTAAATTGAGAGTACATTTGTAGAATTTAAGTGAAGGTAGGGGTTTCTATGTGAAAAATCTCTCCCCGTTTTTGTGATCAATTTTTAAATTAGGTGTAAGGTTTCATGGGTCAACTGCAGGTAGGGATTCCTTTTTGTGAAAAATGTCTCCATCCAGTCATTTTTAGTTTACTATGTTGAAAGAGTTATTGGAGTTTAAATCAAGGGGGTATGCTCCTCGATGGTGGTTTGGCGCCCTCACTGTTGGTCGATTGTCGTCCTCCTTTCTAAGTATTTACGTCGTTTAGTATTTTCTTTTTTTCCTTAAAGAAACGCCCCTTGCATTTATATCCACTTTCGCCCATCAAACCTGGCCACGACAGTTATCTTTTCGTTAATTTTAAATTACGAATATTATATTTTGCAAGAAGGCGGCAAAGAAGTTGTGTAAAATATACAGTATTTTAGGTGTCCCAAAAATATTGAACAATATTTTTAAAAAAATCTTACCTAACTACGAATTAATGTTTCAAGTAAATATAGATATATATGAATAAATTCTGTATTCCTGGACATAATACAAATGGCAATTTCTATAATATACAGAGTTAATAAAGAACTTATAAGAATGGTAAAAGTAATACGAAACATTTATTAACTTCAGCATAGTAAACTAATGTTTTTGTTGCTGAAAGTAATAAGGAAAACATATGTTTTACATTTTTTACTCTATTTAGTAATACAAGATGAACCAAAACAAATAGATTCATTTGAATTTTAGAATTTGCACCAAAGGCTATCCTTACCTGTGAGAATGATAAAACAATCAAAGAAGAAATTCAACATGGATCTTATATTTAGACAGATTCTATATCATTAAATCGAGTACCTAACTTGTTGTCGGGCAATGGAGAAAATTATAAAAACAGTGACTTGTACAGCCGTATATGTTTAGGTAAGGTTTCAACAATTTTAAATACTGTTTAATTTTTGCGAATGCCGAATAAGAAATTTTACTACGCAAAAACTATGCTGTTTAGTCAATTTATATGGGGCATTTCTTTCAATTTATTCCTGTTATTCAAGAAAAAAGTATTCATCTGTGATATTAACAAAGAGACAAAGAAACTACGCCCTGTATATATTTTCTTCTCTCCATATATGTCCATAAGTACATAATATTGTGTTGTCCGTTAATACTTTGAATTGTTTTAAGGCATAGGTAAAGCCTATCTTTTCTTTTTGGAGTTTAAAACAGAAGACAGAATAAAAAAAAAACATTACGACATAAAGAACTTAGATTTTATTGTATATACTCGTATATTTCTAGAATCCCCGGCACCTTTAAAAATACTATATATATTATAACGCAACTTTCTTGTTAACTTTCTTTAAAGTATTTTTATTCATATTTAGTAGAAGTTAAGATATTTACTCCTAAAGTTTCGTTTCATGTATAGATAGAACGTACTTTTGGGTTCGCTCTTTATAAGAAGTTTGGCAAGCCAAATAACATGCAAATATTAGAATTTGTTAGTTCCCCAAATCCATTAAAATTGTGTAATATCCTTATGTTTTAAAATAATCTTCTTCTTCTTTATATTAGGCATTCCTACCTGTTTTTCTTTAATGTATCGTCGCTACAGGTCGTCGTTCTATCTTTTTCGTGGACGTCCTATACTCCTTCTGCCCACCGGTGATTTATCTCGAGCTATTTTCACTAATCGTCTATTCTATATATGTGTTGATTCCATTCTTGTTTTCTGTTTCTTATTTACGTGTTAATGTCCTCTACTTTACATATCTGCCTTATGTTGTCATTTGTTTCTCTATCCCAAAGTGTTCTTCCTGCAATTCTCCTTAATGTTTCACTTCACTTGTTTGTTTCTCTGAGTTTTGCGTGTTTCTGGTGTGGATATTCTTGTCATAAAGTGTGTGCACTAAGTCTTGCAGCTGTACGAAAGCTTTTACGAAATCTATAAAGCATAAGAACTCTGGTTTGTTTTACTCAATTGATTTTTCAGTAATTTGTCTGACTACAAATACTGCGTCGTTACAGGATCTTCCGCTCCTGAATCCTTGTTCTTCGGAAAGCTGTATAAGTGGAGTTATTTTATTGGTAACAATTTTTATCGTCAGATTTAAAGTTGTGCACAGGTTAATTCCTCGTTAAATATTCGAATCGGTTTTTTCTCTTTTTTTTTAAAAGTGGTATCATTATGCTTGCTCTCCATTCTTCTGGTATTCGCGATCTCTGTATTATTTTGTTTATGAGCTTTGTCAATTCTTTAGTCAGTTTCACTCCTTCGTACTTTAATAGTGCATTTTTTGTATTTCGTCCTTACCAGCTGATCGTCGGTTTTTAAATTTTTTGAGAGCTTCTTCCACCTGTTTATCACCTATTTCTGATGTTTCGTTGATTACTATTTTTGGTGTTTCTGGTGTCAAATTTTTTGTTGTATTATACAATTGCTTTACATAACTTATCCAAGTATCTTATTTCTATTAATTATTTCCTTTCCTTTCGCTGTCCATGTATCATTCTTCAAATCTCCCTTTTCATACCATAAAAATCATATTCCATTTCTTTAGAGAATTTTTCCCAGTGCTCCATTTTTTTTCTCACTAGTGCGTTTGTTTCATTACGGACTTTCTTGTATTCTTCATATGTTTCTCTGGTATTTCTTGATCTATATTTAAGATAGGCTTTTGTTTTTTCTTGGCATTTTAATTTCACTTCCTCGCAGAACCAAGATGTATTATTCGGTCTTCTTGATGTTCTGTTTATTTTACGTTCTCAGAGTGATTCCTTTGCTGCGTTTATAATGTTATCATTGATCTTTCTTCAACTGGCTTCTATGTCTTCTTCCTTTACCACTGAGTTTTTATTTATTTCATTCTCCAATCTTGTCTGGTCGGAATTTTTTATTGGTTCGTCTTGTAAGCGTTCTACCCTTGTCTTTGTTTCGTAAACCGTTAGGCGTGTTTTTTGAGGTATCTTTATTGTCATTCTGATTTTTCCCAATACAGGACTGTGATCACTCCCTACATCTGCAGAACATAAACATCTTATGTCTAATATTTGTATATAATGTATTTCTCTATTTGTTAGAATGTAATCCATAATTGATTTATCTCCTCTCGTATTTTGAAATGTATATTTATGTTGTTCTTTATATTTAAAAAGGTGTTATTTATTCGGAAGTCATTTTGTGCAAGTTTATCAGAAATTCGCCATTCTCATTCGTCATATGTTCATCGAACCTCTGTTTCACTCCCGGTACTATCATGTTCCCTACTTGTGCATTAAAGTACCCCATTATGATAATTACTTCTCTTTTTGGGACTGCATCAATTGTCTCTTGTAGTTTTTAGAAGAATTTTGTTCTCTCGCTTTCCGGTTTGCAGTTTTCTGGACTATATATTCCATTGATGTTAATTTTTTGATTCTCTGATTTAAGTTTTGTTACCATTATTCTTTCTCATAAGTATTTACATTCTTGGATGTTCTGAGTTAGCTTTCTGTGGATCATCAGTGCTACATCTTCTTTTGCTCTGTTATTCCTTTCGACCCCGCTACATATTAAAAGTTATCCGCTAAGCCACACTTGCCCTTTGCCCTTCTTTTTTATTTCCTGTAATGAGCATATTTCTATCTTTTTATCTTTTAATTCCTTTTTAATTTCCTAATCTTTATTATTTAGTATTTTTATGTTCCACGTTGCTATTCGAATTATATTCCTTTTTTTTTTTTTTATTGTTATTCATTCTTCGTTTCCTCACCGTTTTCGTCAACCCATTGTCCGTCCTGTTTCGAGGCTTTACATTAGTTCACTAAGCCATATGTTGTTTTTACGATGGGTAGGTTGCTAGCCATGCCCACAAACCCTCCTCCTTTTTCCGGGCTTAGGACCGGCAACAGCACCGTCAGGCTACTCAATCCACCATCCGATGCTGCAGGCGGAGTTTAATATAATAAATATTGTCATCATCAAAATATAGCTGGTCAATCCTAATAAAACTAAAAATACCGCGCTAATTACGAATTGGATTTTACCGCCTTCAAAGTAGTCTCCATCTGAGGTAATGCACTTGTAACAACGTTTCATCCAGCTCTCGAATTGACTGTGATACTTAATCTTCGGTAGTACCACGAAGGTCTTCTTCGATTTTTGTTTTATTGTTTCAATGCCATCAAACCGCATTCCTCGAAGGGAGTCTTCTGGACAACACTCATAGAACATTCGGTGAATGTTAGACTGTATTGGCGGTGTTAAAAAAAAAAATGCCGAATAATCAGCCCTTCCTGGCTGTTCCCTAACTGTGCGTCGCGATGCCCTGGGACGTCACAGGGGAGTCGCGAGACGATAGGCACAGATCGTCTGCACGCGACGTAATGAGCTAGGGCGCGGCGCGGCGCACGTCTCATCAGCGACTCAGTAAGCGCCCCCCCATTTCCCCGCGCTTTCGTTCGTTCATCGTTCGGTCTTTGTTTCGACGCTTTATTTATTCGTCGATTACAAGCATTGATGAATGCAGTGTTTTGATTTCAAGTGGGCTGTATTTAATTTACGAGCGTGTTCATTACTTAAAATGGATAACTTTATTCAAATAAATAGAAAACGTGTTGTAGACGCAGGAGAGAGTAGAAAAGAAACTATAGAAAAACGAAAAAAGTGCAGAAAATATGATAACCAATATTTAGATTTAGTTAGCAAAGGAAATGTGGAACTTCCACAATGTGTTGTTTGTCATAAGGTGCTGGCAACTAAAAGTATGCTTCCTAATAAATTGGAACGTCATTTAGAAACAACTCACAGTAATTTACAAGAAAAGCTGCGAAATTTTTTTGCAAGAAAATTGCGAGAACTGAAACATCAGTCGACATCCTTGTTTTCCAGAGCATCTATTCCTTCTAAAGCACTGCTTGCTTCTTACATAGTCGCTTACCATATTGCCAAGTGTAAGAAACCACATACGATTACTGAATATCTTATTTTACCTGCAGCGATTGATATAGTATCAGTGATGATTGGAGAATATAAAGAATAAAAAACCGGTCAAGTGCAAGTTGAACTTGCACAATTAGTGTTCCGTACGTTGATTGTTTTTAAAATAAAAAATTTTGTTAGGGTAGTATAAAATGATCAGTGACTTCACAAAACACACCTCAAAGGAGTTTTCAACAAAGGTTGTTTCCAATTTTTACTGAAAACTGGTGACCTTGAAATTTTGTTTTTTTTTATATACCAAATAATATATTAAAAGTAATGCACTCGTGATAATTTTCGTTCAATCTATACCCCGTGGAGAATATTCCAGAATTTTTTCAAAATTTTTTTGATCATTACTTTTCGAGATAAGGTAGGGGACAGCGATTTTTTAAAAGTAATACCAAGAAAAGTGTGCGCAAGTATTACATTATATACGAGTATATATATATATATATATATATATATATATATATATATATATATATATATATATATATATATATATATATATATATATATATATGTGTATATGTATATATATATATATATATATATATATATATATATATATATATATATATATATTTACTCGTGTTTTCACAAGCTTTCATTGGACATCACACTCGATGACCTAGTAAAAAAAAATTTTTTCACTTCCGATTTCACCCCTCAAAACGAACCCCTTAAGTCAAAACTTATGTTACGGTGGTATAAAATGATCAGTGACTTCACAAAACACACCCCAAATACGTTTTTAACAAAGTTTGTTTCTAATCTTTACTGAAATCTGATGACCTTGAAATTTTTGTTTTTTGTATATACCATATAAATTATTAAAGGTAATGCACTCGTGATAATTTTCGTTCAATCTACACCCCGTGGAGAATATTCCACAATTTTTTTTCGAAATTTTTTGATAAGTACTTTTCGAGATAAGGCCCGGGACAGCGATTTTTCGCGAATTTTAAAAAATAATACAAAGAAAAGTGCGCGCAAGTATAATATTATATATATATTTTTTACTCGTGTTTTCACAAGCTTTCATTTGACACCACACTCGATGACCTAGTAAAAAAATTTTTTTTTCGCTTCCGACTTCACCCCCCAAAACTAACCCCTTAAGTCAAAATTTAATTCTCAAAACTACATGGCTCTGATGAGGCCATCAATTCCTATATTATTACCAAATTTCACCTTTCTATGTCAGATAGTTTCGGAGAAAATCGGGTGTGACAGACAGACAGACAGACAGACAGACAGACAGACAGACAGACAGACACCGAAGTGATCTTATAAGTGTTCCGTACGGAACACTAAAAATATTCCTTTTTCTAACAATACGATTAGTCGTCGCATTTATGACATAGCTGACGATATTAATGAGCAAATTGTGGAAGATCTTTCTGGTTCATTGAACTGGACGAAGCGACAGACATTAATAACGACGCTCAATTAATATGTTACGTGCCGTACATGGAAGAAACAAATGTACGTGAGGATTTGTTATTTTGCAAAAAAATGACTGATGCCGGTAAGACTACTGATTTGTTTGAGATCATCGATTCATACATGGAAGATAATAACATTCAATGGGAGAAGTCTGTCGGTGTGTGTACGAATGGAGCTCGCGCGATGTCAGGACAATATGGAGGACTTCAAGCTCTCATTAAAACCAAGGCTACAAATGTAAATTTACACATTGCGTCATACATAGGGAGGCCCTAGCTGCAAAAAATATTTGACCTGAATTAAATTTTGTGATGGATATACATAATTATCAAAGTGGTGAACTTCATCAAAACAAGACCTGTGAAGGCAAGATTTTTCCCTAAGCTTTCTGAAGATTTGGATGTCGAGCATAGATCTTTACTTTATTACTGTAACTCTCGTTGGTTGTCGAGAGGTAACGTACTCTCACTTGTACACGAATGAAAAAATGAGTTGTACACGTATTTATTGACAGAATCGCATCGTGACGCAGAAAAGTTTAAAAATACTGACTTCCTAATAAAATTGTTGTATCTTTGCGACATATTTGAGGAATTAAATGTCGTTAATAAATCGTCGCAGGGAAACGAAACGCATATACTGCAACTGACTGATAAAATTGCAGCGTTTCAAAACAAGAAAAAAGAATATATAGGAGCAAGGAAATACTAAGTGTTTTCCTGTTTTGAAAGGCTTTCTGAAAGAAAAATCTATTCAAAATCTGGAGCCAAGTTTGCAATTGATATTTATCCAACACTTATGAACATTTAGCACCCATGTAAATAAATATTTTCCAGAGAATCTGAATCAATACTACTGGATTAGAAGCGCATTCCAATCGACCCTAGCACCATCTACACTTTCAACAGTCGAGGAAGAAGAGCTGTTAGAACTATCTTATGATACGAGCCTTAAACTACGATTCGATAATTTTTTTTTTTTTTTTTTTTTTATGGGTCTAGCACACGTGCTACAGGGAAGTCCCTAAAGCGCTACAGGAGCGACACGTGTGCGGAGAAAGCGATTCACGTTGTTCTTGAATCGCTGTAGATTGTACTCGGTGGGAAACACAGTCCTGGGTAAACCATTCCAAAGGTATGATGTTCTCCATATAAAAGACTGCTTGAAAAGCGTTGTACGAGGAGTAACAAGCTGAACCTCATACGGATGTGAAACATTAGCGCGACGTGTACTTCTAATATGCACCGCTCTGGGAGGAATTAAACGGGCCACATCTTTCGAACACTTTCCATGAAAGTACTTGTAGAATAGGCTCAAGTCGCCAACCGTTCTTCGATGTTCCAGCGAATCAAGGCCGTCGATCAGTTCCGGGTGTCCAATCAGACGAACAGCTCTTCTCTGGATAGAATCCAACAAATGCAGTGTATGTTTGGGAGCGGAGCTCCAAACATGGGAGCAGTATTCCATAGTTGGTCGAATTTGAGCTTTGTAAAGAATTAACAGTTGTTGTGGAGTGTAAAGCTTTCTGGATCGAAACAATATTCCCAACTTTTGAGAAGCTCTTCTTGCTATGCCTGCAACATGTTCATGCCAGGACATATTTGCTCCCAAATTAACGCCTAACAGATTGAGTGACGATGTTAGAGGGATGGAGTGCCCCGACATAACTATGTCGGGTTCTGAAACGTTAACTTTTTTAGAAAAAACTGCCGCCTGGGTTTTTGTAGCGTTAAATTCCACTTGGTTACTGTCACCCCAAGATAGAATTTCTTCCAGGTCTTTGTTAAGTTGAATGACTTCCTGCTGTCTGCGGATATTCGTCTGAGTAGTCGATGTCCGAGCGTTCAAAGTGAATGAAGAGATAAGTGTACTGTCATCTGCAAAGCTGTAGATTGGATTCTCGGTCTTTTCCAGCAGATCGTTAATATAAATGAGGAAGAGAGTAGGAGACAGTATGGAACCTTGGGGCACACCGGCGTTGATAGTGAAGGTGTTAGAAAGAAATCCGTCAACTGCCACTCGTAAAGAACGCTCTCTGAGGAAACATGAGAGCCACAAACAGAACTTTTCAGACATACCATAAGAACGTAGCTTAGCCAACAGCCCATCGTGCCAAACACGGTCAAATGCTTTGGATATGTCAAGAGCAACCGCTCGAGATTCTCCAAAGTGTTCAATTGCGTTGTTCCAAACATGTGTTACGTAAGTCAGAAGATCTCCTGTTGATCTATTTTTACGAAAGCCATATTGCTGATCACTAATAATGTTGGATCCTTCAAGATATTTTAGAAGATGCTGATTGATAGCCTTTTCCATGACTTTCGATATTATTGAGAGTAGTGCGATTGGTCGGTAGTTATTTGGCAAGGTCTTCTTGCCTTTTTTAGGTATCGGCTGAACTGTGGCACATTTCCAGCAGGAAGGAAATATTCCCTTTCTGTAGGATAGGTTGAAAAGTCTACAGAAAACTGGTGTTAGTTCCCTCGCACAGTTCTTGAGAACTATGGCAGGTATTCCGTCAGCGCCTGAAGCCTTTTTGGTGTCTAGCTTCATCAAAATACGTTTTATGATACGCTGTCTGAAGACAATATCGGGCATCCTTGACTGCACTATGGGAATAGTAGGTGGTGTTTTTCCTTGGAAATCGACAGTAGAATGTGAAGCAAAGAGTTCAGCCAACAAGTTCGCTTTCTCAACAGGTGGATAAAGACAAACTGTTTCAATTTTTTGAGCAATGCATCCCAAGAATATCCTACTATCAGTACTACGGCTTTGAGGGTTCTTTTACCATTTGCTACGTGGACTTGTATGGAACTGGCTTTTCTGCAGTTGCAGTAAACAAATCGAAGTACAGGTCACATATAAATCTAGAAAAAGAAATGAGAGCAGCAATTTCAAAACTTCAGTCGCAACTGACGAAGTTATGCTCAGAAAAGCAAGCTCATTCTTCTCATTAATTGTATTGTTTGTAATTTTTTATGTTTTCTAATAAATAATAACTAAGATTCTATATTCTTTGGAGTTTTCTTTGAATAATAAAGTAATTTTATTTTCTGTTAGAGGTATCTTCTTTTAGAAGGGCATCGCAAAAAAATTGCATCCTGTAAAGGGAGTCGCAGTAAAAAAAAGATTGGGAACCCCTGCATTGGACTATAAAATCCTTTTTACTCTAATAGATACTTGTTAGATGCTATAGTTAAAGTGTAAAACACGCTATTTTTCAGATGTTAATATCCCAGAAGCAGAAGATTTAGAATTAATTAAAGAATCCAGACATTTGAAAATATATCTAGTGCTATATCAAAAAAAATCATACTTGTTTCGCTATAAGTTCTTCATACACAGGGCAAAAACAAAAATGTTTTTAAAATGTGTATATCCCCATTAAATAATAATGCTACATATATTTTACATCATCTCCGTTAATAAGCCTGTAATGAACGAAATATCATCATCATCATCATCATTAGCTTATTTCATCCATAGTCGGACGTAAGCCTCCCCAATTTGTCTCCAATGAGCTTTGTTGTTTTCTTTTTGCATCCAATCGTATCCTGCTAATCTTTTTATGTCGTCCGTCCATCTTGTCTGTGGTCTACCTCTGGATCTTTTGTGTTCTCTAGGCCCCCATTCAACTATACGGCGCACATTGGGGCGACGGCGTAAAAAATCGGATATTGGATGAAAAAATTAAAGATGTATTTTTCGAATATTGACGATTTTTTCCTTTAATATATATCCTAAACCATACATAAATATGTTTATAACTAATTTATTCCTTCTGCCTTCCTTAAAATTATCCATTGAAGTGTGACATTTTCGTCAATGTTGGAATTTCTGTAATTCGAGAAATTACATTCTAAATTCTCTGTGGACAACATAACTACGAATATGAGTTAAACGCTTACTAGGACTTGTTTATTAGGTTTAAAACAGCAAATTAATCTTAGTGTAATGTCATTAGAGTGCTACAATATATTAATAAACATTTGACATATTCGACACAAAAAATTATTCTTACTTCAATATTCAAAGATGTATAAAGTTTTTGGAATGAGGTGGAATGAGATGGCGCTTTTACCATTTGATAGGGCAAAGTCTCTAGTTTCCGGAGATATCCTATTTTTATCCCCCTTCGTCCCCCTTTGGTAAAAAAATGGACATTAAAGTTCCCCCGACTTGATCTAGCGTTCTTCACCCAGCGATTCTCTCGGGCAATATTCCAATGAAATGAAAAAATGACGATATACTCCTCATTTCTTATGAAGTATACACTTCTAAAAAAAGGGCAATTAAACTCTTGTTGCCTCTTTTCGGCAACGCGGCTTGACTACTTTGAAATTTCGATCTCAATGCGAGTGTTTGCTTACATCGCACGCCATAGTGAGACAAATGCGACATTTTTCGGTCATTTGCTCATAATTTCGACATTTGTCAATGGAATGACTTCAATTTAATATGCATAATGTACGATTTATATATTTTCAAAAATATGAAATCAAAATCATACAATTTATTATCACGAGCACGATAAAGCGTAAAGATAATTCATGTAAAGATAATTATTCACAGAATCAAAACTATTCAGCAGAAAGATCAATATTATTCGTTCGGACTTTCTTCCTTACATTGCTGGATTCGATGTTTCGAATGCTTATTACACATATCGTATAAAATTCATATCAAATGTTGGGCAGTAAGGAATGAAAATCATAAACGAGAAGTGAAGCAAAGAAAACACGAGATACAGACTGCTTTCAGAACGAGAACAGGTCTTTTGGTAGACTTTATAAAACAAGGGAAGGGTACATCCAATGATGGTAACACTGCTAGGAAATTTTTTGCCAATCTACAGTTATCAGTTGCCATTACAGGTATAGACGAAAATTTGATAACCAGATTTGGAGTTCTATTGCAAGCAATCGCTAGTGGTAAAAAAATTAACGTGATTGAGTTCGAATCTTACGCTTTTAGAACTGCCGAAATATTTGTCATCACTATACCCATGGTACTACATGCCAATGTCAATCCACAAGTTATTGATTCATGGCAGCGATATTATAACAAATGCTATCGTGCCAATAGGGCAATTATCTGAAGATGCTCAGGAAGCAAATCAGAAATATTTCAGAAAATATAGAGAAAACCATTCGCGAAGAATGTCTCGAATATATAACCATGAAGATATTTTTAATAATTTGATGATTGCTTCAGATCCGATAATATCTAATTCGCGAAAATTGATGGAGCGTAAGAAGAAAGAATTGTCCGAAGATATAAAACATCTATTACATTTCAGTGATGATGATACAGATTACGATGATTAAAACAAGAAGTACAAATGTGAGAGGCAAGGGGACTCACAAAAATCAAGCACCCCGAGGGATCAAATATCTGTCACGTCCACGTCGTTGATCCCGGGTAACGCTAAGAGTAGATAATTGATATTCGAAATATTATTCGCTTCATGAGTGTATTTCGATGGGTTAATGTTCCGTTATATGTCGCATGCGTAGGGCAATCGTAACACGGGACAATGATATTAATGCTGCGTAAGCGCAACCAGTGTTTCTAATGTTAGCTATACTTCGAAAATAAAAAAAATGTACCAAAACGAAACAAAAGGCATTTTAAAGCTAAATGTTGATACTTACGCGTAGTATTAACGAAATTTATGAGAAAAATATTTGTGCCTGTGTTATGTCATGAAAATCCTTGAAACCGTCGTTTTTTTCAAGTTTCCGTCATTTTTCTCAAAATTACGACGCGGTAGTCAAATTTGGACAACGGATTCGTGTTCAGCAGGTAAAAATACATTGAAAATGACTATTCGCACTCATGTAATCGAAAAATTTTTCAATTTGTTGTCTAGTATTTTGAAATAATCATCTTTACGCTTTATCGCGCACGCGATAACAGTTTATAGTATGATTTTTATTTCATATACTGAACATATATTAATCGTACATTATGTGTATTAAGTTTGAAGTCATTCCAATAACAAATGTGGAAGTTATAAGCAAATGACCGAAAAATAACGCATTCGCCCCATTGTACTGCGTGTCCATCTGTTATCAGTCCTTCTATATGTCCCGCCCAATTTCACCTTAATGTACATATTCGTTGCACTATATCTGTCACTTTTCATCTTCTTCGTATCTGGATGTTTGGAATACGATCTTGGAGTCTAATACTTAGCATTCCCTTCTCCATTGCTCTTTGAGTTATCTGGAGTTTATTGATTATACTTTTATTTAAAGTCCACGTTTCAGTGCCATTTGTTAAAAACGTCAGTACATACTGATCGAATACTCTGGTTTTTATTGTATTTGGGATGTCTAATTTGAATGTAGATTGTAACCTACCGAACGCAGATCAAGCTAACGAGACTCTTCTATCCAAGTCAACCTTTCAATTATTTTTTGATATTTTGATTTTTTGTCCTAAATATATGAACGTTTGTACCTTTCCTATTCTTTTACCACAGTAAACACACTATACAGTAGCGAAACTCAAGGATAATCGCTAGGAAAATCAGGTTCGTTTTCAGAAGGTCACGTGGCAATCCGCCATGTTAAAAGTGGACCAGCGCGAGATTTGAAATACAAATAAAGTTGTGCAAAGTTTTATCAACCAAAATTATAGATATAGAAATGTTTGAAAATTTTTGATTTGTTATTTAATACAGCATGAGTAATATAAAAGTTAATGCAGCATGAGTAATATAAAAACAAAAAGAATGGAGCACTTCGTTAGAAAATAAATGAATACAGGTGAAAAACTTGATAGGAAGGTATTTGATGGAATTCTTCATATTCAACTTCAGTTTTTAATAACCTTATCCAAAAATTCAAAAGTCTATCAAAGTTAAACGTCACTGTTTGAGGTTAACGTTTTATTTACATCATTTTTCAAATAAATTTGTGATTAAAGATGTTTTTTAAGGACTAAATTAATTTAATTTTAATTGTCATTACTACTACAACATCTTCTAAAATAAGAGCATTTTTTTTCTAAGTAGTGTTGTGTTGTTTGGTGTGATAGATCTCTCGTTAATTAAAAAACACTGTATCTACTTTTTTGGTACTTATTTTTTCTTAAACTACAAAACTATATTGTGTAACTTCGAGAAAGGTTAATATAATATTATTAATGAATTATGAACGTATATGTATAGACCTCTATTTTCTATGTGAATGATTCTTAGAGGTTCTATACCTTTTTGTGTTCTGTTATCTGTATTGCTTTTTGATAATGTAATTAACGCTTGCTTTTATTTACAATGAATTAATATTTAGATCAAAGAGTCAATACAGTAATTTCCTAATTATAGTTACATACAATACTTAGTTATGACCAAGCTGACTTGTCAATTACAATTATATTGGGAATGTGGAATCTTTGGCACAATGACACTACTCAGTATTTATCACCACTACACCAAACACTTTATTTTTGCACTCGACGCGCGTTTTGCTAACCATATTAGCTTCATTAGGAGAAATGATTGACTCATATATACTGAGTATTGTCAAATACAGTTTAAAAGGAAAATAACTATATTTAATTTATAGTATAGGTATACAACAATAGAAATAAGTTCTTTATAGGAGGAATATTAATAACAGGTAACTAAATCTTCAAAATTTTAATAGTAACCATAATTACCATCAAAATGGACTTCGATTAGGTGGACTGTCTATTTAACGAACTTATTTTCAGAATATTTTACCCTCTGGCACACATCGTCTGACAAAATCATATTACAAAAATTTTTTTGGAATCACATTAAAATTTTTCTTATTTTAATAGCATATTTGATTCAATAATCCATTTATATCAGTTATTTCAATAATATCATTCCACAGTGGTTTTGTGATCTCAACACGACACTTAATATTTAAACTTTCAAACCCAGCTTATAAGAAAATAAAATATACTGTCTAAAATTTGAAAATAATAAATATGTTGTTATAGGTTCTGTATTCCTTACAATATATTCACAGAAACTTTTGAAAGATTGGCATGAAAAAGGAGCAATGTAATTTATAGAGAAAAATAGAAAAAAAAAAGTCACATTCAGAGTATTAATTGTACTTGCAATTAAATAGTGTTAAATTTATCAGGTTTATTATTAGAAAAGGTGTGTCAAACAATTAACTCAGATGAAGTTATTGAAAACTAGAAGCCTCTTGAGAATACACTTTTTAGAAAAGAATAATATGTTTTATTTATAATTTATCAAATATAAATAGTTTTAAATAACTGAATACTAGTTTAGTAAAAATAAATCTTTCTAAAAACCAGAATTTGGAGGATTATTTATTAATCATAAAAAAATTACACAGGCACACAAACAAAGTTTTTCACTACCGAACAGATCGCTATACCTATATGTATTTTTGGGTGCTGAAACCGAATCCGAGGTCAGAATTGAGCAATCACGTCAGGATTTTTAAATAACCAGCCGAACTAAGTTTAGAAATAAATTTCAAGCTTTAATGACCAAATCACTCTACCAATATGAACGTTTTATTAAATCAATCAAGGTTCCCTGGAAGGCCGTCTCTTGAGCAAATACGCCTAAACAAAATGTACATTAGTAATGATAATATCGTTTCAAGCATATGTATTTTTTCAAAAATGCATTCAAGATAGTTAAAAGTTGTCTTGTGAAAGCAAGCAATAGAGATTTATTAAAATAATTAACAACTTCAACAACTTTAATCGCATACCATGATTTCTATGAAATCATTGTTTCAACTAAAAACAGACGAACTGCAAAAGAAAATCATTAATGCAGCAACTTAAACTTTGACGGATAATACTGTTGATGATTACATGTGATGTAAATAAAGCATAATTAAATTTAGTTATGATTTAGAATAATAGTCTTAGCGCGCCCTGATTGACTTAGAAATTTTTTATTTGCAAATTTTAGAGCATAAAAAAGTGTGACTCGAGCTTTTTTCTACAAACTCTCTTTTCCTTCTGTCTTTGTATTCATATAAACTGCAGTCACATCAAGAAACGATGGACAATACATTTCCAAGACACATTCCGAGATCGGATGTAAACACTGAGCGGCCATTTTGAAAAAGGACCCGTCGACGCACGCGCCGTCAATATCTCGTCACGAAATTGGAGCTCAGTTTCGCTACTGTAGTATGTTTACTGTGCTTTTACCTTCTATTAATAGTTCCTGGCTGTTATCTTCATTTTCGTTGTTGAAATATTTGGTTTTGGTGAAGTTTATTTTTAGACCTATTTCTCGAGACTTGTGTTTTATAACAAGTCTCAAAATTTGTAAAACGCTATTTTAGAATGAGACTGCCCTGTTTTTTAAAATTCCGTTTTATCCTAATTAAACAATTTAGTCTTTTTTTAACGAAATGCCTTTTAATTTCTTTTAGGAAAAAGCTACGCCCGCCCAAGCACATTAAAAACCCATCTGCGGACTCACAGTGGAGAAAAGCCATTTCGGTGTGCTGACTGCAACAAATCATTTTCCCAAGCAGCTAATTTAACTGCGCATGTACGAACGCATTCAGGAAAAAACCCTTTAGATGTCCCGTGTGTGATCGTCGATTTTCACAAAGTTCATCCGTGACAACGCATATGCGCACGCATTCAGGGGAACGGCCTTACAGGTAAGCATACGGATAGGTAGAAAATGTTGAAAATCATATATTAATTGTGCCTTGTTCTTTAGGTGTTAATGGTAACATTGGAAGTATATTATTAAATATGGGATTTAATTACAAAGCTAATTTTTGTAATTCATTACAAAATCAGCTTATTTTACCAGTATATAAATTAAATTTTTAAAGACTATTATTACAACTAGACAATAAATAATAAGCAATACTACATGATATAGTTTGTCCTAAAACTAAAGATCCTGATTTTTTCCGTTTTAAGTGGGCAATATAAAAATTCTGACCTTTTGTTTATGATAGGTTACAGAGATGGACTTAAGAATTTTATTCATTAATGAAAATAAATAAAATTATAAGTGTTTTTGGATATGTTTATTTATAGATGCATGTAAAAAAAAATGGATAAGAAGTACAAATATACAGTTTGAACGAATGGGGTTTACAAGAGGGGACATATTGTATAAATAAAAATATATTTTAACTTAAGCCTAATTAGGTTTCACTATCACTGTCATCAGCTGAGGTAATTATCAGTGGTTTTATATTATTTACAAAAATATATGAATCTTCAACTTTAACAACGTGCTGAATGGAATTCTTCCAGGTTCCTACAAGGTATCTCATTTATAGCTTTTTTTACTAATTCAACCACTGACACGCTTAAAGTAGGCGAAACATTTTGTGTCCTTATTTTTGATTTAACTTGATGCCAAATATGTTCAATTGGATTAAACACACAATAATACGGAGGAAGCCGCAAAACAGTGTGTCCCATTTTCTCAGCCATACTATCACAAACATATTTCTTTTTCAATTTATAGTCTTTCAAAACTTCCAAAAGATCACTTTTTTTAACTAAACTCAAAATGAATGTCATTTTCTAGCATATATTCCTGTATTTCCGATTTGGAGTTGGCTGCATTAGGAACCTTATTTAGTAGGCGACTATGGTAACTTGCATTGTCCATAACTATAACACTCTATTCGGGAACATTTCACAAAAGGGAATTTTGACACCAATTTTCAAAAAGTTCTGCGGTCGTGTCTTCGTGATAGTCCAAACTAGAATCTTTTATGTTTTTTTCAGATAATAGTCAACAGTTTGAAACCCAGCCCTTTTCACATCCAGCATGCAAAATGGTTATTCGTTTACCTTTATTTGAAGGTGCGTTAGTCTGACATTTTGTACTGCTGTCAACAAACCCTTTTTGCGCAGTGTCATGGGTATCGAACCATGTTTCGTCAAGGTTAGTTATTAGCCAATTCTCGGATCATGCTCTTTAATTTCTTGTAAATAAGTATTTTGCAAGATTCGTAATCTTTGTGACTCCATCACTATTTGCCTTTTGTTGATTTTTCGGAACGTAAATCCCATTCTTAAGAGAATTCTGTGAAGGGTTAATCGGCCACAATGTATATTGGTCCCGTCCTACACCAGTCTTAATTTTATTTTGTCTAGTGTCGGCACCAACTGCTCTTCATACATAGAATATATTTTTCTCCTGATGCCGTCTTTTTCACAATTGTCTACATGATGCATTTGAAAATCTTTCCGTTTTTTCCTGTTCCTTAGGGATGGTTTTCCTACAATACCCTTAATCGTAGAAATTGGAGTTTTTGTTAATTCACTGGTTTCTTGCAAAGTACTTTGTTTATTCAATTTTCTTTTTACCAAACTGTCGTAAACATTTGTTTACCGTCAAGTGATAAATATTTTCTCTTGCGATAGCCACTATTTTTTTTTCCCATGGACGCCACATAATTAAAATAGAACCGTTACGTTGTAAGTTGTAAGTAAAACTAAAAATAAAAATAATAAAAAGTATCTTTCGAATCTTAATGGGGATCTGTGGTCATTATGCCTATATTATCAAATACTTAAAGAGCTCCAAACAGGGTTGCCAGGTAGTAAATATATAGGTAAAAATAGATCCAATATGATTGCAGGTGCAAGTGATGGCGGTATACAAAGCAGGTAAAATAAAAATACGTTTATCGTAATACCTGGCAACTATGCACAAAACCTTAATAGGGTCGTTTATTGCCCCATTGAAAAAGCAAAAAGGCAGGATCTTATTTCTTGGGATTTAGTTTACTATTAGTTATGTTCATATGTTGAAGTAAATAAACATACAAAAGAGAGAATCTTCAAAAACAAAGAAATTTCAACCGTTGGTTTTAAGTCCGTACAAGTATTATAATAAAAAGCAGTTTACAGCTTTCAAAGATAGAAAAGTTTATTATATGTTTAGATATTGAGTCAATGGCATTTTGATATCAGTTATTTTCCGTGTTTATATTATTGCTAATAGGGCTGTCGGACGCAGCACGATAAGATTATTGTAAAACTGTAAATAGTCTTTCATTTTAAATTCTATTTCAACAATATTCTACTTGCAAATATAAGTGACAAAGTAATTAGAGCAGGGGTCGGTAACCTATGGTACGCGTGCCATCTCTGGCACGCCAAGCAATTTTGAATGGCACGCGTACCTATTCAAAGTTTACACATTAATTCTGTAATCTGTGACATGTTTCGAAATTAAGTAAATAATCGAAGACAATATTACTTTAACGATACAATCAAAAACGATATATTATATAGGTCACTAGGTATTATTACCAAAAACTACAAAATATATATTTTGTAATTTATAATTTTACTGAATGCATTGGTTTGGCTTTAATTTCGGCAAGTATTAAAGACGGCAAGCCTCAAAATATAAGCCTAGGCAAAAACACAAATAAACGTCCTCAATTCAGATCAAAAGAGCCGCTATAAGGCGGTTTTTGTTTGACTTCAATCGTTCCGACGCGCGCCGCAACTCTTTTTATATTGCCGAACTTTAGTTTTTGTTAGATTTAACTTCTAGGCGGCCCTTTGATTGCAATGGGCGCGTTATAGATCATAATTTTTGTTCTAAGAAATTTAATAAACGTAATTATTGGAATTTTCTGGAAAAATTATTTTTCTATGTATAGCAAGCGGCTACACGTTTGGATCATTTAGTATAGAAGTAACATCCGTTCCAGTGAATAGTCGTCGAAAAGTTTAAAAATTAAAATTACGTTGCATTATGGCCGCGAAGAAACAGAAGGTAGACGTTCGATCATTTCAAACTTCATGGACAACAGATTACGGTTTTATGCAGCAAAACGATCGGGCCATTTGTGTCCTATGTCGGGAAAGCGTAGTTTTCGGGATATCTAGTGTTCAACGCCATTTCCAGATAAAACATGAATCGTCATTTAAAGATAACGCTGATAAAAGAGAGGCAATACAAAGAGCAAGTAAACAATTCGAGAAACAGTCAACATTCTTTAGCAAAGTTTTCCAAGGAAAAAATCAGGTAACTGAATGCAGTTTCAAAATTGCACAATCGTTGGCACCAAAGGGTTGGCCGTTCACTGACGGAGAATTTATGAAGCAAACGTTTTTGAGTACTGGCGAGATTTTATTCGACGACTTGTCCAATAAGGATACAATATTGGCCAGGATTAGGGATATACCGGCATCAGCGCGGACCATCGAGAGATGAATTACCGAAATGACACAAAATGTCCAAAAACAGCAGAGAGACGCTATCAAACGGAGTTTTGTATTTAGTGTAGCATTGGATGAAAGTGTCGATATTAATGACATTACCCGACTGGCAATCGTTGCGCGATACTTCGATGATGGCAGTGTGTATGAAGAGCTGATTTGTCTGCTCCCTTTGCAGAATTTGTTAAACATTTTGAAAAGCGGAACATTGATGTAAATAAAATTTTTTGCGAGAGATGGCGCTCCTGCTATGATTGGGAGACATAAAGGATTTGTTTTCCTTCTTATTGAACGCATGGGTCAATCAGTTTTGAATTTTCATTGCATAATTCACCAAGAGAGTTTGTGCGCTAAAATCTCCGCTGGAAGTTTAAAATCCGTGATGGATAGGGTGGTTAAAATATGTCGGTCGTTTTTTCACTGATCCATAGACAATTTAAGGCGTTTCTGCAGGAATTAGAAAGTGCATATTCAGATATACCATTGCACAATAATGTGCACTGGCTCAGCCGTGGTAAAATGCTCGTTAGATTTGTGCAATGTCTGGGCGAAATTAAATCGTTCTTGTTGGAAAAAAATCAAGTGGATGCTTATCCTGAACTAGAAGATAAGAACTGGATCTGTATGTTAATGTTTCTTACTGATATTACAAACCACCTCAGTGAACTCAACTTAAAGTTACAAGGTTCAGGCAAAACAGTTCTGGATTTATACGAATCCTGGAAATCATTCAAATTAAAAATAGATTTATTTATCAGCGATATTACTACAAACACATATAAATATTTTCCAAATTTAAAAACTTATATATCCAGTGTCGACGATGGTGCACTATAGACGAAATTCTGAAATATATGACTAATTTAAAAGAAGAGTTTACCGAGAGGGGTCAAGATTTTGATAAACATGGTCCTATGTTCGCTTTTTTAATCAAACCAGATTTAATGGATTTTCCCAGCAGTTGCTTTGACATATCTCTTTTCTCATGGATGGACATTAATTTTGATCTTCACTACATTGAATTTAAAAGCTCCGAGTTATGGAACACGAAATTTGTAGAATTAAGAAGGGCATTAGAAGGTGACTGCCAGAACCATTCAAACGAGATACTCAGTTGTTGGATGAGTTTACCAGAAAAATTTATTTGTCTTAAGAAAGTAGCGTTTGCCATGCTTACAGCTTTCGGATCATCCTATATCTGTGAACAACTTTTTTCCCATAGGAGAGTGATTTTAAACCCGGACCGAAGCAGGCTGACAACAGACAACTCGGAAGCATGTGTGACACTGCAAATAACCAGACACGAACCGGATATAAGAAAACTCAACTTCAAGCACAGGGTTCACACTAGATCCTAGGACTAGTATAATAAAATTATTTCTTAAATGTTAAAATTTTTTTGTAATTAACCCTTCTAAAAGCAATATTTTAAGTTAATTTAAGTTATTTTTTGTTAATTTTAGTTGTAGTAAGTACCTATGTCGGCACGCAAAATGTTGTATGGATGAAAACTGGCACCCCTTAGTTAAAAGGTTGCCGACCCCTGCATTAGAGGTTCGAATTTTTGGGCACACTCTTTTTTGAGATAGATTATATTTTGCAGGATTGCATTTAATTTAAATTATGTATTTTTAGGTGCAGACTCTGTAAAAAGGCGTTTTCAGATAGCAGTACCTTAACTAAACACCTACGTATACACAGTGGAGAAAAACCATACGAATGTAAACTTTGTTTACTTAGGTTTAGTCAAAGTGGAAACTTGAATAGGCATATGAGAGTACACGGTTCTGCTAATGGATTACCTCCATGACACACACTGTTTGGTTATCATGTCTAATTATTTAAGTAGTTTAGTCAACGACTGTAAATAAATTGCTACTTATTTATTATTAAAACTATTACGCTAGTAAATTGAAAAAAAAATTGTCATAAATGGAAAGATAATTTTTATAACAAAACTATTTTTATTTTTTTTTACAATTAAAAAGTTATATCAAATTGGATTTCCTATTATTAGCTGTCAATAGGCATTAAACATGTTTTACCCTACTTACATATTTTTTTTCTTCCACAATGTTTTTTGTGTGAAATTTCAAAGTCGTGTGTCTTCATTATCACTTGTCTAACCCATTTAAAATTAATATTTTTTATAAGTAAAACAGTATTTTTGAAATTTCGGAAAAAGAGATCAATTTTAGTTGAAAATGAGTTTATTATCAAAAATATTTATTTGAAATTTGTTAATCATATTGGTAATGATGATATGAGGCACCAGATTGCAGAACTGCCACTACGCGTGACCTCTGTTTCCGTAGTAGGTAGGAGAGAGGATAACGCGTCGGTAGGCGGACAAAATCGATTCACAACGCAATAATCAACTAGTCGTTTTTCTGTTAATAATTAACGAATCAAGTTGATTTTTGCATAGAAAGGCTCTTTAGGCTCGTGCGCCTCTTATAGATATAGGCGTTTGACAAAATTGTTTGTTTAATTTGTTATTAATAATGAATAAACTTTACGCTGGAAAATTTCAATATTAATTTAAAAACTGGCCAAAATTATCAATATCGGCTTATTTTTCATTCATTTGCGAGTATTATATCAAAAAATTCAGATCAGTATGTTAATCTTTGCAGCAATGATGTAGATAAATAAACAAACGCGCACGAGCTCTTAGCGTATGCCCGCGTTTTAATATAGCTAATCGTAGTATTTTTTTTTTAAATGCTTTCAGCTGCCAAAAAGACATTTCGTTTCCTTATTTGGTTATTTCATTTGGAAATGAAATAACCAAGTATTAATGTTAATTTGTCGTAGCAAAATTAAATAAGAAAACTAAATGATGTAAGTCTGTAGATATAAATTTTCAGAGTAAAAATTATTATAAAAAGGTATATGCACACCTTAAAATAATTTTTACAATTTTTAACGTCAAAATTCAAAAACCATTTAGTTTTACAGTTTGGCTTTTCCGTTTGGTTAAACTATTAGGAAAACCATGAAAAACCAAAATCACGTGTTTCCACAACGTTTACAATAATGGTTATCATTTTTGGAAATATAAATTTTTTCTATAAAAGTTTCTTCAATATTCGATTTCATCAGTTCCAAATGGAAAACAAAGTTTGGAACGAAAACTTTTTCTGTATGGAGCAAAAAGTTTGGACTCGAGACTATTTTAACGTAAAAAAAATGACTTTGAATTTTGGGGTGAAAAATTGTTACAACGATTTTAAAGCATGCATATATCTTTTTATAATTTTTATATCATACCTTTACATAAAAACCTTCAAAAAAACACTCCAAAAAATACTTAACTAATTGAGCGTATTTTCGTACACTCAACTTGAGTGTTTTTCCTTACGAAAAACACTCAACTTCAGTGTTATGTTATGAAAAAAAAAACAATAAAGAGTTTTTTAAAAGAATAATCAATTAAGAAAACAATATTTTTTGGCAGCTAAAATCATTCAAAAACAAATTTTGCGCTAAGAGCTCGTGCGCACTTGTTTATTTATCCACATCATTGATGCAAAAAATAACAAACATGAATCTATAGACTGTCACTTGCAAAGAAAAATTTTTGGGGAAACTCGAAAGCCATAAAAAAACAACATACATCCAACATGGGATCGACTTAATGACCAATTCGTCATGCCAAACACAATTAAATGTCATGGATATACGAGGATGGATTGAAAAGTTAGCGGCCTAATCAGGAAAACAAAATAAAATACGTACAAAAATATTTTTATTTTTCAACGTAATCTCCACCTAGCTCTATGCACTTTTTTCACCTGCTTTCCAAAGCTTCCACACCTGTTTGAAAAAAAGATTCCTTAAGGTCTTCAAAACACTGGTTAACTGCAGCTTCGACTTCTTCATTTGATGAAAATTTCTGGCCACTAAGGTGTTTTTTTAGTTTTGAAAACAGATAAAAGCCCGAAGGTGCCAAGTCAGGAGAATAAGCCGGGTGGGGCAGCAATTCGAAACTACAATCAGCAATTTGAGCCATAGACTCAACAGACGTGTGAAATCGAACGTTGTTCTAATAGAACAAAGTTTTCTTTCTCAGTAATCCTGGGCGTTTTTCCTTAATTTCTTGACTTAAACGGAGCAAAAGGGTGCAATAGTAAGTCGAGTTTATTGTTTCGCCTTTCGAAAGGTAGTCCACCATAATAATTCCTTTGGCATCCCAAAAAACTGACTACCTGAACTAACCTGAATTTTTAATATGATACTCGCAAATGTACGAAAAATAAGCCGACGTTGGTCATTTTGGCCAACTATTTAATTAATATTGACATTTGTCAGCATAAGTTTTATTCATTGTTAATAACAAATTAAAAAACAATTTTATCAAACGACTATATGCATAAGAAGCGCACGCAAAAATCAACTTGATTTCGACAGAAAAACGACGAGTTAATTATTGCCTTGTAAATTTATTTTGTCCGTCGATCGCAGCGTTATTCTCTCTCCTACCTACTAGGGAAACAGAGGTCACGCGTAGAGGCAGTTTTGCAATCCAGGGACTCATATGTAAAACTTCGAAATTGTATGTTTCGCTATTTTATTTGGAAAGAAGAGATTTTATAAAACCTAAATTAGCTAATATTATTTGTTTTCTGAAATAAGGCCCCTTTTTTAATATTATTAAGTTTTTAATTGGAATTTTCTTTTAAATTTAAATACCCGGTCAAGTGCAAGTTGGACTTGCGCAATTAGTGTTCCGTATGTTGATTGCTTTTGAAATAAAAATTTTTGTTCCGGAAGTATAAAATGATCAGTGACTTCACAAAACACATCCCAAATGAGTTGTTAACAAAGTTTTTTTTTTCCGATGTTTACTGAAAACTAATCATCCCAAATGAGTTTTCAACATAGTTTTTTTCCGATCTTTATTGAAATTTTTTCAAAATTTTTTGATCAGTACTTATCGAGATAAGGGGGAGACAGCGATTTTGCACACTTTTTTAAAAATAATACAAAGAGAAGTGTGCGCAACTATTACATTATATATTTTTTTGAACTCGTCTTTTTACAAGGTTTCGTTTAACACCCCACTCGATGACCTGATCAATTTTTTTTCACCCCCTCAAACTAATCCCTTATGTCAAAATTTAACTTTGAAAACTACACGACTCTGATGAGGCTATCAATTCCTATATTAGTGCGAAATTTCAACCTTCTATGTGAAATAGTTTTGGAGAAAATCAGATGTGACAGACAGACAGACGGACGGACACCGAAGTGATCTTATAAGTTTTTGTATTTATAAGTGTTCCGTACGGAACACTAAAAATAATCTGAGTATTAGCTGAAGTCAGGAACAACAAATTCTATTGCTAAATAAAAGGTATTTACCGATTACAATAAACAGGTAGTGATTGCTTATTATCTATTAAATTCCTAAGTTTGCACTCTTGCATTTAAATATTAGTAAAATATTTTGCATGAATTCTGTTCTGGTTCTGTTTGTGGCTCTCATGTTTCCTCAAAGAGCGTTCTTTACGAGTGGCGGTCGACGGATTTCTTTCTAACACCTTCACTATCAACGCCGGTGTGCCCCAGGGCTCCATACTGTCTCCTACTCTCTTCCTCATTTACATTAACGATCTGCTGGAAAAGACCGAGAATCCAATCTACAGCTTTGCTGATGACAGTACACTTATCTCTTCATTCACTTTGAACGCTCGGACATCGGCTACTCAGACTAATATCCGCAGACAGCAGGAAGTCATTCAACTTAACAAAGACCTGGAAGAAATTCTATCTTGGGGTGACAGTAACCAAGTGGAATTTAACGCTACAAAAACCCAGGTGGCAGTTTTCTCTAAAAAAGTTAACGTTGCTGAACCTGACATAGTTATGTCGGGGCACTCCATCCCTCTAACATCGTCACTCAATTTGTTGGGCGTTAATTTAGGAGCAAATATGTCCTAGCATGAACATGTTGCAGGCATAGCAAGGAGAGCTTCTCAAAAGTTGGGAATATTATTTCTAACCAGAAAGCTTTACACTCCACAACAACTGTTAATTCTTTACAAAGCTCAAATTCGACCAACTATGGAATACTGTGGCTCCGCTCCCAAACATACACTGCAAATGTTGGATTCTATTCAAAGAAGAGCTGTTCGTCTGATTGGAGACCCGGAACTGACCGACGGGCTTGATTCGCTGGAACATCGAAGAACTGTTGGTGACTTGAGCCTATTCTATAAGTACTTTCATGGAAAGTGTCCGAAGTATGTGCGCTCTTCAAGCAGTCTTTTATATGGAGAACATCATCCTTTGGAATAATTTGCCCAGGACCGTGTTTCCCACCGAGTACAATCTACGGCGATTCAAGAACAACGTGAATCGCTTTTTCCGCACACGTGTCGCTCCTGTGGCGCTTTAGGGACTTCCCTGTAGCACGTGTGCTAGACCCCTAAAAAAAAAAAAAAATAATAATAATAATTACTGTTTGTTTAAAAGAAGCATTATCAACACCAACATCTAAATTACAATTTCGATAATTATGAACATTTATATGTAGTCTTTTAACGCCTTTTTGGATGGTTAATTAGATTAGTGAATACATTTTTATAAGCTGAGCAAATATAATAATATAAATCATATGGGAGCAATAGATGTGGTCAGACATTGATTAATAAAAGTTTTTGAAGGTCAGACTGGGGGCCGTTTCAGCAATTAAATTTTTTTTCAGATACTGTGTTAGTAATTGACGGAAGTAGTATTTTTACTTTGTTACGATGTCTTAGTTGTAAATCAACGTTCGAGTTCGATTCCATGTAAATTGACAATAAATAATCAGTTATTTTCGAAGATATTGTATCTATGTTACATATGTACAGTCGTTATTTTAAGTGTATCACTGGATTTAAAATTTTTTTATTTCATAGAGACAATTTTTTCGACATCTGTATTTAATACTTCGTGAAGCAGCTTTGACAAGACAATTTAGATTTCACAAAGGCAGCAGCGGCATATTTTTGCACTATTAGATAGCATCTTCGTTCCAATTTCAAAACTAAATAACTGTTCATATTTATTTCACTAATAACTGTGATAAGGAGCATTTTTTTTTGATATCGTATTTGATTTTTTTATGAAAATTCTATATATTTTTTTAGCATATCAGAAATATTTATGAAAAAGCAGACCTTTACCAACTATGCGATTTTTTAAATCTTTTTCTACAACCAACTCAAAATCGATAACAAAATTTCGTTTAATATTTTGTGCTTCTCTTTACAAATTAAAGAATCTTAGAAAAATCACATTCCAGTCCTTTTTATACGTTTTTACATGTTAAGATTGGAAACAATAAAAAAAAAACCGGTCAAGTGCAGTTGAACTTGCAGAATTAGTGTTCCGTACGTTGATTGTTTTGAAAATAAAAATTTTTGTTACGGTGGTATAAAATGATCAGTGACTTCACAAAACACACCCCAAACGAGTTTTCAACAAAGTTTGTTTCGAATCTTTACTGAAATCTGATGACCTTCAAATTTTTGTTTTTTTTTAAATACCAGATAAATTATTAAAGGTAATGCACTCGTGATAATTTTCGTTCAATCTACCCCTCGTGGAGAATACCAGGATTTTTTCAAAATTTTTTGATAAGTACTTTTCGAGAAAAGGCGCGGGACAGCGATTTTTCGCGATTTTTTTAAAAAGTGTGCGCTAGTATTACATTATATATATATTTTTTACTCGTGTTTTCACAACCTTTCATTTGACACCACACTCGATGACCTAGCAAAATAATTTTTTTTTCACTTCCGATTTCATCCCCCAAACTTAACCCCTTAAGTCAAAATTTAACTTTCAAAACTACATGGCTCTGATGAGGCCATCAATTCCTATATTATTACCAAATTTCAAGTTTCTATGACAAATAGTTTCGGAGAAAATCGGGTGTGGCAGACAGACAGACAGACAGACAGACAGACAGACACCGAAGTGATCTTATAAGTGTTCCGTACGGAACACTAAAAACCTACTTGATTTTTAGATCTCCAGAGAAATCTGCAAAGGACGTGTGACAAGTTATATTCGGAATTACTCCCTTTTACTCCATCTCTCACCCTAATTTTTCTATAAATAATTTTGCTTCTCAACAAAAACTAGGAAAAGGTCCTATATTACTATTAAAACTCTACAAAATTTACCAAGTCTTACTTTTCTGGCAGCATCCATTCGAAGCTACAACTTTCTTTCCTACTTCTAGTACCATGCCTGTGTTGTTAGAAATGTTTTTTATAATTTGGGGATTCTAAAAAGTGAAAAAATAGCACAGGTATACCAAAAAAAATTATCCGTCTTTTAAGTGAGACACCTGTTTTCTTAAGTATTTTTTTATGCTGAATCCAAAAAATTCATAAAAAAGACATCCACCATGAGGTTTTTTCAGAAAACACACTTAAAGTTACCAGAAAACTATTAAATTAAAAAGACATTTTAATAAATAATGTAAAACTGTATAATCATTAAAATTATGGAATAAAACTAAAACCTAATATTTTTAAGTTTTTATGATAAATGTAGATTTAGACCACTTAAAGATGTCCGAAATAATAGTTTTATTTTATAATTTTAATGATTATACAGTTTTACATTATTTATTAAAATGTATTTTCTTTTATTTAATAGTTTTCTAGCAACTTTAAATGTGATTCCTGAAAAAACCTCACGGTGGATATCTTTTTTTATGATTTTTTTAGATTCTGTATAAATAATATTTAAGAAAACACATGTCTCACTTAAAAGTCAGACAATTTTCTTTTTGCATACCTGTGTAATTAATACTTTTTTCGGTTGTGTAACAATAAAATTAATTTTATTAATATATTATATAATGTCAGATATAGCCACAAAAAAATACAAAGCAGTAAGTTTTCTTCTCCAGCAAAGTGTCAAGAAATAACTACAGTAGAACCCCGATTAACCGAGTCGCGATTATCCGAGCTCCGGATTAACCGAGCCAATCTAAGAACCTGATTATCCGAGGTACGCGCGTCTATGCTGCGTATTAACCGAGCTTCTAAAATATGTATGTACATATTTCCATTTAAAATCGTCGGGGCCTTCGGGGAATCCCCCTGGCCCGTGTGAGGGGTTCCCCTATTTATGTTTTTGGACTCTTTCAGCATGTAAATTTGCGTGAATGCAGTGCGTTACAGCGTTTACTACTGAGAAGCACGAGTATACTCACATAATTTATTTGGTTGGAGTTCTGGTAGTTAAGTGTAATTAATAAGAACTGCTTTGTTTGAATTTTGTTTGTCGTATTATAATGGAGCAAAACAAGCGTAAAAGAATCGTCGTTCCTACTGAAGAAAAATTAAAAGCCATCAGAAAAATTGAAGCAGGAGAGACAATTAAAGTTGTTGCACCAGGTTATGGAGTAGGTGAGGTAACAGTTGGAGATTGGAAAAGAAACCGCACAAAAATAGAAGAGTGGTGTATAAATCAAGCCCCCTCATCCTCAGGAAGAAAATCAATGAAAACCGGCGACTATGAAAATGTTAACAAAGCTTTATTCATGTAGTTTAACCAACAGAGATCAAAAGGTGTGACTCTGTCAGATCCAATTTTACAACAGAAAGCAATAATGATTAGTAGGCAATTCCCAGAGATAGATCAGTTTACCGCCAGTTCTGGATGGCTTGACCGCTGGAAAAAACGGTACGGTGTACGACAACTGACTGTATGTGGTGAAAAACTTTCTGCTGATGTGTCATCAATTGAGAAGTTTAAGCAGAACTTTAAAAAGTAAATCGAAGGTTGTGGATACACATGTGATCAAATTTACAACTGTCACGAAACTGGTCTGAATTATAAAATGCTTCCATCAAAAACATTGGCATCTCGATAGGAAATAGGAAATCCCACTGATGGTGATTGGCAAGTCTGCATGTCCAAGAGCTTTAAAAGACATCTCACCCAAAGCCCTACCAGTCTATTACAAAAATCAGAAGAGGGCATGGATGGATGCGACCTTATTTACTAACTGGTTTGAAGAAGAGCTCGCGCCATCTGTGACTAAATTTTTGAACAGAAACCGTCTTCCTACTAAAGCAATTTTGTTATTGGATAATGCCCCCTCTCATCCTGGAGAAGGACTTCATGTGGACGAAATTGTTGTAAAATTTTTTCCTCGAAATATAACCAGCATAATGCAACCAATGGATCAAGGCATCCTCGAAAACATTAAAAAAAATTATAGGCGTTTATATCTTAAACATCTGTTAGAATATACAGAAAAGGAGGATATTATCAATGGGATGAGAAAGGTTACACTGAAACATGTTATTTACTGGGTAAGTCAAGCTTGGGATTCTGTGCGTACTACCACTATTCAAAAATCTTGGTCAAAAGTTATTGATTTTGAGGACTATAATGACAGTGAAGATGATACTCTAATAAATGAATTAGCTTTGAAATTGAAAAGCCATGGAGAAATGTCCTGTTCAAATTTTGACAGCGAGATAGAAGAAAAAGAAAAAAGTTTATTTGAAGTAATGCAAAAATTAAAAGGTTGCAAAAATGTGACAAGAGAAGATGTTGTTGAATGGATGATGATTTAGAAGTAGAAATGAGTATTGAAGAAATAACGAATGCCTTTCAGGAAACCGAAAAATCAGATGACGATGACGATGACGAAGCGGCGGTGGATGAAAGTCTCCACTAAGATCTCTCATTAAGAAGGTTTTGCTTCTTTGGAAAAAGCTTTGAAGTATATCGAACAACAACCAGAGGCAACCCCAGCGGATTTGCTTCTTCTTAATAGATGGAGAAACATTGCAGCGAGAATTGCAATATGAAACAGAAGCGCATTTTTCACTGTTTTATAATGTATGTACCTATTTATATGTTAAAAACGTTAATACATCGGTTTAAAGTATTGGTGTTTATTTTTTGAATGAATAAAAAACAAATCCGGATTATCCGAGTTTTCAGTTATCCCAGGAGGGTGCCCCCCCCCCCACGTTACCTCGGATAACCGGGGTTCTACTGTATTTAGAAAAACTTTAAGCTTGGTGTGTTTAAAGTCAATAGTTTTCTTATAAGTAAACGAATTTAATATTTATTTTCTTCATTTTTCCTATTAATTTCGCTAGGTTTGTATCCAGTAGTTCTGTGAACGGTATTATGTTTTTCAACAATAATGGGAAAAATATTATAACATACCACTTATAATTTCCACATAATGTTTTTTAAAGTTTGATTAACAAGCTCCACAATACTCGATTTTAAATTCGAAAAGCTACTATAATGATTAATGTTATAAACATTTATTAGTTTTTGAAAGTCTCTGTGGTAAAATTTTTTTCCTAGATCTGTTTGCAAATTAACAGGTTTTGTGGTTTTATCTAAAATTTTTTCATTGCCGCCGTTACATATTTCCCACTTTTGTTTTAAGTGGTTCGGCCCAAACATATTTTGTAAAAGCATTTGTTATGACTAAAATATATCTATTCGATTTATTAAATCTAGCATAGGGCTGCATTTCAACTAAATTACCTTGCCATAGGTCATCTAAACTCTAGCAGGTTTATGTAATTTTTCAACAATAGTTTCTTTTATATTTTCCTTCATGTTACTTTGTTTATACTAATCCATTTTGCTAAATATCTTACTTAAATAACAATTAATTCTTTTTTTTTTGACTTTTATTTTTTATCAACTCTATCTTTGATTTTTTTTAATATTATCGTCAATCTTTGCGAAATCCTCTTCTTATTTTTTATGCAGTGGTCCAATGAGCATAAAAGTATTCTTAAAATACGATTCTTCAAATTTAAGAACCGCCTAATTTTCTATAAAGATGTAAACTATTTATTCAATCCCTTATATAAGAGGTATATACGTATACGTGTCATTGTTGACAAGCATTTAACAGTTAATAAAATAGGTTCTTAATTTCTGAAAATCGTCTTAATTTTGGTTCGCTATTTCCTGAAATATTAGATTTTATAATTGATACGCAAGTTTATAATATTTCCATTAATTATCGACCTCTACATTTTTATATTGGCGCAAAAATTCTATTTAATAGTATGATAATATATGCGAGTTTTAGAAAATTTAAATTGTCTTTGTACACGTCAAATTTTGATAGCTGTTAATACTTTTGACATGATAACATAACGAAAAATTACTTGCTTTTAAAAAAATGACTAACATAGGTAGCCCAGTCGCCAGGGACTTTGAGCTCTCATTAAATGTTAACAGGCTGCATTTTGGAACACAGGTAGTTTTTTGGACGTAGAATATGGTAAAAAAAAAAGTTTGCTAAAGTCTGATGTACGCTAAGCCCACAAAATCCAAAATAAAATAAAAAATTCTGTTTTTCGGTAATATTTCGAAAAATCATATCTAAAAACCAATAGCACCACGTGAAAGAGCATAGCATAAAAATAGTATATAGATTTTTATCTAGATTTTTTTTATTAGTATTAGTGTGAGGATTTATTAAAAATTCGGATAGGTGAGTGTGAGTGTAGCGCGCCAAGCAGGTTAATTTGAAAGTGTACGCGCACCGCTAGAAGCCTAATCGATATTGTTTTCAGAGTGTAAAAAAAAATTAAAAGATAACTTTTGAAGAGGAGGTTTTCAGCATTCCGATGATACTAATAGTTTTTAATTTTGTAAAATTTAAAAACGAAATTTTTGTTTGCATGATGTTAACGGGCCACCAATAAATTACAAATGTATAATATATATAAAATGCAACGTCTCTCTGTTTGTCTGTCTGTCTGTCCGTTAGTTAGTGCGCTTATCACTGGAGAACCACTTATCCGATTTACATACTTTTTTTTAAAAACATACATATGTTCTCTGGCCAGGTTATAGGCTATATTTTATTACGATAGGTAGCATAAGGAATGAGCAGTGACGATAATAGTGAATGAAGTCGGAAAAAAGTTTGCCGCTAGCGCGTTCACTTGCAATATACAACCTAAACCATTAAATATGGAACAATATTATGTAGCAGAGAATATCTATAATCTATAATATATATAAAATGCAATGTCTTTCTGTCTGTCTGTCCATTAGTGCGTATATCACGCGAGAACCACTTATCCGATTTACGTGTCTTTTTTTAAATTCATACATATACGAGTATTCTTTGGCCGGGTTATCTAATAATAATAATAATAATCTATCTCTATAATATATATAAAATGCAACGTCTCTCTGTCTGTCTGTCTGTCCGTTAATGCGCTTATCCCTCGAGAACCACTTATCCGATTTACGTGATTTTTTAAATTCATACGTATGTTCTCTGACCAGGTTATAGATATACATTTTATTACATCTATAATATATATAAAATGCAACGTATCTCTGTCTGCCTGTCCGTTAGTGCGCTTATCACTGGAGAACCACTTATCCGATTTACGTACTTTTTTTTTTAAACGTATATATGTTCTCTGGCCAGATTATAGGCTATATTTTATTACGATAGGTAGCATAAAGAATGAGCAGTGACGATAATAGTAAATGAAGTCGGAAAAAAGTTTGCCGCTAGCGCGTTCTCTTTAGACAGCCTAAACCAATAGACAGCCGAACCACTTATCCGATTTACACCATGCTAAAATAAATATGGAACAATATCATGTAGCAAAGGAATGCAAATATCATGTAGCATACAATGTTCTCTGGCCATGTTATAGGATATATATCTAAGCAGTGACGATAACATGAAATCGGAAAAAATACCGTTACTGCCTAAACCATTAAAATGGCAACGTGCAACGTCTCTCTCTGTCTGTTTGTACACTTATCACTTCACTCCGCGAACATATGTTCATATAATTCGATATAAGCCTAGATAATGGGAGATAAGGTGAGATAATGGGAGATAAGGATAAATAATGGGAGATGAGCAAAGATAAGCCTAGATAATGGAAATTATGTAGAGATAATGGGAGATAAGGAGAAATAATGGGAGATAAGGGGAACTCATAGCAGATATTTTATTACGTTAGGTAACATTAGGAATAAGCAGTGACGATAGTAGTGAATCAAGTCCACGCGAGCAGAGCCGCGGGCACGGCTAGTATTTAATAAAATATAGTATTGAAAAAAAATCCTTGTGCATATATCATTACTATACCTTAAGTTTCAATATAAGAATAATTAAAAATACCCACATTGTCTGTGTTATTTAAAAATTGAGTTTTAAAATAGGAAAATTTGCTTACTGTAGTGCGACGCAGACAATTTTACATTCAAAGCAGTACGAAAAAGTCAAACAAGTCGGAGAATTTTTTTCATTTTTTTTTTTAGTTACAGTTAAAAGTATACTAGATATTAGAAAATCATTAAAAACTTAAAAAAACTTCCTTTTTTTTGTTTTTGCTCTTTAAAAAGTGTTAACTTAAAATAAAAAGAAATATATATTTAAAGGTGAGAAATGAAAGATAAAAGTCTAAGCTTTAGGTATAAAGTATTTATATTTCACTACTCAGTATAACGGAACTAATGGCATAGGTATCAGTTTCGGTCAAGTAACCAGTAGAGGGGACTAAAAGGAATAGGCCTTCTGTCTTTATTTAAACTACTTTTACATTTTATTATTTCCATACTTTCGTATGCGTTAAACAATCTCCTATCAGACACATTTTTAATTAATCTTAGATTATCTAATGTTACAATATGATCAGCTTCAAGGGCATGTTCGGCAATGCTAGACTTTTCTGTTCTACTGTATTTTAAGTGCTCTAAATTTTCCTTAAATCATGTTTTAATTGACCTTTTAGTTTGCCCAACATACTTTTTATCACAATCATTACAACTAATTTCATAAATTCCACTCTCACTCTCACAATTAGGAATCTTATCTTTGGGATTTCGTAAGATATTCCTCAGATTGTCTGATGTTTATAGACTAAGGTGAGGTCTACCTTATTAAATACCTTATTGAGTCCCTTGCTATATTTCGAATTTTATGGTATGAAGACATACTTGGTGTTATTTTCTTCGCGTGAAAAAAGGCGGAATTCTGAATATTTAACGTGACCTTATGTCAATTTATTAGCTTGTTTACTAAGTCATCGTCATAACCATTAACTCTAGTTATATTTCTAATACGATTCCTTTTGTTATTAAAGTTTACTCTGTAATGTAATGAGGCTAATAAGACTAATTTGTGTTTTTTAGTTCATCATTTGGTCACTTTTCCTCTGAATAACTTTAATAACGAAAGGAATCGTATTAGAAATATAACTCGAGTTAATGGTTATGACGATGACTAAGAGTAAGTTCAGGTTAAATATTCAGAATTCTACCTTTTTTATACGCTAAGAAAATAACACCAAGTATGTCTCCATACCATATAATCTGAAATATAGCAAAGGACTCAATTCGGTATTTAATAAGGTAGGCTTCAACTTAGTCTGATAGGAGATTATTGAACCCGTACGAAAGTATGGAAATTCTAAAATGTAAAAGTAGTTTAAATAAAGACAGAGGGCCTATTCCTGTAGTTTAGCTTTAGCCAGTCAAGTCATCGCTTCTAATGAAGCTAACATTGTTACCGAAACCAGCGTCGAGTGCAAAAATAAAGTGTTTGGTGTAGTAGTGATATATATTGAGTAGTGTCATTGTGCCAAAGATTCCACATTCCCAACTTAGAATTTATATTTCATTTAAACATCCAGGTACAAAGGGAATATTGGATCCGCCGTTTTGAATTTTTCAAATCTATCATCGAATTCTTAATCAGCACTCCAAGAAACCCCTTAATAGCCAATTTCAAAATATTTAGCGGTATACAGAAACGTTAATTTAATCATAAATGAGGTTGGAAGCATGATTCCCACTACAACTGAAGAAGTTAAACCAGCCATATGTTATATCGGCCACACTTTTTTGAAGTTCCCCGTATACTCAAAAATAATTTTAAACTGTGCACCTTAACATTCCCTAAAACTATTGTATTAAATTTAAATATTTTTTTTTAAATTACGGTAAAACGAAAAAAAAAATAGTCTATATACTATTTCTTTTGTAAAATTTCCCACTCTTTCATGTGGTGGTATCAGTTTTCCGATATCTTTTTTTATTTTTCGAGATATTTGCGAAAAACCGAATTTTTCATTTTATTTTCGATTTTGTAACCTTAGCGTACACTTTATGGCAGCAAACTTTTTTTATCGTATTCTACGTCCAAAAAAACTATTTGTATGCCAAGATGCAGCGTGTTAACATTTAATGAGAACTTTTTGTCAAACTTTACCTCTGACGTCTAGGCTAAGAGCAAATTGTCTATGTGCTAAATGAAAATGACACTTCAAATGTAAAATCAATTCGGTAACTTTGATAACACGTCTCTGTGGTTTTTCAAATAGGAAAATTGCAGATCTATGGAGATACTTATTATAATGTTAAAATATAAGGAATAATGTCTAAAGAAAGTATTATAAACTAGTCACTTTTGTATTTTACTGTAAATAATAAGAAGACGCTAATAAAGAAAACATAATTGGTTCTGGTGTTATTCTTTGCTATACACTAAGCCAACAATGAGAATTGTCGGATTAAATTCGAGGATCTTGTGAAGGCTACATTCAAATGGCATGCCTGAATTCAGTAAAAAAAAAAACCAGCGTTTCTCAACATGTAGGGCGCGACCCCCACTAGGGGGGCGTGATTTTTTGATATACTATTGGAGGATAGGGGCGCGAGCGTATCGACCTAGTAAAAAAAAAAGAAGTTATTATTAAAAACATTCAGTTTTCAACAAAGTTTATTTCCAAAAAATACCAGATAAATTTAATATAAGTAATTTTTTTACTCGTGTTTTCACAAGCTTTCATTTGACACCACACTCGATGAAGGAAAGCTTAAGTGAAAATTTATGTTACGGTGATATAAAAACAAAATACATTCTGACATAAGAAAAAAATAAAATATCTACACCCCGTGGAGAATATTCCCATTTACACTGATATAATACACCTATAAATAGGATTGTATTAGTACTGTACAATGTATTTACCTAATAATTAACATATCAATACTAAATTAAAAACAATGTTTAATAATTATTAATGATTCCCTTGGGTTGGATTTTCAATGGTTACTAAAACAGCTTTCACATGTTGTTCTTCAGCCTTGTATGTTTTGACACATTCACCCACATTTGCAAACATTTCTAGGTTTTTTTGCTTTACATTTCTGCTCCGCAATTCCAATTTTCTACAAAAAGCATTAATTTTATCACTTGTATAGAATATATGTGTATTTGTTCCTTGGAATTGAAGATTTAAGTTATTTAGTTTCTCAAATATATCGACCAATAAACACAAATAAACTATCTCGAAACTTCTCGGCTTCCAGTCGGTTTTCCTCTTCTAGAAAAATGACGATTTCATTTCTTAATTCATAAACACGTTGCAAACATTTTCCACGTGATAACCATCTCGCTTCGCAATAAAATAGTAACACTGAATGTTCGGCATCCATGTCTTTAGAAAGTGCAGAAAAAATGCTAGATTTTAGGGGTCTCATTTTAATATAATTTAGTACGATTACAACTGTAGTGAGTACAATATTCAGAGCAAAAACTCATTTCCTTGAAAGCCAGAGCTTCTCTGTGGATCATAAAATGTGTCCACACACACAGTGGAGATTTTTGTTTCACACAAGTGCTTGTACACTTTGAAATCTTCCAGACATTGAATGAGCACCATCGGTACATATTCCAACGCAATTTTTCCACTCCATATTTGCCTCGTTTATAAAATCATTTAAGATAGCAAATAATGCGAGTGATGTTGCTTTGAGTTCTATTTGTTTGCAGAAAAATAGTTCTTCTACTGCTGACATATCATCAAAAAATCGAACATGGGCAATGAAATGAGCATCTTTATTGCTATCTGTTGCCTCATCAAGCTGAATTGTAAACAATTTGTCACGCAACTTCTCGAAAAGCTGATGCTGTACATCTTCAGCTATGTCACCAATTCGACGGGCAACAGTATCATTTGATATAGGTATGGATAGCAATTGTTTGGCAAAATTATCTCCAAACATAGTTTCTACAATCTCATTTGCTGCTGGCAAAACAAGCTCTTCACCAGTGGTGTGAGGCTTTTTACATCTGGCTATTTTATATGAAACTTTATAAGAGGCAAGTAAAGCTTTTTCGTTCACAGGCTAAGTTTTTTAAAAAAATGATTTCTGCTTTACATATGATTTTAATTTTAATTCGAAGAATTCTCGGGGTTTGTTAAGGTACTCACTATGAAGAGTTTCCAAATGTCGTTTAAATTTATTCGGTTTCATGCTGTCTACTGCTAAGATGTTTGAACAAATAACACATAGAGGCCTTTCTTCTTCATTTACTTTAGCACTGGTAAACCTTAAATTTAAGTATTCTTGAGAATATTTTCTTGATTTTATTTTCGGAACCACGCTCGTCTGTGCACTTATTGATGCTTCACTATCGTCTAACGCTCGCTTACGCCCACTTAAAAATTTATCCGTGATCCTGTATAAATTTGCTGCCGTGAATACTTAATACCTTGAATTTCAATTAATATGTAAATTACAACATACACATTCACGATAAATCCGATAGCAGTAGAAGGATCAACTCGACTGAGACGGACTGTAATTGAACGAAGTGCATTTATACACTTTTGGGCAGACTTTCCTAATGTTCGAGACAACTCGGAACTTGTCGCGAAGCCGCTACCGATATGGTGGATGTGACAGAGAGCAATAGAGAGGTATCGATTCTAGTTTTGTCAACGCAGCAGATATGTATTGCCAAATATGAATAAATTTACTTATTCTTGGTAGTTTGTAAGGTTTGTAATTAAGGTCATAGTGTAGCTTTAGCATCAAAATACTGAAAATACATTATTATTACAAGCATTGTTATTGTATATGAGGGGGGAGGCGCGATGAAAATTATGTTTGAAAATTAGGTCTCAAATACTGGAAGGTTGAGAAACGCTGCACTAAATGTAAGTGTTCGTTTATTCTACATAAAAGTACTTTTTGAAAATAAAATATATCCGTGTTTTATCACGGATAGAGTAAAAAGTTTTTAGCATTTTATATGACTAGAACGCATACGACTAATCTAATCTTTTGTAGCCCATTCACCAGAGACGAAATGTAGGAAAAGTGCATATTTCTTATGGGAAGTGGCCGTCTGTGAAATTTTCTAAAATCGATATATATTATTCTTCTCGAGCTCCTGATCAAAAGTTCCCATTGGCACAAAGTCGGAAAATGGACAGTTTTTGAGATATCTGAGATAGAAAGGCGATTTTCGGAGATCTTGTCGACAACAGCGTAAAGCCAAGAGGTTGTTTATGTGCCATCCTCCGATGTATTCGGGGCTTTTTCGGTAGCTGATCTGGTGTCAAAAATCATATTTGCCAGTTAGCAACTATCAAAAAGCTGCCAATTTGCCTTATTTCTAATAAAATGGGACTCGCCCTAATCAAGCACCCCAATCATGAAAGGCACAAGGACTTACCCTTATCAAGCACTTCAATCGTGAGAGGCACGGGGACGCACAGTAAACAAGCACCCCAAAGGGAACAGAAATCTACTACATCCACGTCGTTGTTCCCGGGTAATGCTAAAAGAAGATAAAAAGAAACCATCTGATATATATTCTGATGAACATTTTGTCACAAGTGAGGTGAGTTGATATTTTATTGGTAGCTGCCAAGTTTCAAATGTCATTTTTGACACTGGAATTGGAATCAGCGACCGTAAAAACGTCCCGATGTATATTCCCATGGATATTTTATTAGAAATGAGGCGAGTTAACAGTTTTTTAACAGCTGTCAACTGTCAGATGTTATTTTTGACATCAGATTTGGAATCAGCTACCGAAAAAACCCCCGTATACCCTGGAGAACGGCGCATAAACAACCTCATGGCTCTACGATGTTGTCGACAAGATCTTCGATATCTGAAATACTGTCCATTTTTCGACTTTGTGCCCATGGGAACTTTTGATCAGAAGCTTGAGAGGAGGATTAACATATATCGATTTCGGACAATTTCACTGAGGGCCACTTCCCATAAGAAATGTGCGGGGCCCTTTAAACAAGTTAGATTTTTGGCCAGAGAGATTCATTACCAGCCAAATAATATATGTAAAAAAGTTTGCAGCAATCGGGTCATGGCCGATTGAAAAATAGGATCCGAAAAGGCCCCATTTTGGGTCTATCAAGAATATCTCGAAAAATATGCATAATTTGTACAAAAAGTCCGTTGATATTTTCCTGTAAAATATACCGTTTTTGAGAAAATCGCGACCCAAAAAATGTAGGTTTGCCATAAACTCATATTTTGACAATTATACTAAATTTTTTTGAAAATACCCATAAATTTTTTAAAGAATACTTATGCAATGAATTCTTCAGTGTAAGTGCAGCGTATAAATTAATATAAGATCAAATGAATTTGTGATTAAATTTTAACTTTATCTTAAGATAATGCAAAAAAATTATAAATACAGAAAAATATGGAGCAAGATGGTATTACATGGAAAACATAATACAAAAAATGTACATGTTATATAAAAAAATATAATTTGTTTAACATATATTATTGAAAACTATATATTCAAAATGTTACTTAAATTTCATGTATGCCACAAGCTTCTGATTCTAGAAATTCTTTCAAATCTTCTTCTTCTGCAATCGGTCGTTGAAAAATATTCAGAGGCTCGGGTAAGACCCAATAAATTAATGAATTTAATCTTTTCTCTCTATTCTTCAGCACCACAATCACTGTACCATCAATACCAAATTTAGAAAGAGCACTTTACAGAAAACGATGTACTTGAAAATAGTCGTTATTTCATAAAATATAACCACAATTACAGCTGCCCAGAAATTATATCCATGTGCATACCGGTAGTAAACATTAGATGACAATTTGGTGAAGTAGTGGTGCTGCGTGCGCAGTACTTTCCTCTACTTTTCTCCGAGACGAACACTTAATGCTAGTACAACAGTGACCGAATACTCCATCAGCTACCCCAGGTTTCACCGTGTTCTTTTTAAACTTTGAGCGGTGCGTTCCACTCTAGTGTACGTTATGTTTTTTTGGATCGCAGAATCCGATCTGCAATTAGTTTTTTGAAAAAATGACCTATTAATTGTTATCAACAATTTTTTAAGCAATTATCTAAAAAGAGGAAATTTGATATAATTTATTTTTATAATAGCGAAACCTAAGTTTATTAAGCGCTCCACCCCAATTTTTTTAGACGTATTTCGGCCCACTGAATACGAATTCAAAGTCTATTTTTGCAAAAACTTAACTTCTTTATTGTTATAAACAATTTATTATAAACACAAACATATGAACTCATACATCACAGCTAGGTAATAATGCGAATAGGAAAAATCAATTTGTTTATAACTTAAAAATATACAAAAATTCTACTGAAAAAAGCAGGGACTGGACTTCATGGCACATATTCGTGATTTCACCTCGTATTATTATATTCGAACACTGCCGCTCTCGAATGAGTTCAGGTGGATTCAAAAATTCTACGGGTTCAAAAATTCGTAGAAATTCAAAGAACCAGGAGGCAAATAATATTTTTTCACTTTTTTTTAGGTCCCAAACTAACTATATCTCGAATATCTGCCACTCAGCAATGAGTTCATTTTTTCAGCCAATTATTTTCCAGAAAAAAAAGGTTTACTCCCACAGGAAACAGTCTCCGCGGCAGATATTAAGGCTATAGTATCCTCATAAAACTGCCGCTCTTCGATAAGTCTAAAATCTTAGTTATGAGTTCCTGGACTATATATGATTCAAAATTTGAAAGAAGGCTGGCGTCCGCGCGAGCAGTCTTCTTCAGGTTGCCACAGCGAAAATTCACTTCATAAAATTCAATAAAAAGTAATATTTATCTAATATTTTTGCAACAAATAGGTGGTAAACTGCCTTCATATGTTAATAAACGATAGCAAAGTAATTTTTTTATGTATATATATACTTTTATATATATATATATATATATATATATATATATATATATATATATATAGTGAAATATATATATATATATAGTGTCGATATATATATATATATATATATATATATATATATATATATATATATATATATATATATATATATATATATATATATATATATATATATATATATATATATATATATATATATATATATATATATATATATAAATATTTGTGACGTTTTACTTTTTAATGCACATACGACAACAAAAATTGTAAAAAACGCACGCTTTTGATCGAAGAGAAAGTAGGGATTCCTATCTTATACGTGTTAAACATCTGAAACTTTCACAATTAATTATGGCAATATGGCGTGGTAAACCATTTTTGTACTGAAGCAGTGAACGCATGATACTAAAATCTATTATTTCTCAAATTTTCAAGCAAAACTACTTTTAACAGTTACTAGTAAGAAATACCTTAAAAGAATTTTTCATTGATTGATGATTTACCAGTGATATTTGTAATTGTGTTGCAAAAACATTTATTTATTATTTGTGAGAGTTCTTCAATGAATATGAATGTCAATAGATTTTTTTTAGGAGTTTTTTATCGCATATTTTTGAGAAAAATTAAGTGTTAAGTTGAGTAGAAATGGGATACCAATTATCTTGAGAAAGTAGTTTTAGCACTCACTTTACCTTTTTTTTTTTCTTTTTCAGCTAAGTTAACACCATTTTTTACGTACATGCGTAGTATGTTCATATGAATTAAATATTTATTTCTACTACTCACGATTCCGTTATATAATTTGTAATTGTTTTAATTTTAGTCATATAATAAACTAATCTGTATGTAAATTAAACACTATATCATGTTTGTCAGAAACCTTAACGTTAATTTTTATAACAGACATGACATAGTATAAACTAAAACGAATATACTGAATTATATAATCTTACTTAATCACGCTTCATCGTTAACCTTATAAAAATTATAAACCACATATCAGGACCTAATGTGTGTGGTGGAGAAATTAGTGTTAAGCGCTACTTTGTATAGATACTGTAAATATTTGAAATCTTATAACTTAATGAAAAAAATTCGAGTATTGACCATAATATTTTTCTTTTTCTTATTTTCGTCTATTTCCAGAAAATCATACTGGTTTTTCCGAAGATTTTGTATACATACAAAAGCTCTTCGTACTAGAATGAATTAAATACACAGGCCAACAGAAAAAATATTTGTAAAAACTTTTTAAACCAATACATCTAAGTATTATGTGTTTTTGGGTGCTGAAACCGTATCTGGTATCAGTTTTTTTTGTATCACCCACAGTTTTCTCTCACAATATGACATCGATTAAATTTAAATCAAGTTAATTAATTAAATTTAAACCAAATCCTCCTCCTGCTCGAAAAACTGAGCAAACCGTTGATCTCTTCTTCTATAATGGTAAATAGATGTTCCAGATTCCAATAAATGTTTTTCTTTCAGCCTAGAACCAAGCAATTCTGCTTTTTTCCTTAGTCAAACCCAAATCTCTCACTAAATCATTTAACTCAGCTTGTGTAAACAACTGTGGATTTAAATTTTTTAGAGAACATTGAAACTCATCATCATCCGGTCTACTTTCATTAAATTCGGGACTGGACCATAAACCGTCATCAATAAACTGAGGTGGCTCAAGGACAGGAAGGCCCGGTCCATGTCCTACCGGCCGATTAGCTGAAGTAAAGTTAGGATAGACAATTACTTTCTTTTTTTTGGAGTTATATCCAGAAACATTAACGCTGCAAAAATAACAATCATTTGAATGATTTTCTTTCTCTCTCCATACCATGGGTATTGCAAATCTAAAAGCTCTCTTTTCTTTCTTATACCATTTCCTAAGAGTCTCGACACAAACATAACATACTTTGTGAGGAGCTCAACATTTCTCTTGATTACCGATTTCTACTCTAAAATAGACAAAGTATACTTTTTTACAAAGTCAGTTTTTTTGATGTTTTTTAAATACAATCTCAGCACATATATAACAAAAAGTATTGGGAGAGTTTTCACAACCACGATTAGACATACTTTGAGTGTGAATTAAAGCACATGGGTTAAACACTGCAATGCGAGGTTATTAACTGAAAGGAAACAAACAGCTGGGACATTTATCGGAACTGCCAACCTAATAACATTTGATTTTACTGCCAACTTTATAAAATTCTGATTTTATTGCCAACTTAATAACATTCGAATGATAAAAAATAAACTTTTCACATTTTGAATATTAAAATATGAAAAATTAGTGGCTGATACGACTTCTTAGTGTTCCGTATGGAACACTTCGGTGTCTGTCTGTCTGTCACACCCGATTTTCTCCGAAACTACTTGTCATAGAAAGTTGAAATTTAGTAATGATATAGGAATTGATGGCCTCCTCAGAGCCATGTAGTTTTGAAAGTTAAATTTTGACTTAAGGGGTTAGTTTTGGGGGGGTAAAATCGGAAGTGAAAAAAAAATTTTTTTACTAGGTCATCGAGTGTGGTGTCAAATGAAAGGTTGTGAAAACATGAGTAAAAAATATATATATAATGTAATACTTGCGCGCACTTTTCTTTGTATTATTTTTAAAAAATCGCGAAAAATCGCTGTCCACCCGCCTTATCTCGAAAAGTACTTATCAAAAAATTTTGAAAAAATTCTGGAATATTCTCCACGGGGTGTAGATTGAACGAAAATTATCACGAGTGCATTACCTTTAATAATTTATCTGGTATATAAAAAAAAAATTCAAGGTCATCAATTTTCAGTAAAGATTGGTAACAAACTTTGTTGAAAGCTCATTTGGGGTGTGTTTTGTGAAGTCACTGATTATTTTGTGCCTCCGTTACAATTTTTTTTATTTTAAAAGCAATCAACATACGGAACACTAATTGCTCAAGTTCAACTTGCACTTGACCGGTTATTTTTTCTTTTTCAGCTAAGTTAACAGCATTTTTTACGTACGTGTAGATTTTCACATGAATTAAATATTTATTTCTACTACTCACGATTCCGTTATATAATTTGTAATTGTTTTAATTTTAGTCATATAATAACCTAATCTGTATGTAAATTAAACACTATATCATGTTTGTCAGAAACCATAACTTTAATTTTTATAACAGGCATGACATAGTATAAACTAAAATGAATATACTGAATTATATAATCTTACTTAATCACGCTTCGTCGTTAACCTTATAAAAATTATAAACCACATATCAGGACCTAATGTGTGTGGTGGAGGAATTAGTGTTAAGCGCTACTTTGTATAGATACTGTAAATATTTGAAATCTTAGAACTTAATGAAAAAAATTCGAGTATTGAGTATTTTCTTTTTCTTATTTTCGTCTATTTCCAGAAAATCTTACTGGTTTTGCAGAAGATTTTGTATACATACAAAAGCTCTTCGTACTAGAATGAATTAAATACACAGGCCCACAAAAAAAATATTTGTAAAAGCTTTTTAAACCAATACATCTAAGTATTATGTGTTTTTGGGTGCTGAAACCCTATCTGGTATCAGTTTTTTTGTTTCACCCACAGTTCTCTTACAATATGACATCGATTAAATTTAAATCAAATTGATTAATTAAATTTAAACCAAATCCTCTTCCTGCTTAAAAACTGAGCAAACCGTTGATCTCTTGTTCTATAATGCTAAATAGATGTTCCAGATTACAATAAATGTTTTTCTTTCAGCCTAGAACCAAGCAATTCTGCTTTTTTTCCTTAGTCAAACCCAAATCTCTCACTAAATCATTTAATTTAGCTTGTGTAAACAACTGTAGATTTAAATTTTCTAGAGAACATTGAAACTCATCATCATCCGGTCTACTTTCATTAAATTCGGGACTGGACTATAAAACGTCATCAATAGACTGAGGTGGCTCAGGGACAGGAAGTCCCGGTCCATGTCCTACCGGCCGATTAGCTGAAGTAAAGTTAGGATAGACAATTACTTTCTTATTTTTGGAGTTATATCCAGAAACATCAACGCTGCAAAAATAACAATCATTTGAATGATTTTCTTTCTCTCTCCATACCATGGGTATTGCAAATCTAAAAACTTTCTTTTTTTTCTTGTACCATTTTCTAAGAGCCTCGACACAAACATAACATGAGTTCATTTTTTTAGCCAATTATTTTCAAGAAAAAAAAAGGTTTACTCCCACAGGAAACAGTCTCCGTGACAGATATTAAGGCTATCGTATCCTCATAATATATAAAACTGCCGCTCTTCGATAAGTCTAAAATCTTAGTTATGAGCTCCTGGACTATATATGATTCAAAATTTGAAAGAAGGCTCTCGTCCGCGCGATCAGTCTTTTTCATGCTAGGTTGCCACAGCAAAAATTCACTTTATAAAATTCAATAAAAAGTAATATTGATCTAATATTTTTTCAACAAATAGGTGGTAAACTGCCTTCATATGTTAATAAACCATAGCAAAAAGTAATTTTTTTATATGTATATATATATATATATATATATATATATATATATATATATATATATATACATATATATAATATATATATATATATATATATATATATATATATATATATATATATATATATATATATATATATATATATATATATATACATATATAACGTTTCACTTTTTAATGCACATACGACAACGAAAATTGTAAAAAACGCACGCTTTTGATCGAAGAGAAAGTAGGGATTCCTATCTTATACGTGTTAAACATCTCAAACTTTCACAATTAATTATGACAGTACGGCGTGGTAAACCATCTTTGTTTGAAGCAGTGAATGCATGATACTAAAATCTATTATTTCTCAAATTTTCAAACATAAATACTTTTAACAGTTACTCGTAAGAAATACCTTAGTCAAACCCAAATCTCTCACTAAGTTGTATAAACAACTGTGGATTTAAATTTTCTAGAGAACATTGAAACTCATCATCATCCGGTCTACTTTCATTAAATTCGGGACTGGACTGTAAAACGTCATCAATAGACTGAGGTGGCTCAGGGACAGGAAGTCCCGGTCCATGTCCTACCGGCCGATTAGCTGAATTAAAGTTAGGATAGACAATTACTTTCTTATTTTTGGAGTTATATCCAGAAACATCAACGCTGCAAAAATAACAATCATTTGAATGATTTTCTTTCTCTCTCTGCAATGCAAATCGAAAATTTTTTTTTTTTTCTTGTACCATTTTCTAAGAGCCTCGACACAAACATAACATGAGTTCATTTTTTTAGCCAATTATTTTCAAAAAAAAAAGGTTTACTCCCACAGGAAACAGTCTCCGTGACAGATATTAAGGCTATCGTATCCTCATAATATATAAAACTGCCGCTCTTCGATAAGTCTAAAATCTTAGTTATGAGCTCCTGGACTATATATGATTCAAAATTTGAAAGAAGGCTCGCGTCCGCGCGATCAGTCTTCTTCAAGCTAGGTTGCCACAGCGAAAATTCGCTTCATAAAATTCAATAAAAAGTAATATTTATCTAATATTTTTGCAACAAATAGGTGGTAAACTGCCTTCATATATTAATAAACGATAGCAAAGTAATTTTTTATATGTATATATATATATATATATATATATATATATATATATATATATATATATATATATATATATATATATAACGTTTTACTTTTTAATGCACATACGACAAAAAAAAATTGTAAAAACGCACGCTTTTGATCGAAGAGAAAGTAGGGATTCCTATCTTATACGTGTTAAAAACATCTCTAAAAATCAAATTTTCAATCATCATCCGGTCTACTTTCATTAAATTCGGGACTGGACTATAAAACGTCATCAATAGACTGAGGTGGCTCAGGGACAGGAAGTCCCGGTCCATGTCCTACCGGCCGATTAGCTGAAGTAAAGTTAGGATAGACAATTACTTTCTTATTTTTGGAAGTTACATCCAGAAACATCAACGCTGCAAAAATAACAATCATTTGAATGATTTTCTTTCTCTCTCGATACCATGGGTATTGCAATCTAAAAGCTTTCTTTTTTTCTTATACCATTTCCTAAGAGCCTCGACACAAACATAACATATGTTACTTTATGAGGAGCCCAACATTTCTCTTGATTACCGATTTCTACACCAAAATATGCAAAGTATACTTTTTTTACAAAGTCAGTAATGTTTCTTTGATGTTTTTTAAATACAAACTCACCACATATATAATAAAAGGTATTGGGAGAGTTTTCACAACCACGATTAGCCATACTTTGAGTGTGAATTAAAGCATATGGGTTAAACCCTGCAATGCGAGGGGAGAAAAACAAACAGCTGTGACATTTATCGGAACTGCCAACCTAATAACATTTGATTTTACTGCCAACCTTATAAAATTCTGATTTTATTGCCAACCTAATAACATTCGAATGATAAAAAATAAACTTTTCACATTTTGAATATTAAAATGTGAAAAATTAGTGGGTGATACGACTTTTTTATTATTATTTTCGGACTCAGCACACTAAAAAATATAGGAATCAGGTAAAATTATTAAAAAAATTTTTCATCGTTGGCAATGCATTTTTCAAATTGAAGTGGGACCTAAATATTCATAAACAAATATTTAAAACAAAAATAAAAGAATATACTCATGTAACTAAATAAAATCAAGATACGCTGTAAAATAATTACTATATTGCTATAATATTAACTATATGACCCCTTATTTAAATAATAATTCTTAAGGTAAATATATAATAAACATTATTTACCTAGCTTTCCTACTTTGATAAGATTCCTGAAATGAACAAAAAATATTTGTAATGAGAGTGGTAGTATATTATTGTATTTTGAAAAGTAAAATTTAAATATGGCCACAGAACAGGAATTAGAAGAGCCTTTAAGTCGATCCGTATCAGTATCAAAACCTCAAAAGTAGACAGAAAAAGACACTACCTCGCAACTTTTTCAGGTATGCCAAAACGGGTTTTATAGAGAGAGTTTATGTGAATATAATTAAAATGTGACTCCAAGGAAATCTTAATTTTGTAAGTTTTTTTTTTATGGGTTAGCACACGTGAAATCTAAAACGCTACAGGAGCGACACGTGTGCGGAAAAAGCCATTCATGTTGTTCTTGAATCGCTGTAAATTGTACTCGATGGGAAACACAGTCCTGGGTAAGCCATTCCAACGGGATGATGTTCTCCATATAAAAGACTGCTTGAAAAGAGTTGTACGAGGAGTAACAAGCTGAACCTCATATGGATGTGAAGTATCAGCGCTTCTTTGTACTTCTAACATGCACCGCTCTGGGAGGAATTAAGCGGGCTACATCCTTCGAACACCCTCCATGAAAATACTTGTAGAATAGACTCAAGTCGCCAACCGGTCTTCGATGTTCCAGCGAATCAAGGCCGCCGCACAGTGGGGAAAAACGAAAAATCGTGTTTCAAAATTGTCTAGAGCCTTCAATTTTGGTTCGATTTGGACGAATTTTTTTTTAAATTGAAGCTTATTAAATTCCAAACAAAGTTGTCGGAGCCGATTTTGCAATTAAACTTTTGTTTCAGAATGGCGGACGTCTTCAAAATGGCGGTTTCTGATTATATAGCGACTGAGACACAGAAAACGCTTACAGTTTCAAACCGAGTTGTGCTAAAATGCGTGTATGTATGTTTTTTTTTATGTCGCAGATAATATATCTAATATCACAGTTACAAGATTAATAATAATGAACCCAAAATGGCTGCCATGAACAATAAAAGTATTATAAATATGAATACACGTACCATTCTTATTTTATATCCATAACTTTTGCATAAATAATTTCTTTAAGGTTGTTAATTATAAATATGTTTCAACAATTGACTTAAAATGACAAATCAAGTATGGCGGATGCCAAAATTCAATCGAGCAAGAAAGTTTCTCTATGGCATTTAGACTGTGGCAGTCAGATCATTCAAGTTATTCAAGTTTAGTTGCGGGATTTAAACTTTCATGCAGTTATTGCTAGAATATTGCTGCTGTAAATTTTAAGTATCGTAGACAATTTTCTAGCAGATACAAAAAACAGCGATACACGCAGAAAAGGACAGCTCACACAGCTAGAAAATGGCCACAACAGCTAACGCTATATAATCAGAAACCAACGTCCGCCATTTTGAAACAAAAGTTTAATTGAAAAATCGGCTCCGACAACTTTGTTCGGAATTTAATAAGCTTCAATTTAAAAAAAAAATCGTCCAAATCAAACCAAAATTGAAGGCTCTAGATAATTTTGAAACACGATTTTTTGTTTTTCCCCACTGTGCGCCGGTCAGTTCTGGGTCTCCAAGCAGACGAACAGCCCTTCTCTGAACAGAATTCAACAAACGCAGTGTGTGTTTGGGAGCGAAACCCCAAACATGTGAGCAGTATTCCATAGTTGGTCGAATTTGAGCTTTATAAAGAATTAAGAGTTGTTGTGGAGTGTAAAACTTTCTGGTTCGAAATAATATTCCCAACTTTCGAGAAGCTCTCCTTGCTATGCCTGCAACATGTTCATGCCAGGACATATTTGCTCCCAAATTAACGCCTAACAAAATGAGTGACGATGCTAGGGGAATGGAGTGCCCCGACATAACTATGTCGGGTTTAGCAACGTTAACTTTTTTAGAAGAAACTGCCGCCTGGGTTTTCGTAGCTTTAAATTCCACTTCGTTACTGTCATCCCAAGATAGAATTTCTTCCAGGTCTTTGTTAAGTTGAATGACTTCTTGCTGTCTGCGGATATTCGCCTGAGCAGCCGATGTCCGAGCGTTCAAAGTGATTGAAGAGATAAGCGTACTGTCATCTGCAAAGCTGTAGATTGGATTCCCGGTCTTTTCCAGCAGATCGTTAATGTTAATGAGAAAGAGAGTAGGAGACAGTATGGAGCCTTGGGGCACACCGGCGTTAACAGTAAAGGTGTTAGAAAGAAATCCGTCGACTGCCACTTGTAAAGAACGCTCTCTAAGGAAACACGAGAGCCACAAACAGAACTTTTCAGACTTTCGATATTATTGACAAGTCAGAAGAGATCTATGCGACTGGTTGGGCAAGGTCTTCTTGCTTTTTTTTTAAGTATCGGCTGAACTGAGGCACATATCCAGCAGGAAGGAAATATTCCCTTTCTGTAGGATAGGTTGAAAAGTCTACAGAAAACTGGTGTTAGTTCCCTTGCACAGTTTTTGAGAACTGTGGCAGGTATTCCATCAGCGCCAGAAGCTTTTTTGGTGTCTAGCTGCATTAAAATACGTTTTATGATACGCTGTCTGAAGACAACATCGGGCATACTTGACTGCACTATGGGAATAGTAGGTGGTGTTTTTCCTTGGAAATCGGCAGTAGAATGTGAAGCAAACCGTTCGGCCATCAAGTTTGCTTTCTCAACAGGTGTCGTTGCAATAGAACTATCTAGCCGTGTGAGTGGTGGTATGGGGGATTTGGTGAAATTTTGACCAACTGCCTTAGCGACTGACCAAAAGAACCTGGAATTGTTGGGACAAGCGAAAAGTTTGTTTCTAATTCGCTAATTGTATACCTTCTTGGTTTCGTCGATAATTTCTTTGCATCTGTTCCGGGCACGAACAAAGGTGTTACGATTTATGGTGTTAGGATTTTCACGCCATTGCCGGTAGGCAAGATGTTTAGAAGCAACAGCTTCTCTGCATTTTCAGTCAAACCAAGGCCGTTAGAAGGACATTTCTTCGAAAATGGAATGTATGCTTCCATACCAGCTAAGATAACATCGGAAACCTCCCTGGCGCAGTCAGATGGGTCGTCGGATCGAAAACAAACGTATAACCAAGGGAAAGTTCGAAAATATTCCATGAGATCTTCCCATTTAGCAGATTTGTAATGCTAAATCTTGCGCGGTTTAGGCGCCTCTCTGTCACTGACTGGTAGGACACTCGATGTCGAAAGCAGTTTGTGGTCGGAAGAACCCAACGGCGGATTTACGGTGACGTTGTAAATCTCCGGATTGGTGGTTAAAAACAGACCAAGAAGACTGACGAACTCCCCGCCTCGATCAGGGATTCGTGTTGATTCGTCAATAAGCTGAGTTAAGCCACAACTGATCGAGAATGATTCAGCTTCACGATCTTGTTAGTCGGTAGTATTTGAATATTTAAGCCAGTTGATGTTGTGGACATTAATGTAAGTTAATCTATTCTAGAATTAAATTGAGACTAAAACTGGCAGACTACAACATTAAAATAAAGTTGTTTCTTGTAGCTTAAAAGCTAAATGGGTGTATTTTTATAATTTTAAAATTAATGTTCAAGGACAATTTTGACTCGCAGGCTACGAATTAAAGTCCGTCCATACATATAGTGAAGGGACTAACTGATTCCTATTAGTGCAAGCTATAAAATTCACATATGACTGAACAGGTCCGTACTTTGCTTAGAATTTAATTATTTTGGTTTTTGGAAAGACATTAAATAATATTTATACTATGTTTTATTTATGTTTATTACAAATCATCTTATTATTACCAATTATTTTTATTACAAATACAAATTATTACTTTACTCATTGAAATTAATTACATTATTCACTTAAAATAAATCACTTTTGCTATCATTATCATTGGTTCTAATTATTAGTTTTTCTATATTATTTTCAATATGGATATATGATTTTTCAACTTTTTCAACATCTATGACAGAGTTCACCCAACTCTGTAGAAGTATATTAAAAACTTCGATTTCCATAATTAACAGTGGGGCTAATATTATTACGACGAATGGCAGATTTCAATTGTTGCCAAATATGCTCTATAGCAGGGGTGCTCAAACTTGAACTGCTGGCGATCTACCTCAATATTGTTAGACTACGATCGATCGACTCTGAGAGGCTGCAAGTAAGTGTGATGCAGGATTGTCGTCTAGGTAGGGTGTATCGTGGCACAGATATTAGTTTTCCGCACATTATGCATTTTTTTTAGTCAAGGTAAGTGTAGGTCTACTCTAAAATGTCAATGAAAAAACTCATAATTGTTCAAAATTGCGAGTTTATTGGTTCTTACAAAACAAACGAGTTCTAGTGTCTAAACTTAACTAAAGAGTGACTTTGGATGTTAAAGCGTGGCACTGCATGTCCTCAGCATACTTTTCATAAGATGGTACGTAATTACCGAATGCTAATCGCAAGCATAATTACATATGTTCGTCAGTTAGTCGATTACGATATTTTGACTTAATTATCTTCATTTCAGAAAATGCAGACTCGCACAAGTAAGTTGACTCAAACATTGCCGTCAGTTGGAGGGCGATTTGCCTTAGATTCGGATATTTATCTTCAGATATAAAACACCAAAATTTTGTATCAGATGGGGTGGCTTTGAGATGTATATTTGATATAATCTTTCAATTTTCAACAGAACATGAGTCCATGTTAAACTGACTCATAAATGATGCGATATTTGCCAATTTACTGAAATCATAAAAACGTATTTCGAATTGGCCCAAAATATTTTATAATTCTGCCTCATAAATATCATAATTCAACTGAGGAATCCTTGCTTTCAAAGACGGAAAATTTTTCAGATCCTTTCTTTTCAGTTGATCTATCATAAGTTGCAATTTACTTTTGAATGCGTTTATTGCGCTAATCATCTCAATAATAGTTTTTTTCCTTTACCTTGAAGCTCCAAATTAATGGTGTTTAAATGTATTGTGATGTCTGTCAAAAATGCTAAATCAGTCAGCCATTTTCCGTTTTTCAGCATCTGAGTGTCATCACCTCTGTCGTCCAGAAAAGCTGTTATTTAGGGCAATAATTCTTGAAACCTTTCTAGGAATTTTCCCCGACTCAACCACCTGACGTCCGTGTGACGAACTAAATCAGTGTGTTCAGTTGACTCACTATCTTCCAACTGCAATTTAAAGAGCCGTCGTTGCAAGCTACGTGCACGGATAGAATTCACAATTTTTATTGCAATGCCCATAATCTCCTCCATATTTAGAACTTTTTAACACAAAACTTGTTGATGTATAATGCAATGGAAGGAGAAAAATGAAGGGAAATCAACATTAGCTCGACACAATGCCACAAAACCGTTTTCGTTTCCAGTCATTGCTGGTGCTCCATCGGTTGTAATGCACACTAGTTTATATATTGGTAGCTTGTAGTTTGTTACAAAATTGAAGAAAACGTCATATATATCTTCGCCACGGGTCTTTCATTTCAGAGGAATCATTGTCAAAAATTCTTCCTTAGCCGACATGTCATTGAATACCATTCGAATAAAAATACACAGCTGGGCAGTGTCTGTCATATTGGTGGATTCGTCGAACTGTAAAGAAAAGTATGTACATTCCATGATATCATGTTTTAGTTTATCTGCCATGTCCTGACTCATGACTTCAACACGCCTTGTGATAGTCGGACGAGATAACTGAAGTTCTCTAATAGCAGACATAATCTCTGTTTATTTTTTAAAATCTCCAAATAAAGTCTCACCCGCTTCAATAAATGCTTCCTTCGCAACCAATCCATCATCAAATGGTTTCTTGTGTTTCGCCAATATATGAGATATTTTAAATGACGCGATCGTTGCAGCTTTTGATTGTTTGGCTGGTCTTGTGAACAACGTACTTTTCGTTTTCTTAATTCACTCTGTGACGGAAAATCCTTTTCATAGTTTTTATGAACCGTTTTATGATACCTCTCTAAGTTCCCACGCTTAGGTATTGCAACTGACGCACGGCAAATGAGACAAATGCACTTATCCTTTACCATACAAAAGAAAATTCTTCCTCTCAATCGTTATTAAAATGATAAGTTTTACTTTTCTTCGCCGCACTCATTTTGGACTATTTATTAATAAACTTTGTATCGAGGTATCGCCTTCAAGTTACAACTCAGACTGACTCCTATTCCTGCAGGCGCAACATTTATATCGGCGCGAACGAAGTCTCGAATCTTCCCGTCAAACACGCCGCCCGAAGTTTCTAGAAAAATCGGCGGGAATCAAAAAAGCGGCTTTTCTTTGACAAGTACCGCGCGTTCCTTTGATAAAGCCGCCTTTTGCCGCTAGCAGGGGGTTATTACGATAAAAGAAAGTGATGAGGGGGTTATTCTGGCCTAATTGTGGATCGAATAAATTTTAGTAGTTTATTCATTACATTTTGTTTTAGTTACCTAAAACAAAATCTGTGAATAGTTCTATATCGGAATTTTTTTCTCGAGATCGACTCAAAAAGCACTCGCGATCGACTTGTCGATCGTGATCGACCGTTTAAGCACCCCTGCTCTATAGGATTAAATATACAATGGTATGGTGGAATCCTTAAAACTGTATGCTACATATCCTCTGCATAATTGTCACAGTCATATTCCTTTCTTATGTTTAAACTCTTCAAAACTTCTATGAATTGCTGTTTGGTATAATCTTCGTGGAAGTAAATATCATTATCCTACATGTAGTTTTGAATTGTTGTTTTTGTATCATTTGAGCAGGGAGCTTTGGTTAACTGCCTACCATGATAGCTTGCGTTGTCCATCACAATTACACTATTTGGAGGTATGTTCGGAATTAGCTTGTTTTTGAACGAATTTTCAAATAATCGAGAGAAGAATCTTTTATATTCTTTGCAGACAGGGAGAGTGCATTCGGAATCCATCCGTCTTTAGATCTAGAATGCAAAATCGTAATCCTTTTATCTCTCTTTGATGATGCTTTTGTTTTATAGTTATCACTTAAGTCAACCCGACCCCTTTCCGGAGTATGTCGAACCATGTTTCATCAAAATAAATAATTGGCCTCTGCTCCTCTCTGTAAAACCTTATTTTTTCTAAATATTCCAGTAGCCATTCCTGAATTCTCTTGGGCTCCATTAAAACTAGCCTTTTATTAAGTTTTTTAAATTTGAAACCTATGTGTTGAATAAACTTCCATAATGTTGTCCTACTACATTTAATCACGGTTTTATCTCTTTCAAGCCTTTTCATTAAATTATCCAATGTGGACACACTTTGTTCATCGTATATCTTGTAAATATTACGCCGTATTATATCCTGATCACTTCCATCTATCCTTGAGAAAATGCCAGCATAACTTCTTTTCTTCCTCACTAGAATAGGTTGTTTACAATTTTCCATACCGTTGATGTTGGAATGTTCGTTAATGTGGCCGTTTCCTTTAGCGCTGCTTGCTTGCTAACATTACCACGTTCCATTAGGGTTGAACTATCTTTACAATTTCCTTAGCATCAGTAGATAACTGTTTTCTACTTTTGCACGGGGTAACCTGTTGAGATACACTTGACTCGCAAATATTTTCCATGACTAAGCTGCTCTATCGCACACGAAGTAACAATAATTACAAAGCTTAAACTAAGTGGCGGCTGTATTTATATTACTAGACAGTAAGTGCCAATGTGGATTATGCAAGTTATTTTCGGGTAAATGCCATGTTTTATAACCACCATTAAAATCATATTAAAATTTCATTAACAATTATTTAAGATCCACCTTTGGTGTTTACAAGCATGTAAAACGAACAGATATCATATTTTTAAGTACGGTCCATAATTTACCTGCTTCTGAGGTACCCAAAGAAAACCATAAAATTTTATTTCATTGTATATTTATGGGTAATGGTTTTTACCCTTTAAGGATTAAGTTTAGTCACTTCACTATATGTATGGACGGAATTTACCACTTTTACTTATTAGACTTTAGAAGCAAAACACCTTCTTTTAATAGCTGAGTTTTTAATTTATTTTTTATCAAAATAGAAAACGATCTTTAATTAGACTAGCCTTCAATTTAATAAGGAAAATTTGACAGTAAAGTAAATAGAAATTATTATATTTCTTTTTGTTCGTTCATAAAAACTAAAATAAGTAGGTAATTATTTATCTCTCAAACTAAGCAAGTAAAAAATTTTATAACCCCATCACTTTCATCCTCTTTCTCTTTGAAAAATAAAAATAATGACAAAATACCTTAATTGTCGGATTCCTGGACTCTAAAAACCCTGAAAAGGACATGTGCAACTCCTTTGCGTAAGGAGAAGGACGTGAAGAGAATGTAAGTTGAATAATTTTGTATGGTTTTAATCGTAATATTGTAATTTTTCCTGGTTTTTTGTTGAGGTAATAATCAAATATTTTGCATAAATATTTATAGTATAACATAAAAGAGATGGCAGAGAGATTAGAGGGGTTGTTTCATAATATAACCCTATATATGACCTTTTTAATATTCTTGGGGTCCAGGGATTCAAAAATTAGATTATTTTTCATCATTTTTGCATTAAACCTAAAACGGGTGAAAGATGTAGAATTCGTTAAATATAGTATAGTTTTAATGGTATTTAGGGAATTTTTCCAGGTTTTAAGGTTGACATATTTGATAAATTTTAAGCATTTTATTTATAGTTAGAGGCCAGCAATATCTTTGCAAGAGTGAAAGAATTATTACTCTAATATTTTAAAAGAAACCAGAGATGACTACAAGTTTAAAGTAGGGATATTCAATATATATATCGATGTTTCGAAACCATTCGATGTTTGCCATTCGATACATCGAAACGATTCAATGTTTTTCAAAGCACATGAAATATTCGATGCATCGATGTATTTTCATTCGATATATCGATATCGAATGAATAACCTAGTCAATAACTTAACCCGCCAGCCAGCTTTGCGTCGGTTCATAATAAGTATTAGTATGTCCAAAGATCCTTTACTTTAGCCTTCGATACTGGACTTGAGATTCAAAAAAATGCATTTCACGGACCCACTTGCATGCTCAGCAGCTATCACAAGAATTAAAGACTTGATGAAAAATAAGCACCACACTAATGAAGCCGTGGAATCCGATTCAGGTCATTCCGAAAAACAAGATGACCGCTTTTCCCTATTCCCATTATAAATTAGTACATAAGAGCTGGAAAATCAGCAATTCGCACGAAACTATTTTGGATGAATTTTCTATTGACTTACGCAGTCCAGTGGGAAGACTGAACAAGAATCCACTGGAAATTTGGAACGACTTGAAAATTCAGGTTCCAAAGCTTCACAAAATTGCATTCAAATATTTGACCATGGTTTCCATCTGAACGGTTGTTTTCTAAAGCTGCTCAAGTAATTATTCAGCAAAGAAACCGACTGAAAGGGAAACGGTTGAACAAATTATTGTTTTTGCACAGCTTGCCTACAGGACATTTTAACGTAATTGGTATTTTTGGCAAACACTGTAAAAACAAAAATTTGTTCAATCGAGCATCTGGTAAATTTTTGATATCGATAATTTGGTATACTTACTGCTAAAATCAGAATAAAATTTCATTTCTTTAGTGTTACGGCCGTATTTTTTTTTAGATCACTATTCCATTACACATTTATAATATGTATAAAATGCAACGTCTCTCTATCTGTCTGTCTGTCCGTGCTCTTATCACTCGAGAACCATTTATCTGATTTATGTACTTTTTTTAGTGTTCCGTACGGAACACTTATAAGATCACTTCGGTGTCTGTCTGTCTGTCTGTCTGTCACACCCGATTTTCTCCGAAACTATTTGACATAGAAAGGTGAAATTTGGTAATAATATAGGAATTGATGGCCTCATCAGAGCCATGTAGTTTTGAGAATTAAATTTTGACTTAAGGGGTTAGTTTTGGGAGGTGAAGTCGGAAGTGAAAAAAAATTTTTTTTTACTAGGTCATCGAGTGTGATGTCAAATGAAAGCTTGTGAAAAACACGAGTAAAAAATATATATATAATATTATACTTGCGCGCACTTTTCTTTGTATTATTTTTAAAAATTCGCGAAAAATCGCTGTCCCGGGCCTTATCTCGAAAAGTGCTTATCAAAAAATTTCGAAAAAATTCTGGAATATTCTCCACAGGGTGTAGATTGAACGAAAATTATCACGAGTGCATTACCTTCAATAATTGATATGGTACATAAAAAAAAACAAAAATTTCAGGGTCATCAGATTTCAGTAAAGATTGGAAACAAACTTTGTTGAAAACTCATTTGGGGTGTGTTTTGTGAAGTCACTGATCTTTTTATACCATCGTAACATAAATTTTGACTTAAGAGGTTCGTTTTGAGGGGTGAAATCGGAAGTGAAAAAAAATTTTTTTTTTGCTAGGTCATCGAGTGCATGTCAAATGAAAGCTTGTGAAAACATGAGTAAAAAATATATATAATGTAATACTTGCGCACACTTTTCTTCGTATTACTTTTAAAAAATCGCTGTCCCCTACCTTATCTCGAAAAGTACTGATCAAAAAATTTTGAAAAAATTCTGGAATATTCTCCACGGGGTATAGATTGAACGAAAATTATCACGAGTGCATTACCTTTAATAATTTATTTGGTATATAAAAAAAAAACAAAATTTCAAGGTCACCAGTTTTCAGTACTTTGTTGAAAACTCATTTGGGGTGTGTTTTGTGAAGTCACTGATCATTTTATACCACCCTAACAAAAATTTTTATTTTAAAAACAATCTACGTACGGAACACTAATTGTGCAAGTTCAACTTGCACTTGACCGGTTTTTTTAATATACATATGTTCTCTGGCCAGGTTATTTATTGTTATTATGTTAGGTAATATAAGAAATAAGCAGTGACGATAAGAATGAATCAAGTCGGAAAAAAGTTTGCCGCTAGCGCGTTCTCTTGCAATACACTGCTTAAACCATTAAATATGGAACAATATCATGTAGCAAAGAATATAATATATATAAAATGCAACGTCTCTCTCTGCCTGTCTGTCCGTTAGTGCGTTTATGACTTGAGAACCACTTATCCGATTTACGTGTATTTTTTTTAATTCATACATGTTTTTTCTGGCCAGGTTGTATAATAATCTATATAATATATATATATATATATATATATATATATATATATATATATATATATATATATATATATATATATAACACGTCTCTCTATCTGTTATATATATATCCGATTTACGTGTATATTATACATGTTTTTTCTGGCCAGGTTGTATATATATAATATATATATATATATATATATATATATATATATATATATATATATATATATATATACATATATATATATATATATATATATATATATATATATGTATATAACACGTCTCTCTATCTGTTAGTGTGCTTATCATTCGGGAACCACTTATCCGATTTACTTGTTTTTTTTTTATTTTTTACCTTAATCAAAAAAAGTCTATAATATATATAAAACGCAACGTCTCTCTGTCTGTCTGTACATTAGTGCGCTTAGCACTCAAGAACCACTTATCCAATTTACGTGTTTTTTTTTATAAAATACATACGAGTATGTTCTCGGGCTAGGTGATAGGATATATTTTATTACGTTAGTAACATAAGGAATAAGCAGTGACGAATTTACATCCTTTTTAATTTTAGTATCACTGGGTGGATTTGCTGCTGGAACAGTTCTTGCATGGACATCACCTGCATTACAATATCTGTTAGAAGATGAAGCTCAAAAAAATATTACAGCGTCCTCCAGTTTACCTGGTTTTAAAATATCTTTATCAGAAGAAGCAATAGTAGGATCTGTACTGAATCTTGGTGCCCTTGTATTTGCAATACCCTCTGGAAAATGCGCAGACTTAATGGGAAGAAAACTCGTTCTAATTTTATCTGCTTTTTTTTATTTAGTAAACTTTATAATTATCGGTTTTGCGAAAAATGTCTTAATGTTAGTTTTAGCGAGATTTATTGCTGGATTGGGTCTTGGGTCTGCCTGTGTTGTATGCCCAATGTATATTGGAGAAATAGCGGATGCTTCAGTAAGGGGAATATTAGTATCAATTTTTAATGTATTTCTTGGAGTAGGAATTCTCTATACAACAATTATTGGTGCTATTACAGACTGGATAGGTCTAACAGTTGGATTAGGCATATTTCCTTTATGTTTTGGAATATCTATGCTATTTTTTCCCGATACGCCTATTTATTTAGTTAAATCAGAAAAATATGGGCAAGCAAAAAATTCTCTATTGTTTTTTAAAAAAAACGAAGCATTAGCTTCTGAAGAATTAAGTTGTCTTCAAAAGCAAGCTATGGACCATAGCAACGGTGGTGACATTAAAGATTTTTTCTTAAGAAGAGTTACAGAAAATCATTAATTGCAGGAGTAGGAATATTTGCCTTCCAACAACTATGTGGTATAAACGTTGTTGTATTTTATACAGTTCCAATTTTTAGAGCTGCTGGAAGTTCCTTAAATCCTTCTGTAGCTGCAATCATAACCAATTTAATAACATGCTTTATAGGAGTGCTATCTATTTTTGTAATTGAAAAACGAAACAGGAAATATTTTTTAACATTATCCGCCTTCTCAATGATGTAGGTTTGCTGGGTTTGGGCTTATTTTTCCAATTAAAAATGCACGGGATATATTTTGTGGTTTACAGTTTCTTCCAATTTCATGTGTTGTTCTTTTCATGGCTGGATTTGCTATAGGGTTTGGTCCCGTACCATGGATATTAATAACTGAACTTTTTGTGCATGAAATTAGAGGAATAGCTAGCGGAGTAGTAATAGTGGTAAACTGGTTATGTGCATTTATAGTTACTTTAACTTACCCAATTTTTTTGCAATGGATTGATAATTACCGAACATTTTATTTGTACGGATTAATAAATTTTTTCGGAATTCTCTTTATAAGGTTTTTAGTACCTGAAACAAAAACTGAACATAATATTTAAGAACTGACATATCACGTAGCAATGAATTTGTTATTAAAGTCCGTTTGTTTTGAAGTTGATAGCACAAACATGGGTTATAAACATTAAAATATTATAAACCATAAGCGTCCGAAATTTCTCTACCAATTATTTTATTATTTTATATAACAGTGCGACCTTTTCCTAAAAAATATTTTATTACATGCCTTCTTTACAAAAAGCTATATAAATCAACGCATTTCAAAGTTTATTTCAATAAGTAAATGATGAAACTAAAAATCTTATTTGTATGATAAAGGTCTAAAACGAGTATAATTAACAATTCGTAAGAGCTAGAAATTTACAGTTTTTTTTTATGGGTCTAGCACACGTGCTACAGGGAAGTCCCTAAAGCGTTCCGGGAGCGGCATGTGTACGGAAAAAAAGCGATTCACGTTGTTTTTGAATCGCTGTAAATTGTACTCGGTGGGAAACACAGTCTTGGGCAAATTATTCCAAAGGGATGATGTTCTCCATATAAAAGACTGCTTAAAAAGCGTTGTACGCGGAGTAACAAGCTGAACCTCATACGGATGTGAAGCATTAGCGCGACGTATATTTCTAGCATGTACCGCTCTGGGAGGAATTAAGTGGGATAGACCCTTCGAACGCTTTCCATGAAAATACTTGTAGAAGAGATTCAAGTTCATGTTCCAGCAAATCAAGGCCGCCAGTCAGTTCCGGGTCTCCAATCAGACGAACAGCTCTTCTCTGGTTTGGGAGCGGAGCCCCAAACATGGGAGCAGTATTCTATAGTTGGTCGAATCTGAGCTTTGTAAAGAATTAATAGTTGTTGTGGAGTGTAAAGCTTTCTGGTTCGAAATAATATTCTCAACTTTTGAGAAGCTCTCCTTGCTATGCCTGCAACATGTTCATGCCAGGACATATTTGCTCCCAAATTAACGCCCAACAAATTGAGTGACGATGCTGGGGAATGGAGTGCCCTGACATGACTATTTCGGGTTCAGCAACGTTAACTTTTTTAGAAAAAACTGCCGCCTAGGTTTTTGTAGCGTTAAATTCTACCTGGTTACTGTCACCCCAAGATAGGATATTCGCTTGAGTAGCCGATGACCGAGCGTTCAAAGTGAAGAGATAAGCATACTGTCATCTGCAAAACTGTAAATTGGATTTCCGGGCTTTTCCAGCAGATCGTTAATGTAAATGAGAAAGAAAGTAGAAGACAGTATGGAGCCTTGGGGCACACCGGCGTTGATAATGATGGTGTTAGAAAGAAATCCGTCGACCACCACTCGTAAAGGACGCTCTCTGAGGAAACATAAGAGCCACAAACAGACCTTTTCAGACATACCATAAGAGCGTAGCTTAGCCAACAATCCATCGTATCAAACACGGTCGAATGCCTTGGATATGTCAAGAGCGATCGCTCGAGATTCTCCAAAGTGTTCAATTGCGTTGTTCCACATATGTGTTACATAAGTCAGAAGATCTCCTGTTGAACTATGTTTACAAAAGCCATATTGGAGATCCCTAATAATGTTGAATTCTTCAAGATATTGTAGAAGATGCTGATTGATAACCTTTTCCATGACTTTCGAGATCGACTGGTCGATAGTTATTTGGCAAGGTCTTCTTGCCTTTTTTAGGTATCGGCTGAACTGTGACACATTTCCAGCAGGAAGGAAATATTCCTTTTCTGTAGGATAGGTTGGAAAGTCTACAGAAAATTAGTGTTAGTTCCCTCGCACAGTTTTTGAGTACTATGGCAGGTATTCCGTCAACGCCAGAAGCCTTTTTGGTGTCTAGCTTCATTAAAATATGCTTTATAGTGTTATAATGCTTATTGATAATAGGTACAATAAAATTATTTGGGATTCTAGCAATTATTGGAATATAATTAACCAAAGTACTTATCGATAAGTCCAAGTACCTAAGTATGCAATAAAAATATTCTGTGTTAGTATAAAAATAAAGCAAAAACCTATAACATGCTTAGTTCAAATCAGAACAGCGAGCCTGTAAATCTGCATTTTCCCTGCGAGAAAAAACAATGATATTTAACGTCCCCGATGCCCTAGTGCATCAACAGCCAACAAGCCAAGTCCGTGAAATTGTGGAAACCTGTGCCAACATGACGGGAGTTGGATCAGCAACTATTTTTTATAGATTTCTAAAAGAAAGAAAACGCGCGGTCCTTGCAACGAACCTCAGAATCACAAAAGAAAGGAGCCCTTAGAGATCGATGAAGACTTTAAAAACGCAATAAGAAGAAAAGTACACCATTTTTTATTAAAAAAGAAATACCTACACTACATAAAGTTTTGCAAGAAATCAGAGAAGACCAGGACTTACCAGATTTAAAAAAAAAAAATGGAAATTATGGAATATCCTTCATAACCTAAATTTTCGTTGGGAAAAGCACAGTAGAAAATCTGTTCTTATCGATAAAACAGAACTAATCTGTTAGAATAGAGAAAATCTACGAGAAATTGGAAAGTTTCGAGCCGAAGAAAGAAACATTTTTTTTTATTTGGATTGAGACTTGGGTTAATGAGGGACACACAATGAACACACAGTCCACTGGAATACAACCACCTTCAGGAAAAGGTCGCAGGCTAAGTATAGCACTTATTGGTAGTGAAAACAGATTTCTCGACGGTGGCTTGTTGGAATTCGAATCAAAGTCAACTAAAGATTACCATGAGGAGATGGCGGTCGATGTTTTTGAGGAGTACTTCCAACAAATAATTGAATGCGTACCAGCAGCAGAGTCAGTTATAGTATTAGACAATGTTCCATACCATTCTCGATTATTAGAACGACTCCCAACAAATTCATGAAAGAAAACGGATATTCTTCAATGGATAAGAGACAAAAATCTCAAACATAAAGATGGTTTGTTAAAAGCGGAACGTCTCAAAATTGCGAAACAAAATAAGGCAGAGTTCAAAAAAAACGCAGTCGATGAGCTGGCAAAAGAACGGAATATCACAATGCTTAGATTACCTCCATATAATTGCGAATTGAATCCCATAGAGCTCATTTGGGCATAAATGAAAGGTTTCGTTACAAGGGAAAACATCACGCTCAAACTTCAAGACGTAAAGCAATTATTACTCGCCAGAATAGAGAGGATCAAAAGAGATAATTGGAAAAATGTCATTCGACATGTTATAGAAGAAGAATATAAAAAGTGGAAACTTGACGAATACATCGAAGAAACTGTGGAAACAGAACCTTTAATTATCGATTTAAGAGAAGTTGACTCTTCAGATTTTGAAGATGATAATTGTGTTTGATTTTAATTAAAGTACTTATATATCGTGAATGGTGAATTTGTATATATACATATAACTATAAATTAAAAAAATTTTGGTAATAAATCTTGTATTTCTATAATTTTATTTTTAAGATAATTTTATTTATTAAACATTAAGAGCAGGTTACGCTCGGACGGCTATGCTACCGATGAATTCTTATTTACATTTTAGCAGAGGTTTTCTGCCTAAAATAGGGTAAACCCTTAAAAATAATTCGAAACAGGTAGCAAAATCCAGTAAAATGCATAAGAAATCTCTTTTTTTTGTGCGCATCCCAACATATATTTGCATCTATAATGAGAGAATTCTGCTATCAACTTCAAACAAGTATACTTTAGAATCTTGATTTCTCACTAGTCTCCTTCAAGTGATTCATGATAGAGCTCATTTCTTCTCCATTTGATGTTATAATTAGGGTCTCATCTTATACAAAGACGACATTAGGTTCACTCAAATTAAATATAGCTATTAAATTAACACCAATCAGATTATGATAAAAAATTATAAGCATTCAAATGTTTAGTAAATATTTAGTAAGCATAAATAAAGGGATATAATAAAAAAATCACACGATACCTACTGTATGTGCTGCCCTATTTTAATGTTGCTCGTTATTAATATATTCACAAATATTAAATTTTTGTTTGTTATATACAGATTTTTCAATCCTTTTTATTTCCCTTTCTAAAGAGAGTGTTCGTGAAAAATTAATCTATCAGAATTTAGCTTTTCTTTACATTTCAGGATCCGTACATCATGAAAAACTACTTGCCTATTTCCGTCGAAATGTCTTTCAAATTTGAAACATGCATAATAACATACTTGTGTAGAGACATATTTAGTACTCGTTATACGAACGAAATGATTCTAAATTGGATGATACTTTTGATTGAAATTTCCATTCCGTCTTGTCGACTTGAAAAGCAAGACAATAAATCTGTTGGTATATTAAATGAAGTTATGTTGTAATGTTGACATAATAAGAATAAGTTCGTTGGTGAAAAAAAATCTATGTCGAACTCTCAAATTTCGAATTCTGATAAATTTCAAAAAACAATATATTTTTTTTTTCTTTTACGCTACCTATGAGGACGCAAGATTTGATTAAATGTTTATTTGCATTACTATATTATAACTATGTTGTCAAACAAAATTAAAATTATTTGTAGTAATTGAAAAGCTGAGGCACCATTTTATCAAACAAAGAGATAAGAAAATATGTAATATATTGCTATGTTTAATATTATAATGTAGTATTACTTACTATACTCCTAATACTTAAAAGATAAAATATAATATTCTTAGCGAATATGATTGAACTCTAAAATCAACATTACGGTCCAGTAATAAATAATTAACAGAATTGGTACAAAATGTAATTTTGTAAGCATTAAAAATATTAAAATAATATATGTATATCATGTCAGAGATACCTACTAACCTTTCTCTTATTTTCGGTTTAAAAACAAATTGTAAGGTAGTAAAACAAATAAGATAGATTAAAGATTCGTATACAATCTTAACATATTATTTTGAAAGGTTGTATATAATATATGTTTATAAGCAAATTTTTTTACCAAACTTCGTTGTTCTTGGTATATTTCTTGTACTGCTATATTTTATCTCATTGGAAAACTAGCGCTGCTCTTTAATACTTTTTAGATCAGACAGAAAACATCTGATTTGATCGATAAAATGAAGAAGTATAGGATACATTTTTTAAATTTTTGCGTCGAAAAATCTGAATGGTTTCAGTTGAGATGCACTTAAAACAGGGATTAAAATCTTCAAACACCCGTTTTGACATTTTTGGTTAACATTCTGTGAGATATGTTCCGCTGTTATTTTCTTTTTCTGAATAACAATAATTCTGTTGCAAAGAAATCGAATGTAACCGTTAATTGTGGTTTCAAAATCCAATACATGATGGAATTGATATTATGGTCAGTTATCTAAATATATCATTAAAAATATTCAATATAACAGCAATAATTAATATGAAATTTAAACTAACAAAAGCATCGTTCTAAAGATGTAATTATTTTGTGTCAATTAAGTAAACTTTCTAATCTGGCCATAAGTTTGTTTTATTTTGGCAATCAAAACATTATTGTATGTGTTATTATATAATTCTTTTCCTATATAAGGTGATGATCAAAAAAGAGAAATTAGCAATATACAGATTTAGATAACACTAAAGGTAAGAACAAAATAGATTTTTTATTAGATTTATGTTTAAGTTTTCAACAATTTCTCAGGTAAAGCGTGTTTTTGCAAGTCACCAAATTTTAACATTAACCTATAGCCGAAAAATTTCCTTATATCGGTTTATTTTTGTTATTAAAGTATTTGATACGGGAGGATATTATGTGTTGCCATCAAGACCAAAATTTTAGGAAGAACGCTTTCCTAAACTCTCACTCAACTCTGGTATTTTATATAATGTTGAAATAAATTTGCAACGATAATTGCTGCTATATAAACTGTATTTGCTTGACAATAACTTAAGTTCAAGTAATGTGAATATTGGTCAGCATGTTTAAAAAAAAAAATAATTTAAATAAATTTAGTATTTTATATATATATATATATATATATATATATATATATATATATATATATATATATATATATATATAGTAGAACCCCGGTTATCCGAGGTAACGTGGGGGGCACCCTCCTCGGATAACGGAAAACTCGGATAATACGGATTTGTTTTTTATTTATTCAAAAAATAAACACCAATACTTTAAACCCATGTATTAACGTTTTTAACATATAAATAGGTACATACATTATAAAACAGTGAAATAGGAATCTATGCGCTTCTGTTTCATAATGCATCTTCTTTTTCTCGCTGCAATGTTTTTCTCCATCTATTAAGAAGAAGCAAATCAGCTGGGGTTGCCTCTAGTTGTTGTTCGATATACCTCAAAGCTTTTTCCAAAGAAGCAAAACCTTTTTGATGAGAGATTTTAGTGGGAGACTGTTCATCCACCGCCGCTTCGTCATCGTCATCGTCATCTGATTTTTTGGTTTCCTGAAAGGCATTCGTTATTTCTTCAACACTCATTTCTTCTTCTAAATCATCTGCTGTAATTCATTCAACAACATCTTCTCTTGTCACATTTTTGCAACCTTTTAATTTTTGCGTTAATTCCAAGAAACTTTTTTCTTTTTCTTCTATCTCGCTGTCAAAATTTAAACAGGACATTTCTCCATGGCTTCTCAAGCTAATTTATTTTCAAAGCTTAATTCATTATAGTCCTCAAAATCAATAACTTTTGACCAAGATTTTTGAATAGTAGTAGTACGCACAGAATCCCAAGCTTGACTTACCCAGTAAATAACATTTTTCAGTGTAACCTTTCTCATCTCATTGATAATATCCTCCTTTTCTGTGTATTCTAATAGATGTTCAAGATATAAACGCCTATAATTTTTTTTTAATGTTTTCGAGGATGCCTTGATCCATTGGTTGCATTATGCTGGTTACATTTGGAGGAAAAAATTTTACAACAATTTTGCCCACAGGAAGTCCTGCTCCAGGGTGAGAGGGGGCATTATCCATTAACAAAATTGCTTTAATAGGAAGACGGTTTCTGTTCAGAAATTTAGTGGCACGAACTCTTCTTCAAACCAGTTAGTAAATAAGGTCGCATCCATCCATACGCTCTTCTGATTTTTGTAATAGACTGGTAGGGCTTTGTGTGAGATGTCTTTTAAAGCTCTTGGACGTGCAGACTTGCCAATTACCATCAGTAGGATTTTGTGCTTGCCAGATGCATTGGAACATACCATTATAGTGAATCTTTCCTTACTTCGTTTGTGCCCAGGAGCTGATTTTTCCTGTCGAGATGCCAATGTTTTTGATGGAAGCATTTTATAATTCAGACCAGTTTCGTCACAGTTGTAAAATTGTGTCACATGTATATCGATGATCTTCGATTTGCTTTTTAAAGTTCTGCTTAAACTTCTCAATTGATGACACATCAGCAAAAGTTTTTCACCACATACAGTCAGTTGTCGTACACCGTACGTTTTTTCCAGCTGTCCAAGCCATCCAGAACTGGCGGTAAATGGATCTATCTAAAATACTTTATTCTTAAGTGCACTGTTTAGACTTACTTAGCAATCGAAATACTGGATTATTCTTATGTGACTATGTTGCTGTGCGATTGCCAAGTCATTATATTTGTTATAGAAATAAAGATGTCTAATATTGATACGGTCACTATAAATGTTGGTGGGTAACTAAATAGATAACAATTTATGACAAAGATACTAACTAAAATAACTGACTTGGTTTTATATGAGATCTCACAACTTTTTGTGGTGGAAGGACTGCCTTGCGAGACTTGGCATTTTTTTACATTTTATGTTTTTGATGGGATCGATTTTTCTGTTACTCATTTAGGACTGAGGACTGAAATAACTCTTCAAATTCAAATGAAATATCGATGGAATACAAAATCGTATAACTTAGGCACATTTTGAAAAAAATCATAACCTGAGAAACCCCGAATTTCCGTCATGTGATGAAAACTATTGATCTATAGATTCCATTAATTTTTAACTGAGACTCTCGACTAAAATACCTCTTGGAATGTGATCGAATATTTTCTGCATACAACAAATTTTAATTAATTAAAATTAGTTTTGATTAATTCTAATTTTAATTATTTTAATCACTTTTTATGCAGACAATTATAATTTTGATAAAACATTCAAACATTGTAAAAAAGGAACGTAATCCGTGTACGATTTGGATAACATTGATAAAAAAGTAACTTTCTTCAATGAAAATTTATTAGCCTTAATGGACATACATGCACCGCTAAAGACGATAGTTTTAAGGAAACGATACTGCCCCTGGATTATCGACAATATTAAATACCTTAGAGATAAGGTCAAATGTAAATAGAGAAGAACAAAAAAGCCTGAGGACTTTAATATCTACAGAAACTACAGAAATTGTATTAACAGCGCAATAAGAAGGGAGAAAAAAGCATATATTCAAAGCGTTATAATAAATTCAAGCCAAAAAGAAAAATGGAAGGCACTTAAAAACTTAAATATTATTAAAACAAAAAATAAAAAACTTCCTGACAATCTTTGTAATCCTAACGAAATAAATCAATATTTTGTCAATCCAATACCTCAAATTATCTGATCTCCATGCTACAAATTATTACATAAATAATATCTCAAATAAGACTGCTTTAAAACTTTGTGCTGTTACTGAAACCGAGATCTCAAAAGCGTTGTGTCGAATAAGGACAAAAGCTGTGGGTTCTGATAATATTCCTATTTATTTTATCATTTTTTGCTGTCCTTTTATTTTAAAATATATTTGTCATATTCTAAACTTTTGTATCGAGATGTCAGTATATCCATCCGCCTGGAAAACTGCGCATGTTGTACCATTACCTAAGCCCAATGCCATATAGTGATTTACGCCCTGGAAGCATACTTCCAGTATTATCAAATGTTCTTGAACATATTGTAAAAAAATCACAACTAGTATGATATTTTACCTACAGTGCAGTCTGGCTTTAGGCGATCACACAGTAGTGCTACTGCACTTCTTAATGTGACCGACCATATATTTAGGGAGATCGATACAAATAAGTATACTATTTTAATCTTGCTCCATTATTCAAAAGCTTTTGACATGCTCGACCACTCACTTTTAATTCATGTCTTGAAGTTTGTAGGTGTGGACAAAGACGCTTTTTAAGTTTATTGGAGAATATCTTAAAGATCGTCATCGGAGAGTTGTCTTGAGTGGATCTTTCTCGGACCTCCAAAGGATGACCAGAGGCGTCCGGCAAGGATCAATTTTGGGCCCTATTCTATTCTGCATTTACACCCATTTATTTCCGTCATTTCTCAAAGTCTGTAACTGTCAGATGTACGCTGACGATACTCACTTGTTTTACCCTTTTTCTGAGAATGCAGTGCTTAACGGTTGTCGACTGATAAATGGTGATCTGGAGGTTATACAGAGAGTTTCGGAGGAACATCATTTGAAACTTAATCCCAACAAATGTGTCGCAATGTTGTTCGGTAGACTAATTGTTGTAAAGAGACTCACTTCACTAGTTGACGTTAATATTTCTAATGAAAGGATACCTGTTAAAGCTGAGGCTAAAAATCTTGTGAAGTTTATTGGAGAATATCTTAAAGATCGTCATCGGAGAGTTATCTTGAGTGGATCTTTCTCGGACCTCCAAAGGATGACCAGAGGCGTCCGGCAAGGATCAATTTTGGGCCGTATTCTATTCTGCATTTTTACACCCATTTATTTCCGTTATTTCTCAAAGTCTGTAACTGTCAGATGTACGCTGACGATACTCACTTGTTTTACCCTTTTTCTGAGAATGCAGTGTTTGATGGTTGTAGACTGATAAATGGTGATCTGGAGGTTATACAGAGAGTTTCGGAAGAACATCATTTGAAACTTAATCCCATCAAATGTGTCGCAATATTGTTCGGTAGACTAATTGTTGTAAAGAGACTCACTTCACTAGTTGACGATTATATTTCTAATGAAAGGATACCTGTTAAAGCTGAGGCTAAAAATCTTGGCTTAATATGGGATTCAACATTAAGATTTAAAAAACACGTGTCGGCTTGCATTAAGAGGGCAGTGGGTCTACTTAGGTGTCTTTATAACTCAAGACATTTACTAAATACTCAATTAAAACTCATGTTTTGCGATTCTATCATTCTATCAATATTTAACCAGTGTGATGTTGTTTACGGCTCCCGTTTGACTGCAGAAGATACAAAAAGAATTCAAAAAATTCAGAAATATTGTTTACGGTTTAGCTACGGTATAAAGAAACGAAATCCAATTACTTATAAACTGAAGGAAGCTAAATGGATTGACATGAAGTCACGACGATATTTGCATTGTTGTACCGTGTTTCATAAAATTATCTGCACAAAGTCACCTACGTATCTTTTTAAAAAAACTCCGTTCAAGACTGACGTTCATAATATAAATATAAGAAGCAGAGGCTTACTTACGTCCCCACTTCATAAAACAGGCATATTTGAAAGGTCTTTCACTTACAATTTAGTTAAAACTTATAACAACCTACCGGATATTCTGAAATCTAAATCAGTCAAATGTTTCAAAAAGTACCTAAAGCATTTGTTATTGCAGAATAATTGAAGAATTTACTTATTCCTAAAAATGTAAGTTTTCTAATCTTAAATAATGACTTTCTGTAACTGACATAACGTTTCTTTTCTTTTTTTTTTGTTTGTTATTTGGTTGTGCATCATATAATTAGGTTGTACATTATTATTATTATTATTATTTGGTTGTGCACGTGTTAGTGTGTTGCTGCGTAGGGGCAAGTGTATAGACAGATGGACATATATTTGGCTTCAGTTAAATTAAGTTTTTTTTTCTTTTATCTTTGTTCAGCTGCACTCTGTCCTGTTCACTGCATACTGCATACTTTAAATAAAATTGTTTATTATTATTATTATTATTATTATTACAAAAAGTTCTTCTTTCTCACATTTGATCAATGTGGTTCCATGTTTGGCTGACGGGCCAAAACCAAGTCAGCACAAACGCTATTACCATTCCGTATTAAGGAATGACCTGACAATGTTACATGTTTTCAAAATCACTGACTTCTGAATGTTTTTGTGTATGTTTGTATTGAGTCCTAATTGTACTAAGTGTGGTGTGAATGTTATTGGTGTAAGGCCTGTGGCTGATATAATGAGGGGGACAAAGATGACTTTTTCTTGTCTCCATAGCCTTTTTATTTCCGTTACAAGGTCTGTGTATTTGGAAATTTTTTCTGTGTATTTCGTTTGGATGTTTGTGTCGTTGGGGACAGCTATGTCAATTAGATAGGTGACTTTTCCTTTTTTGCACTGAAAAGTAATATCGGGTCTATTGGCGGAGACTGTTTTATCTGTATGGATACCGATGTCCCAGTAGAGCTTGTAATCTCCATTTTCAAGTATGGATGTTGGCTTGTATTTGAAGCAGGGATCTGTGTTTTCTATGAGTTTCTATGTTGTGGCTAGTGCTTGGTGAACTACTTTGGCAGCTGAATCATGCCTGGCTGTGTACTCTGTTCCGGCCAATATTTTACATCCGCTCGTTTCTTTCTGCTGGTGGTATTTCCTACATCTGTCCTCTGTAATAGTCGGGTCTTTGATGATATGCTTTTGGTAGTTTCTGGTTAATATGACTTTATCCTGGATGGCAAGTAAGAAGCCTTCTGTTTCAGGGAATAGCTGCCCATCCTGTAACCAGGTGTATGATTGTTTTTTATTTACGTGGTCTTGTTCTATGTGGTATCTGTGTTGTCCGTGGAGTGTTTTCTCTGACCACGTTTTCATCTTTTCCTGTTGTAATTGGGTGTGACTGTGTGTGTCTGCTGAGTGGTCTGCCCGGGCTAAGTCGAGAGGTGTGTTTTTTGTCTGCTTTCACTGTCGCTGTGTGGAGGCTGTTTGCTTGCTGTGAAAGAATTTCCTAAGTGTTTGTATTTGTTTTGTGTGTAATGATCTGATGTCTATAATTCCTCTTCCTCCTGCCTTCCTCTCGATGGTAAGTCTTTCTTTGCATGCGGTGGGGTGTAATTTCCTGTATTTGGTGAATTGAGATCGTATAAGGATGTGAATATTTTCTATGTCTGTTTGTGACCATTTGATGATACCAAATGAATATGTGAGTATAGGAATAGCGAACGTGTTATTATTATTATTATTATTATGACTGTTCTCGTTTTTCTTTCTCACATTTGGTCAATGTGGTTCCATGTTTGGCTGACGGGCGCAAACCAAGTCAGCACAAACGCATTACGATTGTGTATTAAGGAATGACCTGACAATGTTACATGTTTTCAAAATCACTGACTTCTGAATGTTTTTGTGTATGTTTGTGTTGAGTCCTAACTGTACTAAGTGTGGTATGAATGTTGTTGGTGTAAGGCCTGTGGCTGATATAATGAGGGGGACAATGATGACTGTTTCTTGTTTCCATAGCCTTTTTATTTCCGTTGCAAGGTCGTGTATTTGAAATTTTTTCTGTGTATTTCGTTTGGATGTTTGTGTCGTTGGGGACAGCTAACATATGTCAATTAGATAGGTGACTTTTTCTTTTTTGCACTGAAAAGTAATATCGGGTCTATTGGCGGAGACTGTTTTATCTGTATGGATACTGATGTCCCAGTAGAGTTTTGTAATCTTTATTTTCAAGTACGGATGTTGGTGTGTATTTGTAGTAGGGATCTGTGTTTTCTATGAGCTTGTATGTTGTGGCTAGTGCTTGGTGAACTACTTTTGCCGCTGAGTCATGTCTGGCTGTGTATTCCGTTCCGGCTAATATTTTACATCCGCTTGTTATGTGTTCGATCGTTTCTTTCTGCTGGTGGCATTTTCTGCATCTGTCTTCTGTAATAGTTGAGTCTTTGATGATATGCTTTTGGTAGTTTCTGGTTAATATGACTTTATCCTGGATGGCAAGTAAGAAGCCTTCTGTTTCCGGGAATAGCTGCCCATCCCGTAACCAGGTGTATGATTGTTTTTTATTTACGTGGTCTTGTTCTATGTGGTATTTATTATTATTATTAATAGCATATTATTATTATTAATAGTATATTGCGATATGACTGCCTAAAGTGTAACATTATATACAATCATGTGAAAATTTTTGCCCCAGGCGAAGCCGAGGGCTACATCACATTATTATATAACCTTCCAGTTTAGAAACTACGCTAGATGACGCTTTTCTTTAATTACTGCTGTTAAATTTTAATTTTACGACTAATAAATAATTGTAAAAAATTAGGTGAGACATATAACAATAGTAAAGCTTTTTAATGAGCGGAAAAAAAAGTTAAAAATTGAAATTCTTAAAACGTGAAAAGAGTATTGAAAAAAAAGTAGCTGTTGTACCCAGAAAATATTCTGATCACATTCCAAGAGGTATTTTAGCCGAGAGTTCGAGTTAAAAATTAATAGAATCTATAGTTCAGTGTTTTCCATCACATGACGGAAATTCGGAGTTTCTCAGGTTTTGAATTTTTTCAAAATGGGCCAATATTATACGATTTTGAATTCCATCGATATTTCATATGAATTTGAAGAGGTATTTCAGACCTCGGTCCTAAATGAATAACAGAAAAATCTATAATTCCAATTTTTCTACGTTATTGACTAAACTAGATTGCTGGCGGATTTTGGTTTAGTCCAAATTGTTTCTAAATTTTAAGCTACTGTATCCAGATGATCTTCTGATGATTTTTCAAAAGATATTTTAACCGCGAGTCCTAATTAATGAATCCAGTATTAGGTAAGTATTTGGATCGATTTCTAAGAGTTTCTGTATAGCCAAGTCCTAAACAAAGTTTAATGGAATCAGTAATTCCATATTTCCAACTATATGGGGGAAATTTTGATTCTAAAAGGTTCTGGCGATCTTGTACAAAATGGTACAGAAGTGTCTCTCAATCGGTGATAGCATCATTTAACAATATTCTATCGAGCAATGCCGATTTAAAATTCACAAGTAAAGTAGCCTAGAATTAAAAAAATTGCATTCTTTACACTTTTTTACCGTATATATTCCAACATAATGACTCAACCATCTTGGTTTTGTAAAAAGGCCATGTGACATTCAAAATTAGATATAAAAACCTAAAATTAGCGACCAACCCGAACCCTGGAAGTGCTTTTATGCCCCTATATATATATATATATATATATATATATATATATATATATATATATATATATATATATATATATATATATATATATATATATATATATATATATATATATATATATATATATATATATGTATACATATATATATATATATATATATATATATATATATATATATATATATATATATATATATATATATATATATATATATATATATATATATATATATATATATATATATATATATACAGTGACTCACAGCTTAAATGATGCAGTCGTTATAAGAAAACTGGTCTCAGTGCCTCTTTATTTATTTGGAAAAAACAACTTATTGAAATTAAATTAGTAAAGAGTCTTCTAAAAAAGTATGAATTACTTTTTGTCTTAAATATGCCTTACTTAATTAACAATAAATAATTAATTGAATTATATGTGATTTTAACGTCACAGCTTAAATGATGCAAAATTCAATATACCAAAATTATTAGAGAAAACAAACTGTAGAATTTGAAATAAGCCTGCTAAAGTATTTGGTCGGGCCTCCCTCATTATCAATAACGGCTTGTAATCTTCTGGACATTGATTCAACTAACTTTCTAGTATACTCCGGGGAAATAGTGTTCCATGCTTCAGTAATTTTTACTTTTAATTCAGGTTTATTTGATATATTTTCAATTATATTTAAGTCTGGTGACCGGGCTGGTGATTTAATAACATTTGGACAGTTATAAAGCAACCAACTGCGGACTCGAAATGACGTGTACTTTGGATCATTGTCGTGATAGAACCGATAATTGTTTTCAATATCTAATTTTTGGGCACTAGCGACGAGATGTTGCCTTAGTATATCCAAGTACACATATGGGTTCATATTCCCTGCGACTAAATGCATATTACCTACTCCTGCAGATGACATACAGCCCCATAACATCACTCCACCTCCACCGTGCTTTACCGTAGCTTTCATATTTTTCAGTTTTAATTCTTCGTTAGGCTTTCTTCACACTGATATTTTTCCATCGGACCCAAATAAGTTTATTTTGGTCTCATCAGCAAATATTACTGAATTCCAGAAGTTCAAGTCTTTATTGATATGCTCTCTGGCAAATTCCAATCTCACGCGTCTATTTCTTTGGCTAATGAAAGGCTTATTTCTAGCAGTTCGACCATGTAAATTATTATTTCGCAAGATCCGTCGAACTGTTTCGGGGTTACACCTTTTTCCAAACTGTCTTTCCACCTCGGCGCACAACTTTGGCGCACTTTTTTTTGGATTATTTGATACCTCTCTTAAAATCCATCTTTCTTCACGTTCATTGAAGACCTCATTTGGAGCCAACCTTGACTTATTCTCGACTCTATTTTCATTCCGGTAACGTTCAATGATATGCTGAACAGTTGACGGACATTTATTTACCATTTTGGCTATGTCTCTTTGGCTGTATCCATTCCTGTAATTAGTAATAATTAAATTTCTCTCAGAAATTGTAGTTCGACGACCCATTCTTAAACAATTTCGTTTTATTGAATAAAAAAATGTCAAACTAAACAAAAAACAATTGCACTAAGAAATCAAAGCAATGCCGCCTTCGTAAATTTCAAAATGCGATAAGTTTTGACCCTTGTTATTTTGCATCATTTAAGCTGGGACGTTAAAATTGCATATGATTTGATTAATTATTTATTGTTAATTAAGTAAGGCATATTTAAGACAAAAAGTAATTCATACTTTTTTAGAAGACCCTTTACCCATTTAAGCTGTATGTCACTGTATATATATATATATATATATATATATATATATATATATATATATATATATATATATATATATATATATATAGATGTGAAAACGCCCATAGTAATGTAAAACTTTGATAACGATAAAAATATTATATTGAGGGGGTTGCAAGGTTATTTGCTGAATTTTTTTGGCTATTTGGGGGGTCGCGACACTAAAAAGGTTGAGAAACGATGAAATAAATGAAGCTATGTGTTACATAAAGCCATAACCAAATAAATACCAAAATTACTCATTTAAAAGAAGACAATATATGATGTTATGGTTTAAAATAAGATGGTTTATGTATATTATAGCTTTAGCTACTAATTCACTGCTAGTACTGTGAATCCTTAACAACAAATTTTAAATTTTCAGTCTTGTAAGTTTGTGGAGTCAGGAGACCTACTTTTTTATGGGAAATTGACCTTCAGGACATACTAGGTAAAGTCACCTTTACATATTAATAAAATATTTTTAACACAAGTTTAAATGTCTAAAAATAAATATCAGTATATATGAATTTCTTGCTAGAAATTACAAAACATAATAAAGTCCCTGATAACTATTTACATAAACACGCGTGCAACAATACTTTGGAAAACATTGATGATAATCTTTTAATTGTATTCTAACTGACTAATGCATTAAATATTACCAAGTATAACGTAGTTACTTATTTTTTAAAGTTTTACTTAGAAATTTTATGTTTATAAATGATGAGTAAGATCTTCAGTAAGCAGAGAAGCCGAGGAAGCTCTTAATATTTAATATAAACATTATATTTTCGGACGAATAGCTTATCCAGTTTAACTCGTCGCAGAATTTTTAAGTGCTGATCCTAATTAACAAATATTACAATTCTTTTTCTTCTTTTAGAAGTCTTTTGCCATCCACTCCTGGACGTAGGCTTCTTCCTGTCTTTTCCATTCCACTCTATCCTTAGCTATAGGGTGCTAGTTCCTGCCGACCTGTTCTTTCACGTCATCGATCCATCTTTTTGGTGGTCTTCCCACACTTCTCCTTGGTAGTCTTTTAGATCCCCACGTATTAAATGTTTCGTCCACTTCTTATCCGTCTCCTTTCTAGCGACATGTCCTACCCAAGTTCATTTTAGAGGTGCCCCACGCTTTATGACATCGTCGCCCTTGGTTCGTAGACGTATTGCCTCGTTATGCAAGTGGTCTCTAAAGCCGGGTTTCCACCAAACGGACATAGCACGAAACACAAACAAAAACTGTTTTTCTCAACAAAAAGAGCCATGTTTGGAAAAAATAAACAGTTCCGAAAACATTTTTGTCAGGGAACAGTGTTTTTAGTAAACAAAACACTTTCCCATCTCGAGTCGGTACATCAAAGGAAAACAAACTTGTTCGTGTTTTTTAGTCAGTTTGGTTGAAACACCTGAATGTTGTAGTTTTGTTCTCTGCGACATTTGTACTCTACTCTTTCAACTAGTTATCAACTTTTTATTAAATGTATGCAATTTTTATGAAGAGTTTGTCAACATTTAAAAAGTAAGTATTTAGTTAAACTTTTATATATATATATATATATATATATATATATATATATATATATATATATATATATATATAATGTATGTATTTAGTTACAATGATGATTAAAAAAGTTGACTAGCAATTTTAGGTCCTAAGAAATTAATTAACAATTCAAAATCGCTACCTAACATTCTGGTAAAATTGTGGGAGGAAGATCTCATTTCCCCATTTAACCCAATATCGCCAGTGCTTAAATCAGCCAATAATTCTGCTGTGCCGTAATTAACTCTCCTTTTTAATAGAGAACTGATCTTGGTTTTTTTCTGTTTTGGCCATTAATTAAAAACAAACCACAGCTAATTATAAAAAACCGTCATCTTGCGGGACTAAACAAAATGGGAAAAAGAGAACAAACACTAGCAACAAAATTTTTGGAACAGTCTACAGCAGGGGTGCTCAAACTTGAACTGCTGGCGATCTACCTCAATATTGTTAGACTACGATCGACTCTGAGAGGCTGCAAGTAACTGTGATGCAGGATTGTCGTCTAGGTAGGGTGTATCGTGGCATAGATATTAGTTTTCCGCACAATATGCATTTTTTTAGTCGAGGTAAGTGTAGGTCTGCTCTAAAATGTCAATGAAAAAACTCATAATTATTCAAAATTGTGAGTTTATTGGTTCTTACAAAACAAACGAGTTCTAGTGTCTAAACTTAACTAAAGAGTGACTTTGGATGTTGAAGCGTGGCACTGCATGTCCTCAGCATACTTTTCATAAAATGGTACGTAATTACCGAGTGCTAATCGCAAGCATGATGACATATGTTCGTCAGTTAGTCGATTGCGATATTTTGACTTAATTATCTTCATTTCAGAAAATGCAGACTCGCACAAGTAAGTTGACCCAAACATTGCCGTCAGTTGAAAGGCGATTTGCCTTAGATTCGGATATTTATCTTCAAATCAGAATTTTGTATCAGATGCTGTGGCTTAGAGATGTATATCTGATAAAATCTGCACTAACTCATTTTCAACAGAACATGAGTCCATGTTAAACTGACTTGCTATTTCAGTAGCTAATTCCTCAATGTTTTTACACGAAAAAGGATAACTCATAAATGATGCGATATTTGCCAATTTACTGAAATCATAAAAACGTATTTCGAATTGGCCCAAAATATTTGATAATTCTGCCTCATAAATATCATAATTCAACTGAGGAATCCTTGCTTTCAAGGAGGGAAAATTTTTCAGATCCTTTCTTTTCAGTTGATCTATCATAAGTTGCAATTTATTTTTTAAAGCGTTTATTACGCTAATCATCTAAATAATAGTTTTTCCTTTACCTTGAAGCTCCAAATTAATGGTGTTTAAATGCATTGTGATGTCTGTCAAAAATGCCAAATCAGTCATTACCTCTTTCATCCAGAAAAGCTGTTATTTCGGGCAATAATTCTTGAAACCTTTCTAGGAATTTTCCGCGACTCAACCACCTGACGTCCGTGTGAAGAACTAAATTAGTGTGTTCAGCTGACTCACTATCTTCCAACTGCAATTTAAAGAGCCGTCGTTGCAAGCTACGTGCACGGATAGAATTCACAATTTTTATTGCAATGCCCATAATCTCCTCCATGTTTAGAACTTTTGAACACAAAACTTGTTGATGTATAATGCAATGGAAGGAGAAAAATGAAGGGAAATCATCATTAGCTCGACACAATGCCACAAAACCGTTTCCGTTTCTAGTCATTGCTGGTGCTCCATCGGTTGTAATGCACACTAGTTTAAATATTGGTAGCTTGTAGTTTGTTACAAAATTGAAGAAAACGTCATATATATCTTCGCCACGGGTCTTTCCTTTCAGAGGAATCATTGTCATAAACTCTTCCTTAGCCGACATGTCATTAAATACCATTCGAATAAAAATACACAGCTGGGCAGTTTCTGTCATATCGGTGGATTCGTCGAACTGTAAAGAAAAGTATGTACATTCCATGATATCATGTTTTAGTTTATCTGCCATGTCCTGACTCATGATTTCAACACGCCTTGTGACAGTCGGACGAGATAACTGAAGTTCTCTAATAGCAGACATAATCTCTGTTTTATTTTTAAAATCTCCAAATAAAGTCTCACCCGCTTCAATAAATGCTTCCTTCAAAACCAATCCATCATCAAATGGTTTCTTGTGTTTCGCCAATATATCAGATATTTTAAATGGCGCGATCGTTGCAGCTTTTGATTGTTTGGCTGGTCTTGTGAACATGGTTTGTTCTTTTTTCAAACAAATTATGAAATCACGTACTATTCGTTTTCTTAATTCACTCTGTGACGGAAAATCCTTTTCATAGTTTTTATGAACCGTTTTATGATGCCTCTCTAAGTTCCCACGCTTAGGTATTGCAACTGACGCAAGGCAAATGAGACAAATGGACTTATCCTTTACCATACAAAAGAAAAATTCTTCCTCCCAATCGTTATTAAAATGATAAGATTTACTTTTCTTCGCCGCATTCATTTTGGACTATTTATTAATAAACTTTGTATCGATGTATCGCATTCAAGTTACAACTCGGACTAACTCCTATTCCTATAGGCGCAACATTTATATCGGCGCGAACGAAGTCTCGAATGTTCCCGTCAAACACGCCGCCCGAAGTTTCTAGAAAAATCGGCGGGAATCAAAAACGCGGTTTTTCTTTGACAAGTACCGCGCGTTCCTTTGATAAATCCGCCTTTTGCCGCTAGCAGGGGGTTATTACGATAAAAGAAAGTGATGAGGGGGTTATTCTGTCCTAATTTTGGATCGAATAAATTTTAGTAGTTTATTCATTACATTTTGTTTTAGTTACCTAAAACAAAATCTGTGAATAGTTCTATATCGGAATTTTTTTCTCGAGATCGACTCAAAAAGCACTCGCGATCGACCGTTTGAGCACCCCTGATCTACAGAAACTGTTTGAAAAAAACAAAACATGTTTCGTTTTGTTTATTAAAAACAGAACTGTTTTTTTAAACTGTTCGTTTGGTGGAAACCCGGCTTAAGCGTTAATCCCAGCATAATTCGTTCTATAGCTCTCTGGGTAGTTCGAAGTTTATCAGCTGTTTTCACCGTTAATGTTGCGGTTTCTAATCCACACGTCACCACAGGGAAAATGCACGTGTTAAAAACTTTGGTTTTCAGATTGATCGGGATAACAGGAGTTTTTAAGACATAACCCAGTTTTCTAGTGGCTGTCCATGTCACTCTAATTCTCCTACTCAATTCGGCTTTTTGTTCTCTTTATCAAGTTTTATTTCATGACCTAGGTAAACATATTCTTTTACTTTTTCTATTTTTCTACCGCCAATATACAGACTTGTTTTTCGTCTGGAGTCAGGATTTTAGTTTTTGTTAAATTCATAGTCAGCCCAACTTTTTCTGAAGCTCCCTTCAGATCTTGGACCATCTCCAGTAACTCTTGTAAGTCTTTGCCGATCAAAATACATCGTCAGCAAAACGAAGGTGGCTCAAGTATCTTCCATCAACATGTATTTTTCTTTCCTTCCAATCTAGTTGTTTAAAGACGTCCTCCAAAGTATTACAATTAGCATCAATAAATTACTGCACGTTATAAGACCATTAAAAAAAACTCTTATTAAACATCTACTTCAACTTATTAATAACTACTTTCGATAAAAAAAAGATACTATTTTCTGTCGGCATACGATATTATTATAAGAGAGAATATGGTTTTTAGCATGGCTACAGGTCTGAGCGTGTAAACAAATCCACTAATAAATTGTTTAAAATATTTTCTTCTTTACAGGTATAATTGTGTCAAATAAAAAAGTAGTGCGGACGTTTCGCCGAACATCCTGCCGGTTTCTTCAGAGCTCGTTCCTAGAGATCACTTCGAAATCTATGACGAAACTGATTTAATTCCCCTTTCACACGCCTTTTATATTAATAAACCGGGGTGGAGGGGACGAGGGTTCATGAATAATCTGTCCTTAGCTTCATGAGAGGTACAGGCCAGTGTCACGATTAAGTTTATTGGAACGTTTAGATATTCCTAGAATAAAAATAACCGGTCAAGTGCAAGTTGAACTTGCACAATAAGTGTTTCGTACGTTGATTGTTTTTTAAAATAAAAAATTTTGTTAGGGTGGTATAAAATGATCAGTGACTTCACAAAACACACCCCAAATGAGTTTTCAACAAAGTTTGTTTCCAATCTTTACTGAAAACTGGTGACCTTAAAATTTTGATTTTTTTATATACCAGATAGATTATTAAAGGTAATGATAATTTTCGTTCAATCTATATCCCGTAGAGAATATTCCAGGATTTTTTCAAACTTTTTTGATCAGTACTTTTCGAGATAAGGTAGGGGACAGCGATTTTTCACAATTTTTTAAAAGTAATACGAAGAAAAGTGTGCGCAAGTATTACATTATATATATATTTTTTATTGGTGTTTTCACAAGCTTTCATTTGACACCACACTCGATAACCTAGTAAAACAATTTTTTTTTCACTTCCGATTTCACCCCTCAAAACGAATCCCTTAAGTCAAAATTTATATTACGGTGATATAAAATGATCAGTGACTTCACAAAACACACTCCAAATAAGTTTTCAACAAAGTTTATTTCCAATCTTTACTGAAAATTGATGACCTTGAAATTTCTGTTTTTTTATATACCAGATAAATTATTACAGGTAATGCACTCGTGATAATTTTCGTTCAATCTACACCTCGTGGAGAATATTCCAGAATTTTTTCAAAATTTTTTGCTAAGTATTTTCCGAGATAAGGCGGGTGGACAGCGATTTTTCGCGATTTTTTAAAAATAATACAAAGAAAAGTGCGCGCAAGTATAATATTATATATATATTTTTTACTCGTGTTTTCACAGGCTTTCATTTGACACCACACTCGATTACTTAGTAAAAAATTTTTTTTTTTCACTTCCGATTTCACCCCCCAAAACTAACCCCTTAGGTCAAAATTTAACTTTCAAAACTACATGGCTCTGATGAGGCCATCAATTCCTATATTACTACCAAATTTCAACTTTCTACGACAAATAGTTTCGGAGAAAATCGGGTGTGACAGACGGACAGACGGGCAGACAGACGGACAGACAGACGGACAGACAGACGGACAGACACCGAAATGATCTTATAAGTGTTCCGTACGGAACACTAAAAAAAAGGATCTAACTTCAGCTAAAAAAATAAAAGACCGAAGGGTTATGTAGTTGTTAAGGAAAATTTTGATATGGTACAACCCCTTTTGTCCTGAAGAGTAAGATAGGTGTACAGTGAAACACTGGCCTTAAACAAGAAAAAAAAAGATTTATTAATGATTAACTTAAAATTTTTAACTTTTGCAGTTCTGTTATTACAAAAAACCTTAGCCTAATAGGTGGTATTGCTAACTAAAGTCCTTAAATCAGGATTAAAACTTTGCTACACCGATGTTGAAGGTTCGTGAGGTTCACTTCACGAGTTATCAGTTCTATACGATGTTAAATACACTTATCTGCTGGAAAATAGGTCTACGGATGTATATTCTGGTGACTTACGGTTTTCCTATGAGCTTCTAGGCCTTGAATTGAGCACTAAAATCATTTACACACTACTCCGTCACTAATCTATCAGTACGGCTACATGATGAGAAGAGCCTATGATGGCTACTTGTTGAAAAAAAAACCTACTACGGCTTCATGTTGAAAAAAGCCCACTACGGCTTCACGTTGGAAAAAGCCTAGTACTCGACTTGGCTCTATAATGGAAAAAAACTCTACTGCGGCTTGATGGAAAAAAGCCTACTGCAGCTTGATGGAAAAAGCCTACTGCAGCTTGATGGGAAAAAGCCTTGATCCGTGTCATCCGGACCCTTAAATATCATTCTCCCTTCCGCATACATCACATCTTCAAGATGGCTACTTCCCGGAAACAAATGTCCAGCCAATCGACGCATTAGAAACGAATTAAAAAAATCCGGTAGGAAACCCATAATGCACATTGCAATATAAATGGCTTAGAAATCCTAGTGAACTACACTGCTTAAAAGTTAGTAAACACTGCTTGATATAAAAATGGAAAAAAATGTAAATTATAAGGCAAAAAACAGTAACATAACATGATCTTAAAATCTAGGAAAAAATAAATGTTACAATACTGAAAAGTATTTGAGTATATTACCGATTGCACCGAATACGAAACTATAATATTAAACAAAATGTATTTCGTGATAATTTTCACTCAATCTACATCTTATGGAGAATATTCCAGAATTTTTAAAAATTTTTTGATTAGTAGTCTTAGAGAGAGAGAGAGAGAGGGTGGGAGGACGGCGACCTTTGACAATTTTTTAAAAATAATATGAAGAAAAGTTTACACGAGTATTTCATCTATAATATATATAAAATGCAACGTCTTTCTGTCTGTCTGTCTGTCTATCCGTTAGTGCGCTTATCACTGGAGAACCACTTATCCGATTTACGTACCTTTTTTTAAAAAACATACATATGTTCTCTGGCCAGGTTATAGGCTATATTTCATTACGATAGGTAGCATAAGGAATGAGTATTTCTTTTTTTTTTTATTGGTCTAGCACACGTGCTGCAGGGAAGTCCCTAAAGCGCTCCAGGAGCGGCACGAGTGCGGAAAAAGCGATTCACGTTGTTCTCGAATCGCTGTAAATTGTTCTCGGTGGGAAACACAGCGCTGGGCAAATTATTCCAAAGGGATGACGTTCTCCATATAAAAGATTGCTTGAAAAGCGTCGTACGCGGAGTAATAAGCTGAACCTCATACGGATGCGAAGCACCAGCGCGACGTGTATTTCTAACATGCACCGCTTTGGGAGGAATTAAGCGGGCTACATCCTTCGAACACTTTCCATGAAAATACTTGTAGAACAGACTCAAGTCGCCAACCGTTCTTCAATGTTCCAGCGAATCAAGGCCGCCGGTCAATTCCGGGTCCCCAATCAGACGGCCCGCTCTTCTCTGAACAGAATCCAACAAATGCAGTGTATGTTTGGGAGCGGAGCCCCAAACGTGGGAGCAGTATTCCATAGTTGGTCGAATTTAGGCTTTGTAAAGAATTAACAGTTGCTGTGGGGTGTAAAGCTTTCTGGTTCTAAATAATATTCCCAACTTTTGAGAAGCTCTCCCTGCTATGCCTGCAACATGTTCATGCCAAGACATATTTGCTCCCAAACTAACGCCCAACAAATTGAGCGACGATGCTAGGGGAATGGAGTGCCCCGACATAACTATGTCGAGTTCAGCAGCAGCAGCAGTAGTGACATAAAATAGTGAATGATGTCGGAAAAAAGTTTGCCGCTAGCGCGTTGGCTTGCAATACACCACCTAAACCATTAAATATGGAACAATATTATGTAGCAGAGAATATCTATAATCTATAATCTATATAAAATGCAAAGTCTCTCTGTCTGTCTGTCTGTCCATTAGTGTGTTTATCACGCGAAAACCACTTATCCGATTTATGTGTCTTTTTTTTAAATTCATACATATATTCTTTGACCAGGTTACATAATAATAATAGTCTATATCTATAATATATATAAAATGCAAAGTCTCTCTGTCTGCCTGTCTGTCTGTCCATTAGTGCGCTTATCCCTCGAGATCCACTTATCCGATTTACGTGATTTTTTAAATTCATACATATGTTCTCAGACCAGGTTATAGATATATATCTATAATATATATAAAATGTAACGTATATCTGTCTGTTTGTCCGTTTGTGCGCTTATCACTGGAGAACCACTTATCCGATTTACGTGCTCTTTTTAAAACATGCTAAACCATTAAATATGGAACAATATCATGTAACAATATCTATAATATATATAAAATGTAACGTCTCTCTGTCTGTCTGTCTGTCTGTCCGTTAGTGCGCTTATCACTGGAGAACCACTTATCCGATTTACGTGCTTTTTTGTTAAACATACATATGTTCTCTGGCCAGGTTATAGGATATATTTTATTACGTTAGGTGACATAAGGAATAAGCAGTGACGATAATAGTGAATCAAGTCGGAGAAAAGTTTCCCGCTAGCGCGTTCTCTTACAATACACTGCCTAAAGCATTAAATATGGAACAATATCATGTAGCAAAGAATATAATATATAAAATGCATTGTCTCTCTCTCTGTGTGTCTGTCCGTTAGTGCGCTTATCACTCGAGAACCCCTTATCCGATTTACATGTTTTTTTTTTTAATTCATACATTTGTTCTCTGGCCAGGTTATCTATAATCTTCTATCTAGATTATATATAAAATGCAACGTCTTTCTGTCTGTCTGTCTGTCCGTTAGTGCGCTTATCACTTGAGAACCACTTATCCGATTAACGTGTTTTTATAAATTTAAACATATGTTCTATATAATTCGATATAAGCCTAGATGATGGGAGATAAGGAGAAATAATGGGAGATAAGTCGAGATAAGGCTCGATAGTGGGAGATAAGGTGAGTTAGTGGGAAATAAATATAAATAATGGGAGATAAGGAGAAATAATGGGAGATAAGCAAAGATAAGTCTAGATAATGGGAGTTATGGTGAGATAATGGGAGATAAAGAGGAATAATGGGAGATAAGGAGAAATATTGAGAGATAAGTCGAGATAAGCCTAGATAATGAGAGATAAGGTGAGATAATGGGAGATAAGGAGAAATAATGGGAGATAAGGAGAAAAAATGGGAGATAAGGAGAAATAATGGGAGATGAGCAGAGTTAAGGCTAGATAATCGAAATTATGTAGAGATAATGGGAGATAAGGAGAAATATTGAGAGATAAGGGGAAATAATGGGAGATATTTTATTTCGTTGGGTAAATTAAGGAATAAGCAGTGACGATAGTGGTGAATCAAGTCCACGCGAGCGGAGCTGCGGGCCCGGCTAGTCATATATATTTTTGAACTGGTGTTTCACAAGCTTTCATTTGGCCCCCACTCGAAGACCTTGCAATTATTTTTTCACTTCTGATTTCACCCACCGAAACTAATCCCTTAAGTCAAAATTTAAGTTTTTCCATATTTGTGATAAATTTTAAATTTCCCTGCCCAATTATTTCGGAGAAAATCGGCTGTGTCAGACAGACAGATACTCAAGTGATTTCATAAGTGCGCCTTTTTTCAATATTGGTACTGAACACTAAAAGTACCCACCTTACCGTACTTACCTATCTTATAAAGATCTGTAAATTAGTGCAACAGTACGTATAAAAGCAAGAACTTATTTACCAAAAATTTATTCGCATATTATAAACATTATCTATGAGTAACATGTTAAATCAAAATAAATATATTCACATACGGAATGTTTATTTAACAAATTGTCACCTCGATTATTTTGTTGGATATATTAGTGTTACAAATTTAATTTTGTATGGTGTATTAGATCACATTAAGAGTGTGGAAATTCATAAGTTTCAAGTATAGTATTTTATTAAAAGTAAGTTTTAGAAGATAGATTTAGTAAGGGTGCGTTTTTCAGTTATCTACCTATCCATGAAAATAACCTCATTACAATAATGCTTGGTCGTTAACATACTGTCGCTGCCTTAAGTCCCAAAGTTATTTTCAAATAAAATTTTGGTCTAACCAGCTTCGATGGGGCTGAGATTCAATTCTGAAACAAGATAATAAATAAAAACATTCTAATTCATGGAGAATCAAAATATTGCTGTACAGAGTTCACAAGTCTTGCACAATTCAAGTTATTACCAAAAACTGCGGATTCACCGTGTTACGATATCCACCCTAGAGCCACGATTTTATGCTTTGAGACTTATTTTTGGTAAAACCTCAGAGTTTTCCTCAAATGATGAGTTGAAAGCTACTTAAGCGTCAATTTTTGAGGCGCGAACAGAATTTTTTTTTTTGTGGAATGAAACAACTCGTGTATTAATGCAGTACGTAGTTATGTCGATTTTTTTAATCTCTATGAGTTTTTCTTCATGTAGATGGCTTAAAACACACTCTCTTAGTTTTATGAAGTCATTTATATATCCAAGATAATAAAGTATTTAAACCAAGTTAGGAATTGGAAATGTATAGATTTATTTACATGTACCCTGTAATTCGATTATTCTAAATCAATCCTCACGATTCTAATGTGTTGTTGTCATATTGAGTATTGTATTAATTTGTCTAATGTTTATCCAATGCGTGAACATTTTTAGTAGTGCTGTAAAAAAGCATTTGAAATTGCACAGTTTAGATACAGCAATATTATGATTTTATCCTCTCTGGGGTATCACCAGGAGTATTGTCGTGAGTTTTGGACCTGAAAAAACTTGTGCTCTTTTGTTTATAAACAATTTAAGTTTTCAAAGTGCGTTTTTTAAGCTTAAAATGCGAATAACTCCGGATGTATATGTCGGATCGTGACAAAAAAAAAAACAAACTCTTTGTAATGAAATTTCCAACAAATCCTCATTAGTTTTAAGTCGCTCAAGTGCTTACATAACCTGCAAAATTGGCAAAAACTGTTTTTATTTCATTTTATTGTACAGGTCAACTAAGTGGACCGATCGGCTTGAAACATTCAGAAAATATGCCTTTTGATATATAGTGGACACAATTTAATTTTTTGTTTAAAATTTGAATTGCCGATCATTTTATGCCATTTAGTCCAAAATGATTCTATCTTTTTTTTAAAAATTTAGGTCTCGATGCCAGTTTTCCAGTGCCATTAAAAAAAAAATTCTTTTTAATCCTCCTCTTTACATTTCTTTATTAATCAAATAACAAAAAATGCATTTTTCCGGTCATTTTGTATTAATATGTATTCGGACACGCTAAGGCTAATATTCATCGGTGGGAGTTACAAGTCATGCGGGACAAGCTTTCTGAATTCAAATTTCGATTTCTAACCTCAAGGTCGGATTTACAAAATCAGGGACATGGCGGACGATATTTAGTGCTACCGATTCCTCAAATTTGGTATTCAGATGGGGGAACCTGCAAAAAAAAAAAAAAAACCGATCAAGTGCAAGTTGCGCAGTTAGTGTTCCGTCCGTTGATTGCTTCTGAAATAAAAATTTTTGTTACGAAGATATAAAATGATCAGTGGCTTCACAAACCACATCCCAAATGAGTTTTCAACAAAGTTTGTTTCCAATCTTTACTGAAAACTGATGACCTTGAATTTTTTTTTTTATACTAGATAAATTATTAATTGTGATAATTTTCGTTCAATCTACACCCCGTGGAAAATATTCAAGAACTTTTTCAAAATTTTTGGATCAGTACTTTTCGAGATAGAGGGAGAATATCGATTTTTCGCGATTTTTTAAAAATAATACAAAGAAAAGTGTGCGCAGGTAAAACATTATATATATTTTTGAACTCGTGTTTCTACAAGCTTTTTTTCCGATCTTTAATGAAAACTGATGACCTTGAAATTTTTTTTTTATACCAGATAAATTATTATTGTGATAATTTTCGTTCAATCTAAACCCCGTGGAAAATATTCAAGAATTTTTTCAAAATTTTTTGGATCAGTACTTTTCAAGATAGAGGGGGGGACATCGATTTTTCGCGATTTTTTTAAAATAATACAAAGAAAAGTTTGCGCAGGTAAGACATTATATATACTTTTGAACTCGTGTTTTTACAAGCTTTTTTCCGATCTTTAATGAAAACTGATGACCTTGAATTTTTTTTTTTATAGCAGATAAATTATTAAAGGTAATGCACTTGTGATAATTTTAGTTTAATCTACACTCCTTGGAAAATAATCAAGAATTTTTTCAAAATTTTTGGATCAGTACTTTTCGAGATACAGGGGGGGACATCGATTTTTCGCGATGTTTTGAAAATAATACAAAGAGAGAAGTGTGCGCAGGTAAGACATTATATATATTTTTGAACTAGTGTTTTTACAAGCTTTTTTCCGATCTTTAATAAAAACTAATGACCTTGAATTTTTTTTTTTATATATACCAGATAAATTATTAAAGGTAATGCACGCGTAATATTTTTCATTCAATCTACACCCCGTGGAGAATATTACAAAGTTTTTTTTAAAATTTTTGTATCAGTGTTTTTCGAGATAGGGAGGGACGAACAGCGATTTTTCGCGATTTTTTCAAAATAATACAAAGGAAAGTGTGCGCATGTAAGACATTATATATATATTTGAACTCGTGTTTTTACAAGCTTTCATTTGACACCCCACTCGATGACCTAGTAAAAAATGTTTTTTTTTACTACCGATTTCACCCCCAAAACTAACCCCTTAAGTCAAAATTTAACTTTCTAAACTACACGACTCTGATGAAGCCATCAGTTTCTATATTAGTACCAAATTTCAACTTTCTATGTCAAATAGTTTCAAAGAAAATCGGGTGTGACAGACGAACAGACAGACGGACAGACAGACATGCAGACACCGAAGTGATCTTATCAATGTTCCGTACGGAACACAAAAAACAAAATTTTTTTTATTACATCTGGTAGAGGGACCATTATTTAAAAAAAAAGTCATTTTCGTTAACAATTTAGTTTTCAAAAAACAGTTGTCATTTGATTAATAAACAAATTTAAAAAAAATGGTTAAAATAACTCAAAAAAATTTTTTTTAATGGCATCGGAAAGCTGACATAGAGACCTAAATTTTGAAAAAAAAAGATCCATTTTAGACTAAATGGCATAAAATGGCGGGCAATTCAAATTTTAAATAATAGATTCAATTGTGCTCACTGGGCTCGATATTTTTGTATCAAAATTTTCAATATTCCTGGTGATACCCCAGAAAGGATAAAATCATAATATTGCTTTGTCTAAACTATCCCTATTTCATCATTATTTTGACCTTTTTTTTAGTGTTCCGTACGGAACACTTATAAGATCACTTCGGTGTCTGTCTGTCTGTCTGTCTGTCACACCCGATTTTCTCCGAAACTATTTGACATAGAAGGGTGAAATTTGGTAATAATATAGAAATTGATGGCCTCATCAGAGCCATGTAGTTTTGAGAATTAAATTTTGACTTAAGGGGTAGTTTTGGGGGGTGAAGTCGAAAGAGAAAAAAAATTTTTTTTACTAGATCATCGATTGTGGTGTCAAATGAAAGCTTGTGAAAACACGAGTAAAAAATATATATATAATATTATACTTGCGCGCACTTTTCTTTGTATTATTTTTAAAAATTCGCGAAAAATCGCTGTCCCGGGCCTTATCTCGAAAAGTACTTATCAAAAAATTTCGAAAAAATTCTGGAATATTCTCCACGGGGTGTAGATTGAACGAAAATTATCACGAGTGCATTACCTTTAATAATTTATATGATATATAAAAAAAAAACAAAAATTTCAAGGTCATCAGATTTCAGTAAAGATTGGAAACAAACTTTGTTGAAAACTCATTTGGGGTGTATTTTGTGAAGTCACTGATCATTTTATACCTCTGTAACAAAATTTTTTTTATTTTAAAAGCAATCAACGTACGGAACACTAATTGCGCAAGTTCAACTTGCACTTGACCGGTTATATTACACTAAAATACCAGCACAAAACAGTATATTGACTACATATTACTACCGAATAGTATACATACAACCTCCTTTAATTCCAAAAAATTCCAAAGATACGTTGAAGATTTTGAGTTGGTGACTAAGAAGGTGTCATAAAATTTAAAATATTAAAATTCAGAGATTCATGGTGCTTCAATTCCCATGTAAACTTTGACCATTTTGCACATCTCCCCTCTCCTTTCTGTATTGTATATATTAATAATATTTAGACAGAAGCAGCCACAGGCGGTATGAAGAAGTCACGAGAGTCTTATATTCAAGTTATCTTTGGAGACCTATAAAAGAGCCATATAACATTATTCAAGGAGCAAGTCTGGACAAATCTACAAACATAAATTCAAGCACCACACACATGTAGGTATTGTGAAGGTTTTTCAAACTAGTTAACTATATTGTCAACAATAATTAGTATAAAATCGAAAATTAGAAGAAAAAGACGGGGATTCTACCAAAAAGTTCTGTGCAGGGTAATCATTTTTAGACGTCCGGCTCAGATTTATGGAAAATTGTTGGATATTTATTTTTTTTTTTAGAATAATATAGTACATATCAAGGAGTACACTGACGTATTTGACATTTGGTAGTGAAAACCACGCTGGGCGCCACGACTCCAAACAACTTTTTTTTTCATCGACATACAGTTTGTAAAACGGCATTGGAAAACAAAAATGCACACATTGCCCGTCAGCTTGTTTTCATAGAAGAAACTTGGATTTTTTTAGAAGGCAGTTAAAGGAAATCATGGCAAGATGACAAGATTAAAAGTGTTCGTAAGCCTGGGGGATTTGATGGTAAAAGGTTTATTGTTTTACATGCCGGACACAGTGGGGGTTTTGTGAAAAATGCCAATTTACTATTTGCTAGCAAGTCAAAGTCACTTGATTATCATGGAGAAATGAAGAGTGAAATGTTTACAAAATGGGTCAGAAAAATTCCTAATTTAGAAGAACCATCTTTAATTATAATGGATAATGCTTTATACCATTCAGTTGAAGTACAAAAACAGCAGCTTGAGCAAGAAGAAATTCTCGAGTGAAGAATAGTTTACCTCATAACAAACAGATGTTTAAGAGAGAATTGTTACATTTTATAACAAGCACATTGGTGGAGAGGGATATGGAGATAAACAAGTATTTCAGATATGGACTAGAGCCTTAGAAAAGGGTACACCAGAGGTATGGCATGCCAGCGTACAACATACAGAAAACCTGATTCAACAGTGGTATGATCGTGAGGTAATAATCGAAGAGATTCCAGAAATTATTATTCGTGTTGGGAATGATGAAAGCGAGAGTGAAGTATCTACTTCTAGCGATTAGTGTCATTATTAAATTAATAATTTAAATATTACTTATTGGCACGTTCCAAGCCCCTTAGGCAATAGTGATTGTAAATTTTGCGGGACAAGTATAGATTTATCTATCTATCTATTAGTTGGATTTTGATAAATCATATTAAAATTGGATTATGCAATTTCTATCTCCTATTCATACTTTATACTCTCGTCATGAAATATCTTTTTGTTTTTAAAAGTATTATATTTCAGTTCTCTATTTTAAAATTATATTTAATGAGTTCTACGGTACAACTTTATACAGATTTTATAATGCCTTATATGTAAATTTGATAAAGCTGTGGTAAATGTGATTGTAATTTCATTACAAATATTACAAAAACTTCAAGTAACTAACAGATAACAATTGTAAATTTCATAACGTAAATTTAGTCACGAAATAATCTAATAGCAACCTGAAAAATAAAAATAGGTGATATTAGACGTTGGATTTATGCAGAGAGGTAAATGTCCTTCACAAGTAAGAACTAGAGTGTTTTACACGTCATACACATTTAATATATCCGTAGTTTTCGTTAATTACCAAACCGGTTGAAAAATTTTAAATTCTATTTTGATTTTTGAAATTGTCATTTAAAACTCAGACCGCCGACACTGAATTGACAGCCGATTGAATCGTATGAATATTCTTGACATCGCGTTGATCACATGACTGCAAAGATCCATGGATCAGACTATACATAACAAATTAGGAAAAAAAAAGTGTAAGGTAAAAATGTTGAAAAAAATTTAGAGCTTTCCAATGCCGTTTTTCAGAAGATATGTCGATGGAAAAAAAAGTTGTTTGGTGAAGCGGCGCCCAGCATCGTTTTCACTACCAAATGTTAAATATGTCAGTTTATTCCTTGATATGTACTATACTATTCTACATTAAAAAAAATATATCCAATAATTTTCCATAAATCGAGGCCGGGTGTCTAAAAATGATCACCCGATAAATGCGTTTTGAACTTATTGGCATGGAACACAAGAGAATTAATTCTCTATTTTGCGAAACAAATTTTTAGAGGGTTATTTGTGAGTACAACAAGGTTATATATTATGCTATAAAGAAAATGTTCAAGGCAAGTATTATTATATATAATATGTTTTACTGTTAAAATGTGTAAAAAGTAGATTATAATATCCTAATGGTAGTGAACAGAAGAGGTAATATAAAAAATAATTAGCTATTAAAAATCACGTGCTTTTTTTTTGCTTAAAATCCAATAGGATTTCTGCTCTCTATATTATAAAATAAGTAAACAAAATTGGAGATATCTCTTTTATTAAATTATTTGTTCTCTTGACAATTTCTGAGTTGAACCAAATCCAATCTTCCTCCAAACTGCTAGTGACGTTAGTAAATATTTCTCGACAGTTATTAGCTTTTTTTTCTTGATAAAGGAGGCTTTAATTAAAATTACTATTCTTTAAATTAGCTTATCAATATATCCAGTTAATGTACCTATATTGATAAATGTATTTTCCTATTATTTACAGAAACTACATTGATAAGAAAAAATGAGGTGAAAATACTGTTGACTTCATGTAAATTTTCCATATATGAAGTGGTATAATATTTTTATATATGATATCAGAATCGAAAACTTGCAGACTAATTTCATGTCATTCTGTTTAATAAATCTTATATTCTTTAGTTAACATTAGGTGAAAAATAGTTACTAATCTTGGTTATTTATTTTTTATAAATATGGATACAAACTTAGATTCAAAGATACCAATGTTGATTAACACAAGTCCAGTAACTAAATATAATGGCAAACTAAAGCAGTATATAGCCGTTATAACAGGTAAGTAGTATAAGTGTGCTAATATATAACTATATTATTTTGAAATTAAAAACATATACATACATACATACATATATATACACACATATATATATATATATATATATATATATATATATATATATATATATATATATATATATATATATATATACATATATTATATATATATATATATATATATATATATATATATATATATATATATATATATATATATAATACATTAAAATTCCGGGTTTTACTCCGTTCGTCTAACAATGAACTTGCACAATGTTTCGCCAAAATCTCATTTGGCATTTTCAAGTGCTCTTGCTGCTACTAGATACTGTGATCTAGCTGCTGCTGCCGCTCGAAGCTAAATGACAGACCGAAGTGCGGTCGCCGTCTTTTATAGGTCGGCGTCTACGCAGATTGTAGGTGGGGGAATCGGAAGTGTTCGTCCGGGCATCGGTGTTTGCCGGCTGGGTGCCCGCATCAATGGTAACTACGGGTTCTGGCGCTATACTGACTGTTGTCTTTCGATGTTTTGGTTATTTCTTGGCTTAGCTAGTAGACCCTTCCATGTAGTGGAGATATTCATTACATCATCCCTCTTATTTAGCTGTCCATTTTTTTCGATTTCCAAGGCTTCTCTTGCGTGTATTGTAATGCGAGATCGAGATTCTTTGTTTAGGTCCCTTAAAATTGATGTTGTGACCAGTATCATGATGGTGCTGAAAAAGAGCTGAAGTTGTTTGTTTGTTTTTGATACTTATTCTATGTTCTTGGATCCGGGTGGAGATTCTCCTGTTTGTTTGTCCTATGTACAATTTGTGGCAGTGTCCACATGGGATGCTGTAAACTCCATGGTTTTCCCTTGTCTTTAGGGTTACTGAGGATGTCTGCCAAAGTATTTTGTGGTTTGTATGCTGTGCCTATGATGTGTTTTCTTAAAACTCTTCCAATTCTATCTGTAACTCCTTTCACATACGGTAATAGGACTCTACTTTGGGCGAGATCCCGTTCTTCTGTCCTTGTCTGTGGATGGCGCTGCCTTTCTAATACTCTCCGTATGGACTGATCGTTATATCCGTTTTGCTTCAGGACCCTAGTGATTTATGTAATTTTTTGCTGTCTGGTTTGGTGAGTCGGTTTGATCTCGATACGAGGGTGTTGGCTACCGACTGAATTTTGGATGGATGGTAATGTGAGCCAACGTTTAAATATCTGTTGGTGTGGATGGGCTTCCGGTAGACTGAGTGTTGAAGTTGACCGGTTTTTCGAGTTATTACCACATCAAGGAAAGGGGGGCTTTTTTCTTCTTCTATTTCCAGAGTGAACTGTACCGATGGTGGATTCTATTTAAATAGGTCAAGTAGTTGTCTAATTCATTTCGTCCATGGAGCCAAATTATAAAGGTGTCATCAACATATCGTTTCCAGAGTTTGGGTTTGAGTGGTGAGTTTTTAAGGATCTCTGATTCAATAGAAATTGGCTCTTACTGGTGAAAGGAAAGATTCTATAAGATTGCTACGTACACCCGGAGTAGAGACACTTAATGTGGTGTATCATTACATAGTACAATACAAAGTCCTCCGCCGCATCTGTCTGTCTTTGCTAGATTTTCTCAGTAACTACTCAGCGCATTTTATTTCGGTTTTCATTAATGGATAGAGTGTTTCATGAGGAGGAGTTGTTTCGCTTATATTATGTGAACTTCTGTACCAAATGTTGTTGCACCTAATGGAACGCTAAAGCTCCAGTTGATCTTTTTTGATTTTCCCCAAAAAGCTATTTTGCTTTATTGAGGTTTTTTGTAATTTGTTCGTTCCTCGTAAATTTTCTGTCTAGTATCAAGCCTAGATACTCGTATTTGTATTCATTAACGGTTTTTATCCGTTCTGCGAAGAAATCCACTTTCTTGTAATAGCCTTAAATTCTTTTTTTGTGAACGGTGTAACAGTCGGAACATTGACTTTCAGGTTTACTCTCTTACACCAGAACTGGTATATATTCAGTGCTCTTTGCATGAGCTTTGTCACAGTGGCGGTAGGACTCCCTTGGATGAGTATAACTATACCATTACCATATCCTTGGGTGTAAAAGCGTTGCGAATTTAGACGATTTAGTAGCTCATCCAACACTAAAGTTCAGAGGAGTGGCAATAGCATTATTCCCTGTTGCCATTTTTGAGTCACCTCTGCTTCTAAGGTGCCTCCATGTAGCTTGGCTTTAAGACGATATAAACGTATGTTGTTTATCCACCTGTTTGTGGTGTCATCAGTTTCATGTCTTCCTAAGGCTGTAATTATTGAGATGAAGGATGCATTGGTAAAAGATCTCTGCATGTCAATGAAAGGGCTCAGAGTAACCTCTTTAGAGTAAGGCAATGATTCAACCCTTACTATACGGTTGTGTAAAGCTGTCTCTCATAATGTCCCTGGTTGATCGGCATGTTCATGTCTATGTAGAAAGTCTTCTAGAAGTACCCCCTATCTAATATGCCTGTCTCTCAGTTGTTTCAGAGAGTTTTTTTTGTGGATAAGAATTATATTTTCTAATTCATAACAAAACATAAAAGTAGTTAAAGGATTGAGAAAGAAAGATGTATTCTATTTAAAAGCGGATAAAGGAAATAAGGTTATTATATTGGATAGGAAAGAATACTTTGGACGTGTAGATAATCTTATCGAATCTGGCCCTTATGAAAAGGTTATAAGAAATGTATTACCAAGAATGATAATGGAAGTTAAAAACTCTTTAAAGAAATGCAAGAACCTTACCTCCGATTCGCTAAAATTTAAATTAAATGTAAGTAATCCGACTGTACCAAAGTTGTATTTCTTGCCCAAAATTCACAAACCGGGAAAGACAATGCAATCCTCGGTCGGATCACCACATATTTGATATCCAAATGGTTATCAAAAGAACTTGAGAATTTATCATTAAATACTTTCACAGTGAAAAATTCTTTAGAGTTTATTAACAAAACAAAAGATCTAGTTTTCAATGAAGGTGAAATCTTAGTTTCTTTTGATGTCACTTCTTTGTTTCCAAGTGTACCAATAACATAAACTTTACTATATCTCCAAGAATGACTTAGGATGAATGACTTTGAGGACGAAGTTATTCATGAATACCTAACATTATCTAAACTTTGAATGGAACAAAATTATTTTCAATATAACAGTCAGGTTTATTACTCAGTATATATCACCACTACACCAAACACTTTATTTTTGCACTCGAAGCGCGTTTCGCTAACCATGTTAGCTTCATCAAGAGCGATGTTTGACTAAAGCTAAACTACAACCCTATTTATACTTAGCCTAACCCTTGAATTACTCAAGCGGAACTAATGACATAGGCAAGGCAATCAGTTCCGGTCAAGTAACCAGTAGAGGGGACTATAAGGAATAGGCCCTCTGTCTTTATTTAAGCTTCTTTTACATTTTATGATTTCCATAATTTCGTATGCGTTCAACAATCAGATACATTTTTTATTAATCTTAGATTATCTAATGTTACAGTATGGTCAGCTTCAATTTCCAATATAACAATCAATTTTATGTTCAGAAAGAAGGAACAGCTATGGGTAATTGCTTATCACCTTTCATAGCCAATTTATTCATGAGTAAGTTTGAAATCGAAGCCAGTCAAGAATTCGAATATTTCCCAAGGGTATAGTATAGGTATGTGGATGATATTTTCGCGATTTTTGATACAAAGAAAGCAAATATTGATGATTTTGTTTCTAAATTAATTAGCCAGTATGATTCCATTAAATTCACTTACGAAGTTGAGAACAAAGGACAATTGCCTTTTCTAGATATTTTAATTATTAAAAATAATAATAGATTAGAATTTGATATCTATAGGAAGGACACAGTAACAGATAGATATATTCCTAATGATTCATTTCATTGCAAACAACATTAATTAGCCTCATTACATTTTTTAGTTCATCTCACTTTCCTCTGAATAGAGTAAACTTTAATAAAGAAAGAAATCGTATTACAAATATAACTAGAGTTAATGGTTATGACGATGACTTAGTAAATAAGCTAATAAATAGATATAAGTTTAGGTTTAATATTCAGAATTCCAGCTTTTTTACACCCGAAGAAAATAACACCAAGTATGTCTCCATACCATAAAATCCGAAATATAGCAAGGGACTCAATAAGGTATTTAATAAGGTAGGCCTCACCTTAGTCTATAAGTCATCAGACAATCTGAGGAATATCTTAGGAAATCCTAAAGATAAGATTCCTAAGTGGGAGAAAAGTGGAATTTATGAAATTAGTTGTAATGATTGTGACAAAAAGTATGTTGGGCAAACTAAAAGGTCAATTAAAACACGATTTAAAGAACATTTAGCACACTTAAAATACAGTAGAACAGAAAAGTCTAGCATTGCCGAACATGCCCTTGAAGCTGATCATACTGTAACATTAGATAATCTAAGATTAATAAAAAAATGTATCTGATGGGAGATTGTTGAACGCATACGAAAATATGGAAATCATAAAATGTAAAAGTAGTTTAAATAAAGACAGAGGGCCTATTCCTTATAGTCCCCTCTACTGGTTACTTGACCGGAACTGATGGCCTTGCCTATGTCATTAGTTCCGCTTGAGTAATTCAAGGGTTAGGCTAAGTATAAATAGTGTAGATTTGTAGTTTAGCCTTAGTCAATCATCGCTCTTGATGAAGTTAACATGGTTAGCGAAACGCGCGTCGAGTGCAAAAATAAAGTGTTTGGTGTAGTTTTTTTTATGGGTCTAGCACACGTGCTGCAGGGAAGTCCCTAAGGCGCTCCAGGAGCGGCACGAGTGCGGAAAAAAAAGCGATTCACGTTGTTCTTGAATCGCTGTAAATTGTACTCGGTGGGAAACACAGCGCTGGGCAAATTATTCCAAAGGGATGACGTTCTCCATATAAAAGATTGCTTGAAAAGCGTTGTACGCGGAGTAACAAGCTGAACCTCATACGGATGTGAGGCACCAGCGCGACGTGTATTTCTAACATGCACCGCTTTGGGAGGAATTAAGCGGGCTACATCCTTCGAACACTTTCCATGAAAATAATTGTAGAACAGACTCAAGTCGCCAACCGTTCTTCGATGTTCCAGCGAATCAAGGCCGCCGGTCAATTCCGGGTCCCTAATCAGACGGACCGCTCTTCTCTGAACAGAATCCAACAAATGCAGTGTATGTTTGGGAGCGGAGCCCCAAACGTGGGAGCAGTATTCCATAGTTGGTCGAATTTGGGCTTTATAAAGAATTAACAGTTGTTGTGGGGTGTAAAGCTTTCTGGTTCTAAATAGTATTCCCAACTTTTGAGAAGCTCTCCTTGCTATGCCTGCAACATGTTCATGCCAGGACATATTTGCTCCCAAACTAACGCCCAACAAATTGAGCGACGATGCTAGGGGAATGGAGTGCCTCGACATAACTATGTCCGGTTCAGCAACGTTAACTTTTTTAGAAAAAATTGCCGCCTGGGTTTTTGTAGCGTTAAATTCCACTTGGTTACTGTCACCCCAAGATAGAATTTCTTTCAGGTCTTTGTTAAGTTGAACGACCTCCTACTGTCTGCGGATATTCGCCTGAGCAGCCGATGTCCGAGCGTTCAAGGTGAATGAAGAGACAAGCGTACTGTCATCTGCAAAGCTGTAGATTGGATTCCCGGTCTTTTCCAGCAGATCGTTAATATAAATGAGAAAGAGAGTAGGAGACAGTATGGAGCCCTGGGGCACACCGGCGTTGATAGTGAGGGTGTTAGAAAGAAATCCGTCGACCGCCACTCGCAAAGAACGTAGTGGTGATATATACTGAGTAGTATCATTGTGCCAAAGATTCCACATTCCCAACTTAGTCAGTTTTATGTTCAGAAAGAAGGAACAGCTATGGGTAATTGGTTATTACCTGTTATAGCCAATTTATTCATGAGTAAGTTTGAAACCGAAGCCAGTCAATAATTTGAGTATTTCCCAAGGAACATTTAGCACATTTAAAATACAGTAGAACAGAAAAGTCTAGCCTTGCCGAACATGTCCTTGAAGTTGATCATACTGTAACATTAGATAATCTAAGATTAATTAAAAATGTATCTGATAGGAGATTGTTGAATGCATAGGAAAGTATGGAAAATATAAAATATAAAAGTAGTTTAAATAAAGATAGAGGGCATATTCCTTATAGTCCTGTCTACTGGTTAGTTGACTGGAACTGATGGCCTCGCCTATGCTATTAGTTCCGCCTGAGTAATTCAGGTGTAAGGCTAAATATAAGTAGGTGCAAAAATAAAGGGTTTAGTGTAGTGGTGATATATACTGAGTAGAATAACATTTCAAAATAATCTGTTAAATTTTTAAATTCTGAGCTGGATTGAAGAGAACGAAGGGGACAATGTCGAATATAGACAGCATTCATAAAATTTCAGCGATATATATTTAAATTAATATAAATATAAAACCATAAGAGATAGGAATGTTGTACTTCATATATGTCAGTAGTACTAACTGGAATTTGATTCGTTATTGTCATATATAAAAATTAAGATTATGTAAATAACTACCGTACTTTGTTTTATATTGTTGCCTCTTAGTCTTCTACTGACTTATAAAGAATTTTACTTTACCCAAAAATGTAATTGTAACCATAAAATTATGAAAATATTAGAAATTTAAAAAAAATGTTTTTAAGTTAAGTGAACAGTAAAACAATTTTTTTTTTTTTCGTTTACTGGTAAACTCCACATTTATTTTAACACATTAACATGTTTCGCTATCACTGTAGCTTCATCAAGATTAAAAGAACAAGATGGAAAATTTGTTATATAAATCAGACTCAAATTACACTAACCATTTAATAGAATCGGAACATCAATTTAATAAAAACTTTGAAATTTTACATGTTGAAAATAAAGGGTATAAATTAAATTTGCTTGAATCTCTGGAAATCAATAAACTTAAAAATAGTAATTATTTGTTAAATGACCAATTAGAATTAAATAATTCACCTCTTTTAAATATATTATAATAATACCGTACTTAATTAATTTGTTACCTATAATATAAAGTCTTTATAATAGTATAATTAGGGATTTCCAACATTATTGTATTTTACCTGTAGGGATCTTATATATATATAACAAATTTTCCATCTTGTTCTTTTAATCTTGATAAAGCTACAGTGATAGCGAAACATGTTGATATGTTAAAATAAATGTGGAGTTTACCAGTAAACGAAAAAAAAATGTTTTACTGTTCACTTAAGCTTAATGGATCTCCACCAAGTATCGGCCAAAACAATCCAGTTAAAAAATGTTTTTCTAAAACTATATTGTTTTAATAAGTATTGCTGTGAAGAAAAGAAAACGATGCAGGAATAGTGAAACAACATTTTTGGTAAGGTAATAATCATCAGCAAAATAATTATAATTTCCAAATTCCAAAGTTTGGATAAAAAATTGTTATATAAACTATCGAAATTTTAATTCTTCTTTTTCTATTTTCTGTTTCAGTATCAGTTGGAGCATTTGCAGCTGGGACTGTACTATCATGGACCTCCGCAGCGCTACCCTATATAACAACAACAACACTAGAAGACTCTTCATCTACATACATTTTGAATGTCTCGGAAACGCAATATTTCCCTAACTTTACAATTAGCCATCAAGAAGAAGCCTTGGTAGGTGCTCTTCTGACTGTGGGAGCCCTTGTTTCTGCTATTCCAGTCGGATGTTTTGCTGACAAATTTGGAAGAAGAAAAACACTTTTAGCATTAGCTGTACCTCTCTTGATTAACTGGTTATTTATATTATATGCCAAAAATGTAGAAATGTTAGAATTTGCTCGTTTTATAGCAGGTCTTTCAGTTGGTGGTTTTTGCGTTGTAGCGCCAATGTACATCAGTGAAATAGCAGAAATTTCATACAGAGGTACTTTTGGATCATTTTTTCAATTGTTTTTATGTTCTGGAATGCTTTTTACGGCTACTATTGGATCTTTTACAAATTGGATAGTTCTGTCTCTAATTTTGGGATGTATACCAATTATATTTTTTGTCTCTTTTTATTGGATGCCAGAGGCGCCAATATATTTGTTAAAAGAAAATAAACTATCAGAAGCGGAGAAAACGCTTAAGGAATTAAGAAACTCAGATTCTGAAGTACTAAATGAGTTACGATGTATGCAAGATGAATTACAAAAAGCAAGTGATAGTACGGTTACATTTATTGGTATTTTAAGGCACAAGGGTTATATCAAAGCACTTGTATCAGTGATAGGTATTCTTTCATTTCAACAACTTAGCGGAATCAATGCTATCATTTTTTATACGGTCCCAATATTTGAAAATGCTGGCAGTACTTTTTCACCAAATATTGCTGCAATAACTATAAACCTTGTTCAGGTTGTTGCTTCGTATATTTCATTTTTGATAGTTGAGAAAGCAGATAGAAAATTTTACTTAATGTTATCTGCTGTTGGTATGTTTTTAGGTCTATCTTCATTAGGAATATTTTTTCATTTCAAAGTCATCGCAGTAAATGTTTCTGAAATGTTACGAATTGTTCCAATTATAAGTACTGTTGTATTTATGGTAGCGTTTGCTATTGGATTTGGACCAATTCCCTGGATGTTAATGGGAGAATTATTAGCTCCGGAAATTAAGGGTCCTGCAAGTGGAATTGCTGTATTAGTAAATTGGATATTTGCTTTTGTCGTCACATTTGCTTTCCCAATACTAAACGTAAAGCTAGGATGCCATATTACTTTCTATATACTAGCGGGATTTATGGCCATAGCTATAGGGTTTGTTCAATATGTTGTTCCGGAGACGAGGGGAAAAAGTTTACTTGAAATACAGAAAGAGTTAATCAACTGATATATTTGTAGATGTAGATTAGGATGATCACAAAAAATCAATGAGATTGGTTTCAGCTCAGTTGGATAACGTTTACCTGTGTCTCATCAAGGTTGAAGTTTTGACTTTTTATGAAAACTGATTTTTTTTATGAAAATGTCTAAAAATTCAATTACATCGACTCTAGATTTTACTTTATTTATTTTTTCAATATGTACGAAAAATGGTTTAGTTAAAACTGTTTTCAAAATTAAATGGGGCAAAATTCAAATTGAAAATGAAGGATTTAGGATTTTATTATTTAAAGTTTAGTTATAAATAACCGGTCAAGTGCAAGTTGAACTTGCGCAATTAGGGTTCCATACGTTGATTGCTTTTAAAATAAAAAATATTGTAACGGAAGTATAAAATGATCAGTGACTTCACAAAACACACCCCAAATGAGTTTTCAACAAAGTTTATTTCCAATGCGGGTGGGCAGCGATTTTTCGCGATTTTTTAAAAATAATACAAAGAAAAGTGCGCGTAAGTATTACATTATATATATATTTTTTTATAAGATCACTTCGGTGTTTGTCTGTCCGTCTGTCACATCCGATTTTCTCCGAAATTATTTGTCATAAAAAGTTGAAATTTGGTAATAATATAGGAATTGATGGCCTCATCAAAGCCATGTAGTTTTGAAAGTTAAATTTTGACTAAAGGGGTTAGTTTTGGGGGGGTGAAATCGGAAGTGAAAAAAAAATTTTTTTACTAGGTAATCGAGTGTGGTGTCAAATGTAATACTGGCGCGCACTTTTCTTTGTATTATTTTTAAAAAATCGCGAAAAATCGCTGTCCACCCGCCTTATCTCGAAAAGTATTTATCAAAAAATTTTGAAAAAATTCTGGAATATTCTCCACGGGGTGTAGATTGCACGAAAATTATCACAAGTGCATTACCTGTAATAATTTATCTGGTATATAAAAAAAAAAACAGAAATTTCAAGGTCATCAATTTTCAGTAAAGACTGGAAATAAACTTTGTTGAAAACTTATTTGGGGTGTGTTTTGTGAAATCACTGATCATTTTATACTTCCGTTACAACATTTTTTATTTGAAAAGCAATCAACGTACGGAACACTAATTGCGCAAGTTCAACTTGCACTTGACCGGTTATTTACTCGTGTTTTCAGAAGCTTTCATTTGACACCACACTCGATTACCTAGTAAAAAAAATTTTTTTTCACTTACAATTTCACCCCCCAAAACTAACCCCTTAAGTAAAAATTTAACTTTCAAAACTACATTGCTCTGATGATGCCATCAATTCCTATATTATTACCAAATTTCAACTTTCTATGACAAATAGTTTCGGAGAAAATCGGGTGTGACAGACAGACGGACAGACACTACACCACTAAAAAGGAAGCAATATAAAGAAAAGAAGTTATTATTATTATTTACATTCACAATTTATTATCAGATTAAGGTGGTAATGGCTTAGATGAGGTGGCCTTTGAAGAATCAGGAAAAATTTTCCTACATTCAGATACTTGTAACAAAAACTGCCGTTGTTCTTCATCTTTCGTCAAACAGGAATTGAAGTCTTGAATTAATTTTACACCTCTTTTCGCTGTGTCATTGACAACCTTAAAACTGTTTACTATTTTGTTAGCTTTTAAATAATGTGCATTGTCACACCATTCATCGGGATCAGTATTTAAAAAGTTTGTATCAATTTCAAATCTCTTGAAGAAATTTATAGTTTGTTGAGAAACAAAATAATCATTTTTTTTTTGTTCAATAAATCATCCGAGATTGAGCTTTGCTTTTACATCATCATCGTAACTTTTTTCTTTAATGGAAAATAGTTTTAAACATTTTGCAGCCACGCTTGTTTTGACATTTTTTTCTAAAGTTTCATCAAAAAATGAAAATGCGACTAGCTCCGAATTAATATACCACAGAGGATTTAGCATTTTAGACAGTGCCTTATCAGCAAGTTCTTTATCAATTTATCTGTATTTCACACAAGATTTTAACAATTGTAGGTCTTGGTTGGTGGCCAAAGTGAGTTTGGGAGCGTTGAACCACGCTTTACAGAAATATTGATTATAAATAAACAAATGTCTGTGATTCCTTTTTTTTCTAAATCTGTTAATGAAAATTGATTCCTGAAATGATATATTTTGAGAGAATAAATGGCGTTTGCCATCCATCTGGCGTGATGGATTGCACTAAGTACCCTAAAAAATGTCTTTTGGGGGAGTACGTCCTGAAAAAATTAAACAAAGTTTGATAAACTCTTTATAATCATATCTTGGCTGTTGATTTTTTAATTATTTCTGAATTATATTCTATATCTAATATTGTTATCTTTAATAGCAGTCTTGTCTAGCTTCGACCACCCAATCTGAAACTTTTTAAAAATATCTGTCTGAAGGCCAATGTGTCCATTTTTAGTGTTCCGTACGTTCTCTATTAAAAAGGAGAGTTAATTACGGCACAGCAGAATTATTGGCTTATTTAAGCACTGGCGATATTGGGTTGAATGGGGAATTGAGATCTTCCTTCCACAATTTTATCAGAATGTTAAGTAGCGATTTTGAATGTGTTAATTAATTTGTTAGGACCTAAAATTGCCAGTCAAATTTTTTAATCATCATTGTAACTAAATATATATATATATATATATATATATATATATATATATATATATATATATATATATATATATATATATATATATATATATATATATATATTTAAATAAAAAGTTTAACTAAATAAATATAAAAAATGGTACTTACTTTTTAAATGTTGATAAACTCTTCATAAAAATTGCATACATTTAATAAAAAGTTGATAACTAGTTGAAAGAGTAGAGTACCAATGTCGCAGAGAACAAAACTACAACATTCAGGTGTTTCAACCAAACCGACTAAAAAACACCAACAAATTTGTTTTCCTTTGATGTACCGACTCGAGATGGGAAAGTGTTTTGTTTTCTAAAAATACTGTTCCTCGACAAAGATGTTTTCGGAACTGTTTATTTTTTACAAAACATCGCTCTTTTTGTTGAGAAAAACAGTTTTTGTTTGTTTTTCGTGCTATGTCCGTTTAGTGGAAACCCGGCTTTACACTTCCACTTACAATTAAATTCTGTGGATCAAAACTTAACGCCTCTACAGTAGCTGATATTATTCGAACAGCGTCTCTATCAGAAATACTACATCTATCTAACAATAAAGACAATTTTTCGGTAATAATCTAGTGTACGTCCTTTCCATTATTTCTGGTCCTGTATCTTCTGTGTCTGGAAAAGTCATCTCCATCTCTTGCTCCTCTCTCTTTGACATGCTGCTTATTGAAGTTTCAAATTGTACAATTAAATTTTGATCTTCTAAAAACAAAATAAGCGGTAATAAGCAGTAAGCAAAGTATTCATAAAAATACACTCAACAAAAAAGGAGAATATTAAAGAGAGAGAGAAGAACTCTACTAACCTACATTGTTTCTTAATTTTTCCAATCTTGCCATCTCAGCTGCTTGTCTCTTTTCTCTTCGTTGTTATGCTTTTACGAAATTCATGTCAACGCCGCCCATGCAGCCAGGACGTCCTTTTTTTCTCTGGAGTGACAAGAACTGCTTGCCGTCGTCAATAGTGTTTTTAAAAGGGTCATCAAGGGTTGACTTGAAGTCTTCTACTATTTTATTTTGCGCTGTGCTTTTAGATCTTTTAGCGTTTTTTTTGCAGTTTTCTCCACTCTTCGTACAATTTTTCTAATTTTGCAACACAATCTTTCAGGTTTCTGGTTGATATCTTAGCTTTCTTCCAAAAAATTAAAACTTCCTTTATTGTAAGTCTTAAAGTTTCTCTGGTGTTTAGTTTCACTTGCCGTCTATTATAGAATAAACTGCGTAAAACTTGACAATTAGATGGTAATTTACTGCTACTAATTTGATGAGACATGTGGCCGATTAGATACACCATTTCTTTTTGCCTTCAACTTGAACCCGAACAAGCATGGCTCTTTGATGTTGTAGAAGACATCGTCCCGCAAACCTCACAGAAAAGTCACTAAACGAACGATGTTGAAATGTTCACTGCTGGAAAGGCAAACGTAAACTAAAACTCTTCCCGGGCATCCCAAACAAGGAACAAAAAAAGAAGGGGTGTGGTTTAAGACACTCCAGGTAGAATTCTCTGATAAACGGGTCCTTAGCAATAGCTTTTTTCTAACAAAAACAAACCTTTTAAAGAACAGAACTAAATATCAGGTAGGAACCCACTACCTTGCAATTCGTAAAATTATTTATAAAGTTAAAACAAACGACAATTTTATGTCTTATTATATATTGTATAATTGTTTATAATACAGGGAAAACAAAAAATTGACAAAAGTATTTAAGTTAGGTATCTTTGTTGCCATTTTTCACTTTCATTTTGTAAACAGGTCGAAGGTCGAATTTGAGGATTCGAATCATGTCCGGTTTTGGATGATGAATATCTTCGAATATAAAAGTTTTAACAAAAAAGTGGTAAGAATAAAACTTTAAGACAACAATATTTCCTATGAAATGAAATAAGAGTCAGATTTCTAGGAAGAATGGTTTTCATTTTATGACGGAAAAACCACGAGGCACGGGTTAACATTATCTAATTGAGCGTCGGCATTGCGATGAAAATATTTTTTTCCCCTATACCTGGTGACCACCCTACATATACCATAATTATTTATGAGCTTGTTTAATATTAAATAATGCATGCAATTCATGACCTGTTTAACTTTTTAAACTTTAGGAGATATGTAGCCTTTTTCTTTTATTTAAACCAAGTTGTAAAAAGTCCAAAAAAAAATATATGCATTCTTGGACACTCGAGAGATTGGAAAGTGTTTTAAAACATAAACATTTTAAGGAGACTGGAATTAATTCATCGTTTTAGTTAAATTGGATTTGTTGACTCTAAATAGAGTTTGCATGCAATGAATGAGTTTTAGTTTGGCAACACTACATACAATTCTGAGTTTTTAAAAAAAAATTATGAAACTTGCAAGATTTATTTCGCAGCCTAAAGTAATTATTTCAAGCATTGTAGGCATTCTCAGAATATGTTCTGAGTTACCAGTGACTGATTTAACTAACCTAAACACTAAATTTTAATTAGAATATCTGACTTTGATCTTTTTTTTTTCGTTTGGAAGCTTTGTTTTATGTTAAATGTTCTAGATGCCTCCTGCAATCATAGAAGAAAAGTCGGAAAATTTGACATGGTATAATCCCAGAAACGGCAATTTCTTAAATGTTTTGTGTTATTAAAAATTGTTATATATGAAAGCATCGACACTTATTTCTTAGGATAAAATAATTATTTTAAATATTGAAGATATTCCAGAAATGATCTCTAAGCCGCCATATTGGAAAAAGACTGGTTTAATTTTTAATCTCTAAATAAATTATCAATTTTCGAATTGTTTTTGTTCATGTTTCATGTTAGAGATTTACAGGAATTCCGTGTAATTATTAACTTTTATTTGATTGCTTCTTATGTATATCAGGTGTCATTTAAGAAAAATTTATGAAGCTTTCCAGACACATTGGTAAGGGAGAAATACCTGTTATTAATATTTGTAGAATGTGTACTGTGCCACTACATTAGAAAATGCAACCAATATCTGTTTCAACCTAAAACCTGTAAATAAATGCCGATTTTGCTCTTCTTTCTTTGTTGCAATAAATATTTTATGTTTTTGCAGGTGCGTAGACTTAAGGAATCTTGAATAATAAAAATATATAGTGTATAAAATACGATCGCTATTATAAAAAATATAAATAGCGATTTTAAGATAGCAAACATTTATCATTTATATATTGGAATGCTTGAAAGTAACACACATAACTTTTTTGAAGTACGAACTAAATAATTATTAATATATAATCTGCAATTAAAAAAGTAGCGTCAATTTTCTTATCGCTACGTCATTTCGTATTTTAATATTTATAATCTATTCCAAAAAGGATATATTATAGGCGATGATCTTAACTGAAAAATAATATCACTAGCCTAATTTTGATTAACTCCTGAAATTAAGTCTGTCTTTTACCGTCCACTATAAAGGTACTATATATATATATATATATATATATATATATATATATATATATATATATATATATATATATATATAGAATACATTAAAATTACAGGTTTCAATCCGTTCGCCTAAAAATGAATTTGCACGACGTTTCGCCAAAATCTCATTTGGAATTTTCAAGTGCTTTTGCTGCAGCTGCTACTCGACACTGTGATCTTATTGCTGCTGCCGCATCACAGTATCGAGTAGCAGCAGCAGCAAGAGGACTCGAAAACGCCAAATGAGATTTTGGCGAAACGTCGTGCGAATACATTGTTAGACGAACGGATTGAAACCCGGAATTTTAATGTTTTTATATGTTGTATATATATATATATATATATATATATATATATATATATATATATATATATATATATATATATATATATAAATAAATAAATAAAAAATAAATATCGTCTTTATTAAGATGTTAATTACATGTGATGTGAGTACATATTACCCACACACATCGTGTAGTAGAAGAGGCGAGATTTAACCATCGGTTACTCTTACATCTAACCTCTTCAACACACAACGCGCTTATAAACAAAAATGAAGGAACAATTACATACTAACATAGTAAAATCAATAATCGAGAAGATACATCAAAATACAAATAAACTACGTCTGAGAATTCTGCTTATTTAACAGCTCTTCCCTATATAATCGACGAAGTCGGCCAATTGTGCACGTTTTCATTTCTGGATTCATAATATTGTATATATTTACTGCATTATATGTAAAACTGCGCTGAAACAAGGCAGTGCGATGCTGAGGCATAGTCAAGCGATCAGGCCGTCTAATATACCTATCATGTACCAAATTTCGGGATACTAGCTTCTCCCTTAAATAAATCGGGACTGAAGTTCCTAAGAGCCTCATTAAGAATATTACGAAGTGCAATTGCACAGTATTAGCAAAATTTAACTATTTTAACTCATTTATTTTTAAAGATATATGATCATATTTTCTCAAATGGAATATAAACATACAGCAGACGTTCTGTACATACTGCAATCGTCTCCTTGAAAGCGCATCCAAGCAAGGATAGTACACAATACTACAATAATGAAATGAAGACAAGACCAAAGATTCACACAATTTTTTCCTCATCTTAAAATTCAGAATAAAACGATGTGCATATAAAAACCTTCATTTTCGCATAACTTTTTTGTAGGAGCACCCTAACATGTTCCCTGAATCTGAGATGTGTATCAATGCAAAGACCCAAATTCTTGGCACAATCAGAAAACAGCAAATCCTGATCAGCCAGCCTCAGTCTCAAAGCCATGCTCAAGGTTGGTCGCCGATTTTCCTTGCAAAACAATAAAACTTGAGTCTTGTCTGGATTTAGCCTCAAATTATGTTCATCCGAGTAAACTGACAAAGCCATGAGATCCTGATTTAAATTTTCTGCTGCAGACTCAGGATCCGATGGTTCAAAGAAATGAAGCAACTGTGGGTCGTCAGCATACGACTGAACCGATGAATATACAGCAGTTTGGAATATATCAAAAGTATATGTAAGAAACAAAAGAGGCTCCAGTATTGACCCCTGGGGCACTCCGGAGATAATTTTCCCAGAAGTTGAACAAACATCATTCATTCACACCCTCTGCCGTCTACCAGACAAATAGCTATAGAATATATATATATATATATATATATATATATATATATATATATATATATATATATATATATATATATATATATATAGATATATCAAGCTCAAAATGGGAGAAATTTTCAGTGTATATTTTTTATTTCATGTTTAACCTTTGTTTTATGGATTCCTCACCTATACCAAGGATCAATAAAATTGGTAAATAAATTTTCCAAATCAAAACCGTTCTACGAGTAAAATTTTGACCAAATAACAATTAGGTATCAATAGTGATTAAGTATCAACGAGTAAACTTACTATGTGTAACCTCTATAAACTTCAAATTCGTTGGCATTGATGTCGTTGCTGATACCTGTTTGTGTCAACCAAGGATTCCCAAATTAACCTTGACACATTGTCGCCCTTTTCAAAAAATCTATATGATTTTTAGGAAGTACCAACCTTCAAACGATACGTGTCAAAATTTCATCACATTTCGATGATTAGTTTACAAGTTACAGTGGTTTAAGTGACGCTACTTTTGCTATTTTCAAAACAATGGAAAAAATCGAATTTCGTGTGTTGATTAAACACTGTTTTTTGATGGAAAAAAATACCGTTCAAGCAAAGCAATAGCTTGATAAGTGTTACGGGGACTCTGCCCCTGGAAAATCCTCATCATTTACTGGTATGCTGAATTTAAACGCGATCGTACAGATACAAATGATTCTGAAGGTTTTGGACGCCCAAATGAGGTGGTTACAGCGGAAAACATTAAAAAATCCACAAAATTGTTTTGGATGACCGTAAAGTAAAATTGCGTGAGATAGCTGACACCCTAAAGGTATCAAAAGAACGTGTTGGTCCTATTTTGCATGAACATTTGGGCATGAGAAAGCTCTGTTCAAAATGGGTACTGCGTTTGCTCACAGTGAACCAAAAACAACAACATGTTGATGATCCTGAGTCTTGTTTGGACCTGTTTAAGCGCAATAAAAAGGATTTTTTCATGCGATATGTGACAATGGATGAAACATGGATCCACCAGTCAGTTGAGTGGACAACAGACGATGAAAGCAGCCCGAAGCGACCAAAAACACGACAGTCGGCTAGGAAAGTTTTGGGATGCGCATGGAATAATTTTCATCGACTATGCTGAGAAAGGAAATACTACTAATAGCGAATATAATACAAAGTTATTGGTGCGTTTGAAGGCAGAAATCACAAAGAAACGGCCCCAAATAAACAAGAAAAAAATGCTTTTTTATCAAGACAATGCGTCGTGTCGCAAGTCAATGGTTACGATGGCAAAATTGCATAAATTGAAATTTAAATTGCTTCCTCATCCATCGTATTCTTCAGATTTGGCCCCCAGTGACTATTATCTCTTCGCAGACCTCAAAAAAAAATGCTCGCGTTAAAGAGATTTGGGTCTAATGAAGAAGTTATCGACGAAACTGAGGCCTATTTTGAGGGCAAAGACAAATCCTTCTACAAGAAAGTTATAAAAATGTTAGAAAAGCGTTGGACTGATTACATTGGTCTTAAAGGAGACTATACTGATCAATAAAGTCGAATTTTGCAAAAAAAAAGGTGTTTTAAGTAGCTAAACATATATAAATATATATATATATATATATATATATATATATATATATATATATATATATATATATATATATATATATATATATATATATATATATATATATATATATATATATATAACATATATATATATATATATATATATATATATATATATATATATATATATATATATATATATATATATATATATATATGTATATATATATATATAACATATATATATATATATATATATATATATATATATATATATATATATATATATATACAGTCCCTAGCCAAATTATTAGACGCACTGTATTTTTTTAGTAATTTTATGTTTCTTAAGAGTTTTTATGCAATAATGGTATATTTAAACTAAAATATTATTGATTTTTATTTAAAAGAATTGTTGTAGACTACATATTTGTATTTATTTTTAACATATGGCAACACTGTGTTGACAAAGTGATACATGAACGTAAAGAAGTACAAACCTGTATCAGTCGCGATCGGAATCGAGTCAGGTACGGACGTGTTTCTGTGGCTTTATAGACTGTGATTGTTTGTTTAACAGTTTTATACTACTCAGTTATTAGTTTATTTTGTATGCAGTGTTTTAAAAAAGTAATTGGACTATTTTCATTGTGGGTAGAAAAGGCGATCTTTCACCACGTAAAAAAGCTGAAGTGAAGGCCCTTGTGATTGCGAAAACATTTACAAACCGAGAAATATCACGAAGATTGGAGGTTTCTGAAGCTAGGGTACGACGCATAAAAAAGAAAATTGAGTCAGGGAAGGAATTAAGCCCGAAAAGAAAGAAAAGATGCGGTAGAAAACCAATTTTCACTCCACGGTCAGAGAGATGTTTGAAGAAAATTTGTGTAGAAAACAGATTTGCTACCACAAAGGTAATAAAATCACAACTCCAGGATGCTAGCGTAAATGCTTCTGAGCGCACTGTTCGAAGAAAATTGAAAGAATTAGATTTTAAGGCCTGTCGCCCCGCCAGAAAGCCCAAGTTAACAGCTGTAATGAAAGCAAAGGGCCTGAAGTGGGCCAAACAATGGCAAGACAAAGATGTGGACTTCTGGAGATCGGTAAGATACAGCAATTTAATCAATAATTGATACATTATTATCATTTTCAGTTAAATAAAGCAAATAAACATGGAAGTTTATATATTTTTCCTATTTTTGACAGGTCTGCTTCACTGACGAAAGCACATTCGAAATTTTGCAGAATAAAGCTCAGTATGTGCGTCGTCGTCATGGAGAAAAGTTTCATCCTGATTGTGTCGTCCCGACGGTTAAACATCCCACCAAAGTGATGATTTGGTCAGTCATCAGCGGCAAGGGCACTGGACGTCTGTACGTCGTCAAAGGAATAATGAGGCAAGATCAGTACAAAGAAGTATTACAAAATCGGTTGATTCTGCAGGTCAGAGAATGGTTTCCAAATGGGGAACCATTCACTTTCATGCAAGATGGAGCTCCCTGCCACACTGCTCGGTGTGTTAAAGCTTTTTTGGCAGAAAAAAATATCCCTCTGTTGGATTGGCCCCATTGAAAATGTGTGGGAGCTGATGAAAAGAGAAGTGGCTAAAGATGTGATTACCAACAAAACCCAGCTCCTAGAAAAGATTATTCATGTGTGGAATCATCATCCTCAAATGCAGGAGACAGTACAATCTTGCATTGATACCATGCCGCGCAGAATTAAAGCTTTGATAGCGGCTAAAGGTGGCTCAACTAAATATTGACTTTTACTAACATTAATTTCACTTTTCTTTAAAACTTAATAAACTTATGCTTTTCTAAATTAATGCTGTTTTATTTATGTCAAATAAATAGGTAATTGATTGGATAATATAAAAATAAAAAACAAATCAATTTAAAATAATAAAACGGTACAATATCACTCGGTAATTAATATTTTACATGAAATCTTGCAGTGCGTCTAATAATTTGGCCAGGGACTGTATATATATTTATATATATATATATATATATATATATATATATATATATATATACACTGCCATTCATAAAGTTTGCGCCATATAGAAAAAAAATTTTTATTATAAGAGTTTTTGAAAATTTTACTTTCAAATATGTTAGTGCGTGTTTAGGATTACACCCAAGGCATGGAATGCCTTGCCTGTCAAATTTGACATTTAAATTTTAAAATGTGAAAAAATCGTATTTTTATTGAAAATATCGAAAAAAGTTTTAAAGAAAAAATGATTGTATTACAGTTTTACATTTATGTACCAATGTGCGAAAAAATTTGATGAAATTGACTTTTTACAATTATTTTCCCTTAAAATGACAATCAACTATTTTTCCACGTAAATTATCTTATGTACTTATTTATTAGTTGATGTTTTACTAAATGTTAAGAAAAAAAAATAATTAGGCCTTAAAATTAAGCTGAAAAACGAATTCTGTCAAAACGTCCTAGTTTAACAATGCAATATTGGTGCAAAGCTGCATAATTTTTATGACAGTTCAACTTCTAAGGGCTAATATAATAAATAATAATGTTATGTAATAAATTTGAGTAAATTTGTAGTTTTTTAAGTTTCTTAATTCTCTCTTCAATGCATAAAATAGTTCTTTTATAAATTATATGGCGAATATTCACGAGAAGCTCTTTCTTAATTTTATGTACAGGTTTTGGGGATAGTTTATTCTAAATGTTTTTTAACATATTTTCAAAAGGTCAAAAATAAGATTTTTAAAAATTGTTACAACGTTTTGCAACGCAATATTAATGGAAAGAATATACACTCCTGGACAAAATTAACGCAACAATATATTAAATCATACAAATCTCTATAATGAATTAATTTTAATAATTTTTTATGAACATTGGTTACACTAAAAGTTAGAAAAAAAACTTATTCGGATACTTGAAAAGTGAATTAGCTACCAAATTTCTCTATAAGATTCGAATTAAAATTATTCTTAAGATCTAATAACAAAATCGTTGAAATTATGTAATAAAGAAAAAAATAAATTGGGACACTAGTAGCAAAATTAATGGTGTAACTGGGACACTAGTAGCGTGTGTTGCCTCCTCTACTTCGGATCACAGCGTTTATGCGCCTAGGCATGCTTCTAATTAAATTTTGGATAAAATCTTGAGGAATTTGCTCCCATTCTGTGATAAGTGCATTTTTAAGTTCCCTCAGGTTTCTAGGCGCAGGTATATGATGTTTCACATTTTTCTTAAGGTGATCCCATACATGTTCTATCGGATTCAGATCCGGACTTTTTGGTGGCCATTGCATAATCGGTATATCAACTTTATTCAGATAATCGAGTACCTCACTAGCCACGTGAGGTCGAGCGTTGTCTTGCATAAACAGGAAATTGGGCCCCATAAAATGACCGAAAGGCATCACATGTTCTATTACAATATTCTCAAGATAGTAGTCAGCATTCATGGATCTCGTACGGACAGGAACTAACTCTGTGCGAGCATCAAAGCAGATGTCACCCCAGAACATAACAGAGCCACCGCCGAATGGAATCCTTGCATAGATATTGTAAGGAGCAAACCTCTCTCCTGGTCTTCGCCATACTCGCTCACGACCATCTGGATGTTTTAGACTAACCCTAGTTTCATCTGTAAAGAAAACTTGTTTCCAATCATCCACAGACCAGTTTTCGTGATTTCGAGCAAAACGTAACCAACTCTGTTCTCTCTAGTAAGCAAGAGCACAGTGGCTGGTCTCCTACTATTTAATCCAGCTTCATTTAACCGTCTTCTAACTGTTTTAGAAGAAATTGTGACATTGCGAACAGCTTCGAGTTCATTTCTTATTATAGAACTAGTGCATATTGTCTTATAAAACGTTCATCTAGATCGCTAGTGCATCGTTTTCGCCCTTGCCCTTGCCTTCTAGAATAAGTTCCTACTTCATTCAAGCGTCTTACCATACGACTTATTGTGGAACGATGTTTGCCTAACAAATTGGCAACATAACTCTGACAATATCCCTCGTCCAATAAAACGAGGCTCGCACTACCTCGTGTTCATTTAAATTCCTTGTTCGATTCATTTTTCTAATTCTTCGGGGTCAAAAATAAAACAGTCTACCACAAAAACGTATTACTTTGAAAAAAGGAACAATTTATAAGCTTACTTTTAAAGAAAATCTATCGAATTATTATTACAGAAAATCGTTTATCTTCTAAAAAATTCTTTAAAACTGTAAATCTAAACGAATTGTTTTGATTTCTGTCATGAACAACGAAACAAAATATGCATAGCCTACTATTCAAATACTCGATAAACTTTAAAACTGACATAAGAAAAAGATAAATTAATTTTTGAGATTGTTGCGTTAACTTTGTCCAGCAGTTTACATTCATGTTTTTCTATTAAGTCAAACAAAATTATAATACGATAGGCTTTCACGTATCTTTGTCGCAGTTGCCATGGATTTCGTGTTTTGTTCCTTTGTCACATAAAACATCATTAGCTTGTTCACTATTATTAATGCAATAGTAACCGTTTTCTAAATTTTCTCCTTTAATAAAAATACCAATTAAATTAACTAAGCAAGATAAAATAGAAATAGTTTTGATCGTTGGTGATAACTACAAAACTCAAAGAGAAGCTTCCGTCATTTTTAACCAACGACATCCGGAAAAAGTTATAACGCATACAACAGTAGGAAGAATTCTTACCAACTTTAAAAATAGTGAGAATAATTTTAAACGTCAACTTGAACATTGGGTTTCTAATGAGGATGCTGAGTTTGCCGTTATGCTTAGTGGGACTGAAACGCCTAGAACTTCAATTGCCAAAATATCGCGCAATGTAGGTTTATCTTATAATTCAGTTCAAAGAATGCTTTAAAATAATAGGTTTAAACCTTATAAACCAAAGAACAAGATTATGATAGGCGCATGTATTTTTCTTCCATTTACAAAGTATATTTTGTTCACTAATGAATGTACTTTTAATTCTAATGGTGTTGCCTAATCGCAAAATTGTAGATGGTGGGCGAATAGCAATCCAAATTTTGCAATATATCAATATTTCTTTAAAACTAACCTTTGGTGCGGTATTTTTAATAACAGAATTATTGGCCCGTTTTTTTTTAGAGAAAATCTTACAGCCACGAGGTACTTACAGTTTTTAAACAAGGAACTTTCCAATGAACTAGAAGATTTTAGTTTAGAAGAAAGAATGAAAATGTACTGTCAACAAGAAGGAGAACCTAGTCACAGCACCTTGGAAATTAACGAACGAAAACTTTTCTGGGAAGTAGATTGGTAGGTTTTCCTATGAAGTACCTTGGCCGCCGCGGTCATCCGAACTTACGCGCTGTGACTTTTTTTTGTAAAGGTATTTAAAAAATTTAGTTTATGCTCAGAGGCCTTTTGAAAATATCGCACACTTAGAAAAAACTACCCGCCAGTCTGTAAATGAAATCAAGCTGGAATTCTATGCGAATGTTCGTCATGAAATTTATAATAGAGCTACTATGTACATTGAAAAGGAAGGAAGAAGCGTAGAAACTTCAGAACGTTTTTTTATTTACTAAATACCATAAATTTTTTATAATAGTAATCCTTAAAATTTGACGTATCATAAATATTAAGCAGCTTTGCACCAATATTGCATTGCTAAATTACAACTTTTCTAAAAAAAATAAAATTTCAGCCTAATTTTACAACCTAATTAATTTTTTTTTCATAAAACATTAACCACTAAAACGTATATAATATAATTTATAAGCAAAAGCTTTCTTATTATCACTTTCAGGGAACATAAGTTAAAAAAGTGAATTTTGTCAAATTTGTTTGAAAATTGTCATACAGACGTAAAACTAAAATACAGTCCTTATAACTTTTTTCGATATTTTTAAAAAGAATCCGTTTTTCCCAACTTTAAATGCCAAATTTGACAGGCAAGGCTTGTGACGTTATGACTTTATTCGGGTGTAATCCTAAACATAAAACATGCACTAACATATTTCGAAGTTAAATTTTCAAAAACTTTTATAATAACAATTTTTCCCATATGGTGAAAACTTTACGAATGGCACTATATATATATATATATATATATATATATATATATATATATATATATATATATATATACAGTCCCTGGCCAAATTATTAGACGCACTGCAAGATTTCATGTAAAATATTAATTACCGAGTGATATTGTACCGTTTTTATTATTTTAAATTGATTTGTTTTTTATTTTTATATTATCCAATCAATTACCTATTTATTTGACATAAATAAAACAGCATTAATTTAGAAAAGCATAAGTTTATTAAGTTTTAAAGAAAAGTGAAATTAATGTTAGTAAAAGTCAATATTTAGTTGAGCCACCTTTAGCCGCTATCAAAGCTTTAATTCTGCGCGGCATGCTATCAATGCAAGATTGTACTGTCTCCTGCATTTGAGGATGATGATTCCACACATGAATAATCTTTTCTAGGAGCTGGGTTTTGTTGGTAATCACATCTTTAGCCACTTCTCTTTTCATCAGCTCCCACACATTTTCAATGGGGCCAATCCAACAGAGGGATATTTTTTTCTGCCAAAAAAGCTTTAACAGACCGAGCAGTGTGGCAGGGAGCTCCATCTTGCATGAAAGTGAATGGTTCCCCATTTGGAAACCATTCTCTGAGCTGCGGAATCAACCGATTTTGTAATACTTCTTTGTACTGATCTTGCCTCATTATTTCTTTGACGACGTACAGACGTCCAGTGCCCTTGCCGCTGATGACTGACCAAATCAACACTTTGGTGGGATGTTTAACCGTCGGGACGACACAATCAGGATGAAACTTTTCTCCATGACGACGCACATACTAAGCTTTATTCTGCAAAATTTCGAATGTGCTTTCGTCACTGAAGCAGACCTGTCAAAAATAGGAAAAATATATAAACTTCCATGTTTATTTGCTTTATTTAACTGAAAATGATAATAATGTATCAATTATTGATTAAATTGCTGTATCTTACCGATCTCCAGAAGTCCACATCTTTGTCTTGCCATTGTTTGGCCCACTTCAGGCGCTTTGCTTTCATTGCAGCTGTTAACTTGGGCTTCCTGGCGGGGCGACAGGCCTTAAAATCTAATTCTTTCAATTTTCTTCGAACAGTGCGCTCAGAAGCATTTACGCTAGCATCCTGGAGTTGTGATTTTATTACCTTTGTGGTAGCAAATCTGTTTTCTACACAAATTTTCTTCAAACATCTCTCTGACCGTGGAGTGAAAATTGGTTTTCTACCGCATCTTTTCTTTCTTTTCGGGCTTAATTCCTTCCCTGACTCAATTTTCTTTTTTTATGCGTCGTACACTAGCTTCAGAAACCTCCAATCTTCGTGATATTTCTCGGTTTGTAAATGTTTTCGCAATCACAAGGGCCTTCACTTCAGCTTTTTTACGTGGTGAAAGATCGCCTTTTCTACCCATAATGAAAATAGTCCAATTACTTTTTTAAAACACTGCATACAAAGTAAACTAATAACTGAGTAGTATAAAACTGTTAAACAAACAATCACAGTCCATAAAGCCACAGAAACACGTCCGTACCTGACTCGATTCCGATCGCGACTGATACAGGTTTGTACTTCTTTACGTTCATGTATCACTTTGTCAACACAGTGTGGCCATATGTTAAAAATAAATACAAATATGTAGTCTACAACAATTCTTTTTAAATAAAAATCAATAATATTGTAGTTTAAATATACCATTATTGCATAAAAACTCTTAAGAAACATAAAATTACTAAAAAAAAATACAGTGCGTCTAATAATTTGGCTAGGGACTATATATATATATATATATATATATATATATATATATATATATATATATATATATATATATATATATATATATATATATATATATATATATAAAGCAGAGTCTTCTGTTATTACAACATAGTTGTTATTACTTTGATGAGTCACCTAATAGCCGGACACTTCCGCTCGAAAAAAATCTGTTATTTAGGTTCGGGAAAAGTTGGATAAAATGGAAAAATATGAAACTCCGTAAGCCAATCCAGAAATACATATATTGGTTAATTTATTTCTGGATGGTGTTTTATCTCACTAACTAGGGGGGAGAGAGGGAAAACGTTGTATACAAGAATTTATTAGCCAATTGGTTTGTATTCATTTACCTGGGGTAAATAAAATGACAAAATAGCCTAATAATTACACACAAATAAAATATTTGTAAAAACTTTTTAAACCAATACATCTAAGTGTATTTTTGGGTGCTGAAACCGTATCTGGTATGAGTTTTTTTGCATCGCCCACAGTTCTCTCACAATATGACATCGATTAAATTTCAAAAATTTGATACATAAAAAATAAAAACTTAAACAGTACTTTTATTTGATTAGGCTACAATTTTTACTCACGATAACATATTTCACTTCAATCCGAATATTTTAGGTGCTTATTTTTTTGTATTTCCTTTCCCTTTTCTCTGTGAAGTTTCTTGTATAGCTTTTTCTCCGATGTGATGCATTTTGTTGTTCTCTACGAAGTGACCAACAGTAATCACCCACCATGTTGATATTCCACCGTCTCTGGTACCGTTTCTTCATCTCCTTTATGTTCTAATAGAACCGTTTCCCCTGCTCTTAACTCACATCGCCGAAGTTTTTAGGAAAAAAGTCAAGATGGTTGTGCAAGAACTTTAAGGACTTTAAGGCTCATCAGACAACCCAGATTTTTGAACTTGTCTATCATATTAGCTACGATAAGTTCACATTGCCCAAAAACTTAGTCACAACTTCTTTAAATGATATCCAAGCCTCCTTTTCCTTTGTAATCATTCTTGCTTCAAAGTTGGAATCGAACATCATTTTACGAATATCGGGCCCAACGAAACCCCTTCTTTCAGTTTGGCTTCTGATAAATGAGAAAATCTTTTACACAAATATTTGAAACAATGACCATCTTTAGGCAAGGCTTTCCCAAATTGTTTCATTAAGCCTAACTTGATGTGTAGAGGTGGTAGAAGAATCTTTTTTGGGTCTACTAAAGTTTTATGCAAAATGTTCTTCTCGCCAGTTGTTTTTACGGGCCATTGTTTTTTGGACCAATGTTGATCTCTTGCTCTGCTGTTCCACTCACATATAAAACATGGAAACTTTGTAAATCCCGTTTGTTGACCAAAGACCATGAAGACAACTTTTAAATCTCCACACAGCATTCAATCGTGAGCTAGATAGTTAATTTTCTGTAAAATCATGTTAAGATTTTTGTAAGTTTCCTTCGTATAGACTGAATCAGCAACAGGCAGTGAAGCATAAGTATTTCCGTTGTGTAACAGAACACCTTTTAAACTAGTTTTTGATGAGTCTATAAAAAGCCTCCAATCTTCCTTCTTGTACTCAATGAAAAATTCGTTCATTAGACTACCAGTATCATGGCAGTAAACCAAATCCTCTTTCTGCTTGGAAAACTGAGCAAACTGTTGATCTCTTGTTCTATAATGGTAAATAGATGTTTCAGATTCCAATAAATGTTTTTCTTTCAGCCTAGAACCAAGCAATTCTGTTTTTTCCTTACTCAAACCCAAATCTCTCACTAAATCATTTAACTCAGCTTGTGTAAACAACTATACTTTTAAATTTTCTAGAGAACATTGAAACTCATCATCATCCGGTCGACTTTCATTAAATTCGGAACTGGACTGTAAAACGTCATCAATAGACTGAGGTGGCTCAGGGACAGGAAGCCCCGGTCCATGTCCTACCGACCGATTAGCTGAAGTAAAGTTAGGATAGACAATTACTTTCTTAATTTTAGAGTTATATCCAGAAACATCAACGCTGCAAAAATAACAATCATTTAAATGATTTTCTTGCTCCCTCCATACCATGGGTACTGCAAATCTAAAAGCTTTCTTTTCTTTCTTATACCATTTCCTAAGATCCTCGACACAAGCGTAACATACTTTGTGAGGAGCCCAACATTTTTCTTGATTACCGATTTCTACACCAATATATGTAAAGTATACTTTTTTTACAAAGTCAGTAATGTTTCTTTGATGTTTTTTAACTACAAACTCACCACATATACAATAAAGAGTGTTGGGAGAGTTTTTACAACCATAATTAGCCATACTTTGAGTGTGAATTAAAACACATGGGTTAAACACTGCAATGCAAGGCTATATTAACTGGAAGAAAACAAACAGCTATGACATTTATCGGAACTTCCAACCTAATAATATTTGATTTTACTGCCAACCTTATAAAATTCTGATTTTATTGCCAACCTAATAACATTCGAATGATAAAAAATAAATCAAATCGATCGATACCGTTGCCTAAAGCCTACCTGATGAAGAGTATAGGCTCAGAAACTATAGTCGTAGGAGGAAAGGCATGGAATATAGCATTCATGGGATCTTTATTTGTAAAATGTAAAAAACTGGTGGGTGACACGACTTTTTTCTTATTATTTTCGGACTCAGCACACCAAAAAACATAGGAATTAGGTAAAATTATCAAAAAACTTTTTTCATCGTTGGCCTGTGTTATCCATTATTAATGAATTAAGTTAGTATATAATCTAGTAACTAAATCTATTCCCATTTAAATTTTTTTTAATAGGTATTTGTTTTCTTTATCAACATTAATTGATACGAAACCACTTAAATCATTTATTTTTCAAAATCGGTGGTAATATTGGTACTTAGAGCCGTCATTAAAGAAAATTTGATGTGTAGATTTGTTTGACAGAGTTTCTTAAAGTTAAATTTTATAATAGTTATAAAATAAAAGAAAATATGGAGGAAAATAAACAAACATACAAGTACGAGGCTGTAGCGGGGTCAGAAGATGAAGCGAAACAAAAATACGGACAGGATGTAGACGTTAGAATTGCCGACAATAGTCAGCAAATCATGACCAGTGGTTCGAGTGGCAGAGGTAGCAGGACGTTTCTTTACATCGCTGCATGCACAGGTTATTTTATATTCTATTTTGTGTGTTTATAATCTAGGTTGTCGTAACTCTTTATTAGTGTTGCTGATAATAATTTAAAAAGGTAATACACAACCTATATTTATTTTTTAAGTAAGTCATATTTTACACATTTATCTGCAACTTCGTTTAAAGCTCTATTCATTTTAGTTAACATTAGAAATAAATTCATATATTTATGGAGAAGTTTTCAGTGATTGATATAACTTCCTGAAATAATTTGTCGCTTATTTTTCCAAGTTGCTAAACTTCTTTTGCAACTTCTTTAAGGATTTTTTAATGTAACATTGAGAATATAAGTCATAAAGAAACGAAACTGTAATTTTCATCCAAGTTTTGGTCTTGTATCCAGAAAACCTACGATTTTATAATAAAATACTAGCAGTTTTTAAATACAAATTCAAACTAGCTACTTCTTATATGTTAATATATTTTCAGAAGTAAAGCACAATGAGATTGTTATTTTTAAAATTCATAACATAATTTATATTTAAAGTAAAGCCATTAATATATTTCCAATAATTGTGGTGTGAAAAAAAAATTGTTATAATTAGCAACTTTTTGATTTGTTTTAACAAGTAAATTCTATTACAATTATTAACTTTTCGTAAGTAAACGCAGGAAAATTATATTATCCATAATTATTGCTATTTGGTACTTGGTATTATAATTATTATTCATGATCTAGTACAATTTTAGAGTTTGGGCAACTATTGATCGCTAATTTTTTCATATTTAGGACGTTGAAATTTCGAATGTAAAAATAATTTTTCAAAAATTAAATCATTGCCTAGTAGTTAAAAAAAAAAAAATTATTAGCTTATTTTATAATGTGTATTTGTTTGGAGTTGATAGCACAATTCTTTCATTGTAGATGCAAATACATGTTGGGGTGCGCCCAAAAAAAATGCGCTTATCATTCGAAAACCACTTATCCGATTTACGTGCTTTTTTTTTAAACATACATATGTTCTCTGGCCAGGTTATAGAATATATTTTATTACGTTAGGTAGCATAAGAAATAAGCATTAACGATAATAGTTAATCAAGTCGGGAAAAAATTTGCCGTTAGCGCGTTCTCTTGCAGTATGCTGCCTAAACCGTTAAATATGGAACAATATTATGTAGCAAGGAATATAATATGTATAAAATGCAACGTCTCTCTGTCTGTCTGCCTGTCCGTTAGTGCGCTTATCACTCGAGAACCACTTATGCGATTTAAGTGTTTTTTTTTTTTAATATTTATTCATATGTTGTGGCCAGGTTATGAGATATATTTTATTACGTTAGGTAATTTAAGAAATAAGCAGTGATGTTAATAGTGAATTAAGTCGGAAAAAAAGTTTGCCGCTAGCGCACTCTCTTGTAATACGCTGCCTAAACCATTAAATATTAAACAATATCATGTAGCAAAAAATACAATATATATATATATATATATATATATATATATATATATATATATATATATATATATATATATATATATATAAAATGCAATGTCTCTGTCTGTCTGTCCGTTAGTGCGCTTATTAGTCGAGAACCAATCATCCGATTTACATGTTTTTTTTTTAATTCATACATATGTTACTACTCAGTATATATCACGACTACACCAAACACTTTATTTTTTGCACTCGACGCGCGTTTCGCTAACCATGTTAGCTTCATCAGGAGCGATGATTGACTAAAGCTAAACTACAAATCTACCCTATTTATACTTAGCCTAACCCTTGAATTACTCAAGCGGAACTAATGACATAGGCAAGGCCATCAATTCCGGTCAAGTAACCAGTAGAGGGGACTATAAGGAATAGGCCCTCTGTCTTTATTTAAACTACTTTTACATTTTATGATTTCCATACTTTCGTATGCGTTTAACAATCTCCTATCAGATACATTTTTTATCAATCTTAGATTATCTAATTTTACAGTATGATCAGCTTCAAGGGCATGTTCGGCAATGCTAGACTTTTCTGTTCTATTGTATTTTAAGTGTGCTAAATGTTCTTTAAATCGTGTTTTAATTGACCTTTTAGTTTGCCCAACATACTTTTTGTCACAATCATTACAACTAATTTCATAAATTCCACTTTTCTCACAATTAGGAATATTATCTTTGGGATTTCCTAAGATATTCCTCAGATTGTCTGATGACTTATAGACTAAGGTGAGGCCTACCTTATTAAATACCTTATTGAGTCCTTTGCTATATTTCGGATTATATGGTATGGAGACATACTTGGTGTTATTTTCTTCGCGTGTAAAAAAGGTGGAATTCTGAATATTAAATTAAACCTAAACTTATGTCTATTTATTAGCTTATTTACTAAGTCGTCGTCATAACCATTAACTCTAGTTATATTTCTAATACGATTCCTTTCTTTATTAAAGTTTACTGTATTCAGAGGGAAAGTGATTAAACGATGAACTAAAAAATGTAATGAGGCTAATTTATGTTGTTTGCAATAAAATGAATCATTAGGAATATATCTATCTGTTACTGTGTCCTTCCTATAGATATCAAATTCTAATCTATTATTATTTTTAATAATTAAAATATCTAGAAAAGGCAATTGTCCTTTGTTCTCAACTTCGTAAGTGAATTTAATGGAATCATACCGGCTATTTAATTTAGAAACAAAATCATCAATATTTGCTTTATTTGTATCAAAAATCGCGAAAATATCATCCACATACCTATACCATACCCTTGGGAAATATTCGAATTCTTGACTGGCTTCGATTTCAAACTTATTCATGAATAAATTGGCTATGAAAGGTGATAAGCAATTACCCATAGCTGTTCCTTCTTTCTGAACATAAAATTGATTGTTATATTGGAAATAATTTTGTTCCATACAAAGTTTAGATAATGTTAAGTATTCACGAATAATTTCGTCTTCAAAGTCATTCATTCTAAGTAATTCTTCGAGATATTGTAAAGTTTGTGGAATTGACACACTTGGGAACAAAGAACTAACATCAAAAGAAATTAAGACTTCACCTTCATTAAGAACTAGATTTTTTGTTTTATTAATGAATTCTAACGAATTCTTCACTGCGAAAGTATTTAATGGTAACTTCTCAAGTTCTTTTGATAACCATTTGGATATTAAATATGTGGGTGATCCGACCGATGAAACAATGGGTCGCATTGCTTTTCCAGGTTTGTGAATTTTGGATAAGCAATACAATTTTGGTATGGTCGGATTACTCACATTTAATTTAAATTTTAGCGAGTCGGAGACAAGGTTCTTACATTTTTTTAAAGAATTTTTACCTCTGATATCATTCTCGGTAATGGATTTCTTGTTACCTTTTCATAAGGGCCAGATTCGATAAGATTATCTACGCGTTCAAAATAATCTTTCTTATCCAATATAACAACCTTATTTCCTTTATCCGCTTTTAAATAGAAGACATCTCTCTTTTTCAATCCTTTAACTACTTTTATGTTTTTTCGTGAATTAGAATTTGTGTTGTTAACCATGTTTTTCGATATTTGATTGCGGCATGCTTCCCTAACAACTGATTTACTATTTTCTGAAAGTGTACTAATGGAACTTTCAATGTAAGCAACTATTTCTGATAAATTATCTGTAGGAGGGGGTACTGCAAAGTTAAGACCTTTGTTTAAGATGTGAATTTCATTTCGTGTAAAGGATTGAGATGAATGATTTTCTACAATGTTTACGAGTTCCTGAGGACTATTCTTCTTCGGTAAGAGCTTTTTTAATTTTTTACTTAGAATAGAGAATTTCTTTTTATATTGAATATCAATAACTAAAAACATTTTCCTCTGGAACTCGCTCCATACTTCATATTCAATATTGATTCCTAATGATCCATTTCATTGCAAACAACATAAATTAGCCTCATTATATTTTTTAGTTCATCGTTTAATCACTTTCCCTCTGAATAGAGTAAACTTTAATAAAGAAAGGAATCGTATTAGAAATAAATAGAGTTAATGGTTATGACGACGACTTAGTAAATAAGCTAATAAATAGACATAAGTTTAGGTTTAATATTCAGAATTCCACCTTTTTTACACGCGAAGAAAATAACACCAAGTATGTCTCCATACCATATAATCCGAAATATAGCAAGAGACTCAATAAGATATTTAATAAGGTAGGCCTCACCTTAGTCTATAAGTCATCAGACAATCTGAGGAATATCTTAGGAAATCCCAAAGATAAGATTCCTAATTGCGAGAAAAGTGGAATTTATGAAATTAGTTGTAATGATTGTGACAAAAAGTATGTTGGGCAAACTAAAAGGTCAATTAAAACACGATTTAAAGAACATTTAGCACACTTAAAATACAACAGAACAGAAAAGTCTAGCATTGCCGAACATGCCCTTGAAGCTGATCATACTGTAACATTAGATAATCTAAGATTGATAAAAAATGTATCTGATAGGAGATTGTTAAACGCATACGAAAGTATGGAAATCATAAAATGTAAAAAATGTTTAAATAAAGACAGAGGGCCTATCCAGTCCCCTCTACTGTTACTTGACGGAATTGATGGCCTTGCCTATGTCATTAGTTCCGCTGAGTAATTCAAGGGTTAGGCTAAGTATAAATAGGGTAGATTTGTAGTTTAGCTTTAGTCAATCATCGCTCCTGATGAAGCTTGGTTAGCGAAACGCGCGTCGAGTGCAAAAATAAAGTGTTTGGTGTAGTGGTGATATATACTGAGTAGTATCATTGTGCCAAAGATTCCACATTCCCAACTTAGCATATATATGTTCTCTGGCCAGGTTATATAATAATAATACTAATCATATATATATATATATATATATATATATATATATATATATATATATATATATATATATATATATATATAACGGAACGTCTGTCTGTCCGTTATTGTGCTCATCATTCGAGAACGTTTTATCCGATTTACGTGTTTTTTTTTTTTAATTCTAAACTTAAAATTTATTTAAAAAAATCTGTAATATATAAAACGCAATGTCTCTCTGTCTGTCTGTCTGTCTGTTAGTGCGTTTGGAACCACTTATCCAATTTATGTGGTTTTTTAAAAAATAGATATGTTCTCTGGCAAGATTATAGGTTATATTTTATTACGTTAAGTAACATAAGGAATAAGCAGTAACGATAAGAGTGAATCAAGTCCACGCGAGCGTAGCCGTGGGCACCGCTGGACAATAATATTCTCTTAAAAACTTCGTCCTAGTAAATAATACTGTACTTTTTGAACTTTTGTTGTAGTTAGGTTGTGTAAGAGCTAAGAAGATTTTTTTGAATTATAAACTCGAATGTGTAAAATTATTATAAGTTATAACTTTCATCAATACAATCAATGTTAAAGCATTAGATGACTACAAAAATCTGATCGTCTCGAGGTTATTTTTAGTGTTCCTTACGGAACACTTATAGAGTCACTTCGGTGACCGTCTGTCTGTCTGTCACACCCAATTTTTTCCGAAACCAGTTGATATAGACGTATATAGGAATTGATGATCCAATGAAAGCCATGTAATTTGGAAGGTAAATTTTGACTTAAAAGTGAAAAAAAATTTTTATTCTAAGGTCATCGAGTGAGGTGTGAAACGAAAGCTTGTGGAAATACGAGTTTAAAAATATATATGATGTAATACTTGTGCAATTTCCGCAAATTTTTCTTCATATTATTTTTAAAAAACCGGTCAAGTGCAAGTTGAACTTGCACAATTAGTGTTCCGTACGTAGATTGTTTTTAAAATAAAAATTTTTGTTAGGGTAGTATAAAATGATCAGTGACTTCACAAAACACATCCCAAATGAGTTTTCAACAAAGTTTGTTTCCAATCTTTACTGAAAACTGGTGACCTTGAAATTTTTTTTTTTTTTTATATACCAAATAAATTATTAAAGGTAATGCACTCGTGATAATTTTCGTTCAATCTATACCCCGTGGAGAATATTCCAGAATTTTTTACCAAAATTTTTTGATCAGTACTTTTCGAGATAAGGTAGGGGACAGCGATTTTTTAAAAGTAATACGAAGAAAAGTGTGCGCAAGTATTACATTATATATATATATATATATATATATATATATATATATATATATATATATATATATATTTTTACTCGTGTTTTCACAAGCTTTCATTTGACATCACACTCGATGACCTAGTAAAAAAAAAAATTTTTCACCCCTCAAAACGAACCCCTTAAGTCAAAATTTATGTTACGGTGGTATAAAATGATCAGTGACTTCACAAAACACACCCCAAATGAGTTTTCAACAAAGTTTGTTTCCAATCTTTACTGAAATCTGATGACCTTGAAATTTTTGTTTTTTTTTTTTATGTACCATATAAATTATTAAAGATAATGCACTCGTGATAATTTTCGTTCAATCTACACCCCGTGGAGAATATTCCAGAATTTTTTCGAAATTTTTTGATAAGTACTTTTCGAGATAAGGCCCGGGACAGCGATTTTTCGCGAATTTTTAAAAATAATACAAAGAAAAGTGCGCGCAAGTATAATATTATATATATATTTTTTACTCGTGTTTTTACAAGCTTTCATTTGACACCACACTCGATGACCTAGTAAAAAAAATTTTTTTTCACTTCCGACTTCACCCCCCAAAACTAACCCCTTAAGTCAAAATTTAATTCTCAAAACTACATGGCTCTGATGAGGCCATCAATTCCTATATTATTACCAAATTTCACCTTTCTATGTCAAACAGTTTCGGAGAAAATCGGGTGTGACAGACAGACAGACAGACAGACAGACAGACACCGAAGTGATCTTATAAGTGTTCCGTACGGAACACTAAAAATGGCCGAAAATCGTTGTCCCTTCCCCTATCTCGAAAACTACTGATCGAAAAATTTTGAAAAAGTTCTGAAATATTCTCCATAAAGTGTAGATTGAGCGAAAATTATCACTAGGGCATTACGTTGATAATTTATCTGATATAAAAAACTACTTGTCTTGACAATATGGCGAAGGTTTTTTTCATCTAAAGTTGTGAGTTTATACCGTGTAAAATATCAATACGTATACTTTTCAGCACATTACTTCACATCAAAGATAAAATAAATTTCAAGGATGACTGGTGACTAACGGATAGGTACCGAGACAAAATAATTTTATTTTATTTGTTTATAATTAAACAAATGTTTAGGTGGTAAATATTTGGTTTAAATTTTTATTACTAGATTCTAATTTGAGCTAGATTTATTTATTGGCTATTAGTTAGCTGAGAAGCTATTACTAATATACATTATTGACTAGGAAAAAATGTGAAAATACATACTGGATCTTAATATCCATACATGTCAGGGACCTAAATAACTTAGCGTAGGTAAGGATTTAATTTTATTTTAAATGCAATCAGCGTACAGAACACTAATTGCGCAAGCACTTGCACGGTTTTTTAATGTAAATTGAAACAAAATATTAAGATTTTCTTAACCTAATATGAAACATAGTAATTATGTTAGTGTAAGAAATTTATTTCACAACAGAAAATGGTGATAATGATTTTTTCAGTAATTATTTACTTTATCACCCCACCCCCGCAGGGGGTTGACGGTTTTTAGAGACTGTAGAGGGGATTCACTCGAATGTATTCCCGTTGGCATTAGCCGTCGGTCATCCTCATAAAAAATTTATTAAGGATTGACACTTTATGAAAATAGCTGTTTTGAAACGCAGCAAAATTAAATATTTTCGATTTAAATGTTTTTTTTTTATGACAAATTAGATGTCTGTACTAGAAGTTATTCTTCCGGACCTCCCTTTAGCGGCGATTTTGCTCCTCAACCCCTTAAAAAAATCAACCCTTAAATGAGGTAAAGTAAAGGTGGCGAAAAATATCTAGGACCTTGCCTCTCAGATCTCACCATGGGCTCTATCTCTGGATCTTGACTGCCTTTGATCCCCTTTCGCCCTCAACCCCGCCCCACTATCATTTTATACAAAATTTAAAATTGTCGATTTGCATTTCCGAGAATATTTATAAATATGATAAGTTTGTCATTTTGCTGAATAATAGATGAGACACGAATGTAAACAAAAGGGTTTTTGTTTACATTTCCCCTTAATTTTTTTCTAGCAATTTTAGAAACATGCAGTTTTTCTATATCAAATCTATGATTAGATAGTCTGTAGCTACAAATTATTGCGTAACGATAATAATTTGATTTAATTAGTTGAGGGCGAAAGTGATTGAGGGTGGAGGCAGTCGCGATCCAGGAGCAAAGCCATGAGATGTGATACTATACTTTTTATGAACTTCACATTACCCTTTTCAAGGATCCATTTTTTTAAATGATGTATCTGCTAAAGATGGGTCTGAGAGAACAGCTACCAGTATATTGGTTATTTTTCAAAACTAGAATTAGAATAAAAACTATTTGATTTTGCAGCGTTTCAAGGCATTTCATTAAATAAACTTTCAACACTTAATAACTTTTTATGAGGGGTGGCCGTCGGCTAACCTTTCTGGTTTTGTGTTAAAGGCACTTTCCTACACATCCCCTTAAAAACCCAACCCCCCGCGGGGGTGGATTGATCCAGTAAATAATTACCATTATTTTTATTAAACTGTCACTTTTCGCATATTTATAACTAGTCTTTCGTAGGCTATATTTTTTTAGAGAGGAGAAAATTTGATATTTTGTTTCATTTTGTTTTCACTTTAAATCATGCCCTCGACATTATTATTGTATTATATTGTTTCGTTTTTAATATATATTCTTGTTAGTGTTCCGTACGGAACACTTATAAGATGACTTCGGTGTCTGTCCATGGAAACTATTTGTCATAGAATATTGAAATTTGGTAATAAAATAGGAATTAATGGCCTCATCAGAGCCGCGTAGTTTTGAAAGTTAAATTTTGGGGGATGAAATAGGAAGGAAAAAAAAAATTTTTACTAGGTCATCGAGTGTGGTGTCAAATGAAAGCTTGTGAAAACACGAGTAAAAAATATATATATATATATATATATATATATATATATATATATATATATATATATATATATATATATATATCTATATATGTATATATAATGTAATACTTACGCACACTTTTCTGTATATTATTTTGAAAAATCGTGAAAATTCGCTGTCCCCCCTTATCACGAAAAGTAGTGATCAAAAAATTTTGAAAAAAATCTGGAATAGGCTGAATGAAAATTATCAAATTATTAATAATTTATCAAAATTCGTAGTGATAAAAAGAATTGCTTTCAACACCTGGAAATTCACGACCAAGGGAACGAGCTAAGACCCATGATTTGCTGTTAATTTCTATCGGTTTAAGTGAAATCGAAAGTAAATCATATTATACTTTTAGAAAAACATGTTATTATTAACAACTTACGTAGAGAACTGCGACAAAAAGAGATAATTAATGTCAGTTATGGAATTCTTCTAACATTACTTCTAGATTTGGGTTTCAAATTTAGGAAAGATGACTACAGACGAGCATTAATGGAGACACCAAGAATTTGTTCAAGGAGGGCAGCTTTTCTTAGAAAGTATATGGAAAACAAAAATGCACATATTGCTCGCCAGCTTGTTTTCCTAGACGAAATATTGATTTTTTTCAAAAGGCAGTCAAAGGAAATGATGGCAGGATGACAACATTAAAAGTTCGTAAGCCTGGGCGATTTGATGGTAAAAGGTTTATTGTTTTACATGCTGGATACAGTGGGAGTTTTGTGGAAAATGACAATTTACTATTTGCTACCAAGTTAAAGTCACTTGATTATCATGAAGAAATGATTAGTGAAATGTTTACGAAATGGGTCAGAAACCAATTGATGCCTTATTTAGAAGAACCATCTTTAATTATAATGGATAATGCTTCATACCATTTAGTTGAAGTAGAAATACAGCCATCTTCAGCATGGAAAAAAGAAGAAATTCTCGAGTGGTTACAGAAGAATGGTTTACCTCATAACAAACAAATTTTTAAGACAGAATTGTTAGATATTGCAAAAGCTCATAAAAAATCAAAGGAATATCAAATTGATAAAATTTGTCAAGAGAATAGGCATGAAGTGTTGAGATTACCTCCTTATCACTGTCAATTTAATGCAATTGAGTTGATTTGGGCAAATACAAAAAGATTTTATAACAAGCACATTGGTGAAGAGGGATGTGGAGATAAACAAGTACTTCAGATGTGGAATAGAGCCTTAGAAAAGTGTACTTCAGAGGTATGGCATGCCAACGCACAACATACAGAAAACCTGATTCAACGGTGGTATGATCGTGAGGTAATAATCGAAGAGATTCCAGAAATCATTATTCGTGTTGGGAATGATGAAAGCGAGAGTGAAGAATCTACTTCTGGCGATTGTTGTCATTATTCAATTAATAATTTAAATATTACTTATTGACACGTTCCAGGCTCCTTGGGCAACATTCATTGTAAATTTTGCAGGACAAATATAGACTTATCTATCTATTAGTTTGATTTGATAAATCATATTAAAATTGGATTATGCAATTTATATCTCCTATTCATACGTATATGTCACTCCGCAGGAATATGAACTTTTCTTTGAATCGCTTGAACAGTGCGAATATTTGCAGAATAGGAGGGTAATCATTTTAGGAGACTTCAATGCCCCTCAATATGGGGCCCGTGACAATAATGATATCAAAGCGAGGGAGATTGGCACCTTCATGAACTTTTTTAATTTTGAGCAATATAACAATATTAGAAACACTGGCAATATTTTGGATTTAGTTTTTAGTAACTTTAAATGTTCAGTTGTGCATAACCTTGTTCCGATTATTCCTGAGGATGCCTATCATCCGGCACTAATTGTTGATCTTTTTAATCTAGGCAGTAATATACCCCAGAGTGTCCCTAATTGTTTAATAAGAGCATACAATTTTAAACGGGCCGATTTCTTGTCTTTATACGACTCTCTGCTGTCTACCGATTGGACCAATCTGAGTAAGTCTACTGACGTTAATATCGCAGTTACTGAGTTTTATAACAGACTCTATGAGCAACTAGATACTTATGTTCCACTTCGCAAGCGAAAATTTCCTGTTTGGTATACATCAGAAATAATTACGAGTATTAAATATAAATCCCTAATGAGATCAAAATATAAAAAAAACCGGTGATCAATGGTATAATATCGAATTTAGAAGATTGATTAAGGTTAAGTGCAAATCAGCTTTTGATAGGTACATACTTGGTGTCCAGGAAGCAATTAACAGTGATTCAGGAAAGTTTTGGTCCTTTATTAATCAGAAGAATCGAGAATCAAGGATTCCCGGAGCAATTCATTTGCGTGATGCTTGGTATGAAAAGCCGCAAGACATAGTAAATATGTTCGCTTCTTATTTTGAAAGTGTATTCTTGCCTAACGAGAATGAAATCGATTTTGTTCCGGAGAGTGCTTATCAGCTTTTCGGTAGTGTTGACATTTCATTAGCTTCTGTAACAGACAGTGAGATTCAACACGCTGCTAAAAAATTAAAGAATAGGCTGACCGCAGGACCTGATGGTATTCCATCTTTTATGGTTAAAGATTGTATGGGTGCACTTATGGTGCCTCTAAAATACATATATAATCTAGCGTTAAGGACGTTAATATTTCCGAGGAACTGGAAGCAAACGAGGGTGTGCCCCATTTTCAAGTCCGGTGAACGTAGCGAGGTAAACAATTATCGACCTATTTCTGTTCTGAACAATTTTTCGAAGCTATTTGAAGTAATTCTGTATAATCGCATTTATACTCAGGTTAGAGGTATTCTGTCAACCCATCAACATGGATTTATTGATGGTAGATCCACTGTAACAAACTTGGGAGTGTATATAAACTTTACAGAGAACATATTAGACGCAGGAGGGCAGGTTGACGTAATATACACGGACTTTTCTAAAGCCTTTGATAGAATATCTCATTACGTTTTGCTGCAGAAGCTTTGGCGTATGGGTTTTGGTATGGATGCGTGCAGTTTGTTTTCTTCATATTTGGGGGCCGCTCTCAGTCAGTACACTATAATGGATATATTTCCGATTCCTATACCGCAACCTCGGGCGTGCCATAGGGATCCAATCTTGGTCCCCTACTATTTTTGCTATATATTAATGACCTTTGTGATACTCTGAATTGTGGCAGGCTGCTTTTCGCTGATGATCTCAAGCTGTATGCGTCCGTCTCATGTATTCAGAACTGTAAATTACTTCAAAGTGAGCTTTGCGTGCTTGAGGATTGGTGTAAGCACAATAAATTAGACTTGAATATTTCTAAATGTAAAATTATGTCGGTGACGAGGAAAAACCATATAATAACATATGAATATTCACTAGGAGTATCAACTCTCGAGCGCACCAATAGTGTAAGGGACTTAGGAGTAGTATTCGATAACAAAATGAATTTTTCTAATCACATTAATAACGTAACGCTGGAAGCCAATCGTCTATATGGTTTTATAGTGCGCAACTGTAGAAGCTTTAATAGTGAACGATCTTTAATGCTGCTATATGAGTCTTATGTGAGATCCAAACTAGAGTATGCCTCTCTTATTTGGAGCCCATATTACTTATGCTATAAACTAATGCTAGAACGAGTTCAAAAAAGATTTCTAAAATATTTATCATATAAGGTAGATGGTGTCTATCCAATGAGAGGAATAGAGTACTCTTTGTTATTGGAGAGATTTAATTTTCAATCACTTGAGGCTCGCAGAGAGTGTTCGTCTATAATTTTCTTGTATAGATTGTTGCACGGCGTCATCGACTGTCCTCAACTGCTATCGAAGGTGGCTATATTGGTGCCTAGAATTAATTCACGAAATACTGCTACTTTTGTTTGTTCACGTGCTAGGACTAATCTCGGGTTAATTGAACCAATCAATGTTATGTGCAATAAATTTAACTTAATTAGTAATGAATGTGACATTTTTGCAGACACCGAAAATAAGATTAGGTCAATATGTTTAGATCATTTCACTTGATAGGACATTTATAAAGATTCTTTTAGAAGCTTGTTTTGCTTGTTGGATGTATGTAACTAATATTTGTTTTATTTCACTTTTATTCTAATTTGTACTGCGCTGATTCATTTAATTTTTTTATTCATTTTTATTTCTTTCTTTCTTCTTTTTTTTTGTTGTTACTTTAGTACCTTAGTTTTAAGAGAAAATGTCATTCATATTCTTTCTTGTTTTTCCTGTAAATGATTCTTACTGTTGGGAATAAAGCTATTATTATTATTATTATTATTATATACACTCTCGTCATGAAATATCTTTCTGTTTTTAAAAGTATTATATTTCAAATCTCTATTTTAAAATTTTATTTAATGAGTTCTACGGTGCAACTTTTTAGAGTTTTTATAATGCCTTATATGTAAATCTGATAAAGCTGTATTAAGTGTGTATTGTAATTTCATTACAAACTTTATACAAATTTCAAATATCTAACAGATAACAATTGTAAACTTTTCATAAAGTAAATTTACTCACGAAATAATCTAATAGCAACCTGAAGAATAAAAATAGGTGATATTAGACGTTGGATTTATGCAGAGAGGTAAATGTCCTTCACAAGTAAGAACTGGGGTGTTTTACACATCATACACATTTAATATATTCGTAGTTTTCGTTAATTACCAAACCGGATAAAAAATTTTAAATTCTATTTTGACTTTTGAAATTGTCATTTATAACTCAGACAGCCGACACTAAATTGACAGCCGATTGAATCGTATGAATATTCTTGACGTCACGTTGATCACATGACTGCAAAGATCCATTGATCAGACTATATTTAAAATATTGTTGTTATTTTAACATATAACTATATAATTTTAAAACTAATTTACTGTGGGGTAGTATATTCTAATTTATTACTAGTAATGTAGTAAAAGAATTTTGATGGAAATTATAGATTTATAGATTACACATTAGTATTTAACTTGTCCTTTGTCGTGAAAAAGAGTTACAGTTGGATTATTTTCCGTTTATGTTGGACCTACAGAGCTTGATAAGTTATTACATATAACGTTTAAATATATACCCCTTAGGCAGGCTTAGGCAAGGAATAGATGGGTTCAAGGGACGGAGGGGTGGGATAAATAGATACAAAAAAGTTTTTCTTTACAGAAAAAAAAAGAAAACACTAAAGACGAAAATGCTTACAAAGGAAGAGGGCGTCAATTGACAACGGGCAACAAGTTTCTTGAAAAAAATACTTTATATAACAAAAATATTGTACTGGAATCCCAAAAGCTTAAATTCCTCCCAACACAATAAACTCAAAATTGATCAGAGAAGTGGGGTTCCCGAAACTTCCCTTGATAGAATGGAAATTTAAAAACCGATGCCCGTGGAGAAATAATCTTTACAAAAAGCATCTTTTCATGACTCTGGTACGTTAACAGTTTGACTCCAATTTAAAGGTCGATGACCATAGGAGGAAGATTTTTCACGAAATGATCGTTTTCCTACAACTGTAACTCAATTTAAAAATCGATGACCAAGAGGTCGAGATTTTTTAAAAAGAAGAACCCCTCTCATACAATGGAACTTTAAAAGCTTTCCCAATAAAAAAGTCATGTTTCTAAAAGGGCACTATTAGAGTCGTGGTACTAACATATACTCTACGCAGTATTAAAGGACTTGCAGCAATTTATCTCTACTACGATATTGCTTATAGTCCAGTCACATTAGGAGTTTCACCTCGGAATGAGATAATAATAAGCTGTAAACTTGTATAAACCTTGATTTTGGCATTCTAAAAGTTGTCTCATAAATCTCATAAAATCTCGTGTCCGCGTCTTAAGATATTCAAGGTCAAAGGCCACAAAAATCGGTTTTTCGCAAATATCTTGCTTCCTATGATTTCAATGATATTTGCATCTATTGTAAAAATTGTAGAGTATAAAATTCTAAACATTTTTTTATACGCTTAACCGTCTTTGAGATAGAGCGCGGAGAGCGCGCAGCGCTCAGCCATACATAGCATAATGCAAGGTCAACCGTGAGTCCCGATAAATAATACGTCGTATAAAGTTAATTAATCACTAAAAATCCATAATTATGAATAATTTGCATTATTTATTAATTAATACATTATATTTAATAATATTTTTCATTTATCAAATATATTCGTTTAATAATACTTACCTACTTCGTGTAATTAAAAAATTGTTAAGTAGAATACTTTATGTATATCTTAATTATATTCTAATATATCTAAATTAGATTTTAAGATGAAAGGGGAAATACATTTTAATTATATCTTTATTTAGCAATTATGTATCATACATTTACTACAATTGAAGTTCAAATGTGGGGAGGATTTACGTAAACTTTAATAATTAGAAGGACGTGAGTCTCAATTTTCTTCTTCTTCATTATCATTTACTCGGAGGTGGATAAGACTTGGTTTCGACTACAGATGATCGAATATCTTTCCTAACAATAGCTGCTGCAGCTTCTACAATCCGTAACCGTTCTTCTTCGGGATTCTTTTTTTATTTTCATACCAAGCTTTTGATAATATATTAGCTTGTGTTTCATGAAAAGATAGGATAGTGAATGATCCTATCTTTCTCGTAATTATTATGTCAGTTAAATATTTTTGTTGAACTCTTGTAAAGATGATTTTCTATATAACAAAACATCTCTTTCATTGCTTGTGTGACTTGATTATCTTCGCCAGGCTTCTTATCAGTAGATGGTACTCGACTTAAGAAATTAATAGAGCAAATGGTATGGCGCTTTGCTTCAGCAGCGATCAAGTCATACTCATAAAGTATACGATCTTTCACTAATTCTTCTAAGGAATCGCTTCGTTCTTCTGCTTTTTTGATGACATTGTCTTTAAATTCAAGAGTACTTACTTTACGAATCGTGTATCTGTACTTATCTTTTTTTTTCGCCTCTGCTGCTTCATCAGCTGCTTAGCCACAAAATAAGCATAGTTTTTTAAAATCAAACACTTCATTTCTTTTTTTACGAGGTGTACTTGATGGTGGTGAAGGTTCACCTTCTTCTAGGCGTCGCTTCGATGCTGCAATAGAATTTTTACTGATGTTCACTTTTCGACACTCGACATGCACATTCACAGAGGTTAAGGTATTTAATAGTTTATGTGACCGTCATTTCTTTCAATACTTTAAAGTTTGTAAGCCGCGCACTACATTAACAGAATCACCTTCTGAAAGTGACTTATCACATATAAAACACAAATCAGCCATAACTTTTAAAATCGTACTTCCGTCGTTGCCAAAATATAATTTAAAACTAACAAATAAACTTGGTTAGTAAAAAATGGTCCCTGGAAAAAGAAATCGGTCTTAACTATACAATGGAACATCTGTCCCAACTGACTATAAATAGAAAAGGTCGTATTATAGGGGTCCGTATTCTCAGGTATAATCTTAATAGTAATATAAGTACTTAAAAGTTGACACATTTTAAAGAAAACGTAAAAACTCTTTTTCTACTTAAAATATAATTAAGAAAAAATTAAAATATACTTTAAGTTTTCACTTAAAATTTTTTAATTACACAAAATAGGTAAGTATTATTAAACGAATATATTTGATAAATACTTTAAGTATATTCACCACTTACCAAACACTTTTTTTAATTACTCGACGCGCGTTTCGCTAACCATGTTAAATCAGGAGCGATGATTACTAGTATTATTGTGCCAAAATTCCACATTCCCAACTTAGTATTTGATAAATGAAAAATATTATTAAATATAAGGTATTAATTAATAAATAATGCAAATTTTTCATAATTATGGATTTTTTAGTGATTAATTAAATTTATACGACGTATTATTTACCGGGACTCACGGTTGACCTTGCATTATGCTATGTATGGCTGAGCACAGCGCGCTCTCCGCGTTCTATCTCAAAAACGGTTAAGCGTATAAAAAAATATTTAGAACAAAATTTGTAGAGAATTTTATGCGCTACAATTTTCATAATAAATGTAAATATCATTGAAACCATAAGAAGCGAGATATTTGCGAAAACCCGATTTTTGTGACCTTTGACCTTAAACCGGAAGTTGCCGCCTCCTTACCTTTACCAGTGGCTTTGGTTCTTGTTATTTGTGTCCATGGTTTTTGTACTCATTCTGTTTTAGAGCTGCGGCGAGCTTTTTGAGCTAGTTTTTTAATGTTGTTTGTAAAGCAGATTGACCAGGAATCTAAAGGATTTACCACAGCTTACCACAGTAACAGATGGAAGTGAGATTCCCCAGTCAGGTATACGAATCTATTTATATGTGTTGGATTCCTTTTTATTATACTCGTATGTTTCAAAGGTCCATCTTGAGTTTTGGCAAAATGTACGTTTAGGAGAGGCAGCTGGTTATTTTGTCTCATTTCTAACGTGAATTGAATTCCTTGGTGATGTTTAGATGGTCTAGAAAGTTGAGAAGATCTTTACCGTAGGGCCATACCCAGACTATCTCTAGAAATAGATCATGAAAAGATTAGCTACTAGTGAGGATAAAGATGATTCCACTTTCTGTTTGTCTTTTTCTGTTATAACAACTTGACGCTGAAACTAACGTAGACATTATTTGGGCGTTGGAAGAGTTGTGTACATACGACTTAATATTTTCTATCACTGCGACTTCCGGTGTGGTATATACGCCAATAACAAATAGTTATTCTGATAGTATATTTAAGTATTAGATAATAAGTAAATGGTTAAGTGCCTAATAATAAAAAGATACACGTAAAATATTATTATGTACTTTTAACCACTCGTAATTTATTTGATCTCACAACCATAATCGACTAAAAATTATATCTGATATACTTAGGTGAACAATAGATACGTATTTTTTAACTATCCATTATCCATAATTAAAATAACAATATATTTTAGTGTGTTTAATTACATCTATATTAAACTTGATAACGTTGTGAAAATAATTTTGGTATATATTTAAATACCACAACAAAAGTTAACTCTGGAGCAATTTTCTAATTATCTAATCTGTTCTACCATTGGAACATGTTGAAATTATTAGGGAATATGATTCCTTTTTATTACATACACCCACTTTTAAAATAAATCCGACTGAGAAAATTAAGGGATCGAATTTCAAAAAATAATTACTCTATAAAATGATGTATTGAAGGCGATGAATTTAAAATATACCATCAGAACACAAGTTTTTTTTATTATGGGTCTAGCACACGTGCTACAGGGAAGTCCCTAAAGCGCTACAGGAGCGACACGTGTGCGGAGAAGGCGATTCACGTTGTTCTTGAATCGCTGTAGATTGTACTCGGTGGGAAACACAGTCCTGGGCAAATTATTCCAAAGGGATGATGTTCTCCATATAAAAGACTGCTTGAAAAGTGTTGTACGGGGAGTAACAAGCTGAACCTCATACGGATGTGAAGAATTAGCGCGACGTGTACTTCTAACATGCACCGCTCTGGGAGGAATTAAAGCGGGCCACATCCTTCGAACACTTTCCATGAAAGTACTTGTAGAATAGGCTCAAGTCGCCAACCGTTCTTCGATGTTCCAGCGAATCAAGGCCGACGGTCAGTTCCGGGTCTCCAATCAGACGAACAGCTCTTCTCTGAATAGAATCCAACAAATGCAGTGTATGTTTGGGAGCGGAGCTCCAAACATGGGAGCAGTATTCCATAGTTGGTCGAATTTGAGCTTTGTAAAGAATTAACAGTTGTTGTGGAGTGTAAAGCTTTCTGGTTCGAAATAATATTCCCAACTTTTGAGAAGCTCTTCTTGCTATGCCTGCAACATGTTCATGCCAGGACATATTTGCTCCCAAATTAACGCCCAACAAATTGAGTGACGATGTTAGAGGGATGGAGTGCCCCGACATAACTATGTCGGGTTCAGCAACGTTAACTTTTTTTGAAAAAACTGCCGCTAGGTTTTTGTAGCGTTAAATTCCACTTGGTTACTGTCACCTCAAGATAGAATTTTTTCCAGGTCTTTGTTAAGTTGAACGACTTCCTGCTGTCTGCGAATATCGTCTGAGTAGCCGTTGTCCGAGCGTTCAAAGTGAATGAAGAGATAAGTGTACTGTCATCTGCAAAGCTGTAGATTGGATTCTCGGTCTTTTCCAGCAGATCGTTAATGTAAATGAGAAAAAGAGTAGGAGACAGTATGGAGCCTTGAGGTACACCGGCGTTGATAGTGAAGGTGTTAGAAAGAAATCCGTCGACTGCCACTCGTAAAGAACGCTCTCTGAGGAAACATGAGAGCCACAAACAGAACTTTTCCGACATACCATAAGAACGTAGCTTAGCCAACAGCCCATCGTGCCAAACACGGTCGAATGCCTTGGATATGTCCAGAGCAACCGCTCGAGATTCTCCAAAGTGTTCAATTGCATTGTTCCAAACATGTGTTACATAAGTCAGAAGATCTCCTGTTGATCTATTTTTACGAAAGCCATATTGGTGATCGCTAATAATGTTGAATCCTTCAGATATTTTAGAAGATGCTGATTGATAGCCTTTTCCATGACTTTCGATATTATTGAAAGCAGTGCGATTGGTCGGTAGTTATTTGGCAAGGTCTTCTTGCCTTTTTTAGGTATTGGCTGAACTGTAGCGCATTTCCAGCAGGAAGGAAATATTCCCTTTCTGTAGGAAAGGTTGAAAAGTCTACAGAAAACTGGTGTTAGTTCCCTCGCACAGATTTTAAGAACTATGGCAGGTATTCCGTCTGCGCCAGAAGCCTTTTTGGTGTCTAGCTTCATCAGAATACGCTTTATAATACGCTGTCTGAAGACAACATTCGGGCATCCTTGACTGCACTATGGGAATAGTAGGTGGTGTTTTTCCTTGGAAATCGACAGTAGAATGTGAAGCAAAGAGTTCAGCAACCAGTTCGCTTTCTCAACAGGTGTCGTTGCAATAGAATTATCTGGCCGTGTGAGTGGTGGTATGGTGGATTTGGTGAAATTTTGACTAACTGCCTTAGCGACCGACCAAAAGGACCTTGAATTGCCGGGACATGCGAGAAGTTTGTTTCTAATCCGTTGATTGTGTACCTCCTTGGTTTCGTCGATAATTTCTTTGCATCTGTTCCTGGCACGAACAAATGTGTTACGATTTATGGTGTTAGGATTTTTTCGCGCCATTGTCGGTATGCAAGATGTTTAGAAGCAACAGCTTCTTTGCATTTTCGGTCAAACCAAGGCTTGCCGTTGGAAGGGCATTTCTTCGAAAAAGGGATGTAACCCTCTATACCGGCCAAAATAACATCGGAAACCTCCCTGGCGCAGTCAGATGGGTCGTCGCATCGAAAACAAACGTCCAACCAAGGGAAAGTTCGAAAATATTCCATGAGATCTTCCCATTTAGCAGACTTGTAGTGCCAAATCTTGCGCAGTTTAGGCGCCTCTCTGTCATTGATTGGTAGAATACTCGATATCGAAAGTAGTTTATGGTCGGAAGAACCTAACGGCGGATTTACGCTGACTGTGTAAATCTCCGGATTGGTGGTTAAAAAGAGATCAAGAAGACTGGCAAACTCTCCGTCTCGATCAGGGATCCGTGTTGGTTCGTCAATAAGCTGAGTTAAGCCACAACTGATTGAAAATGATTCGGCTTCACGACCTTGTTCATCGGTAGTATTTGAATATTTAAGCCAGTTGATGTTGTGGACATAAAAGTCGCCCAGGATGGCAATTTCGGCATTTGGATAGTTAATTTGTAAATGATCGATGGATGGTGTCTGCAAGGGAAGCGAAAAGTGTTCTAAAGTTAGTATCACTTGGTGGTCGATAGAGGATACAGATGAACCTTGTGGTTGGTTGAGTCGTTATTTTTAACCACATAACATCAAAATTTGGGGGCTCCAGAGTCTCTTCTCGTTGGCAAGAGAGGTCGCTTCTGACATAAAGACAGATTCCAAAGTTACGCCTAAATCGGGAATAGAAGTCGTATCCAGGGTAAAGATAGTTTACTGTGCTGGTCGATGAACTGACCTTAGTTTCACAGAGAGCGAGTACATGAGGTTTATTTGATTGCAGGTGTTGGTGCACTGAATTTATGTTCGTGTTTAAACCTCGTACGTTGCAAAAATCCATTTTGAAATTCTGATCTCTGCATGTCGACGCCCCTGAACCAGCCCCCACCCGGAGATCCGAACGGGGGGCTATTTTTACCTCCGGAATTTTTTGTATCCAGGTGCCCCATCATGCTATCTGGTCCTACAGTCCGGGACCTCGGCACAGCCACGAAACGTTAAGCAACTTCACGCAGCCTAAGCCGATGCGATGGTATCACACCGGGCGATGCTGGTGGGATCTGGGCATCTACCATCTAGGTTGTTCTTTAAGTCGCCTCCTACGACAGGCAAACATACCGGGGGAGATATTCTATCCCGCTACCCCACGGGGTTGCTTAGGGGGGGGGGGGGGGGGGTAGGGTTAATTCGGTCAAAAAACAGCATATTTTTATGAATTTTTATTGAACAAACACTAAAGATAAATGAATTGATTTTAATATGGTATTATCAGGTGACATTTCACGGATATTGTGGGCAATTTTCGTAAAAAAATATTGAGATGTGAGCCGGTGGCAGCAACTCTTAATGGGCGCCTCAGCCAAAAAGTGTTTTGCGGTGGACATCAAAACTTAGGACTGGATCATCTAAAACAAAAAAACCAAGAAAATTCTGTTAGTTCGTAAGTTTTTCTAGGTAACCCTGTCGAGATTTTTTTTTTTCAATTTTTGGATTTTTTGTGGTACTTACAAGTCAAAATCGATTTTTGACGAAAAAAACCAACAATAAAGCCGTTATAAAATATACTTAAAATTAAAAAAAAAAAATTCGAGAGCGTTACCTCGCTAATTATGTGTAGAAAGAGTGTGCAAAATTTCAAAAAATTCGGTAAAGTAGATTTCGAGTGACAGTGTCCACCGACTTTAAAAAGCAAGTTGTGGAAAAATCGATTTAAAGTTTTGCACTGAGAAATTTAAAAATTCATCATAAGTAAACAAGTATTTTTTTTTTACTTACATAGAGTCGTCATGCCAGGTCAATACATTACGGAGCTGTCATCGTGGGCGTCCAGAGCACGTTGTTGCTCTTGTCTACGGCTAATCCGGCCTTGTTTGCTTGCAAGCGCAGTTTTGAGCTCAGCTCGATTTATCCGATTTTTGTCGACTTCTTTCGCCCATCCTTGAGAACTTGGCCCTGCAGTGATACCCATATCATGCATGATGGACAGCAGAGCAAAACAACCTTCATTGAATGTACATGCTGCTATATGAACAGCAATGTCAACGAGATTAGAGGTACCACTCAACATTTTTGGAGTAATTTTCCATATAAGTTGGTTTAAACTTTCATTATTGTTCTGTATAAAACCTCCGAGACATCGCTCCAAAAGTGTCTCATTACTCAACTCCTCATATATAGGTTTTATTGCTTGTAAAACCTCGCTTGGAAGTGCGGTGTAACTATGTTTGAATGACTTCAGGTTATTCGTTGCTGCAGCTCTCTGCCATTCACACCACGAGTCTTCGCCTTTGTCACAATTCTGATGCTGCGGATTCTTGTTTGTTGAGCTATAATGAAAATAAGTCGCCCAAATGGCATTTTTCATTTTTTCTATAGAATCACAATTACATCAAATGGCCAAACCGTAATATACAGTCAACTTGTCTATCATTTTTCCAGTAAGTTTACCTTTACCAGACAGACTTTTTCTGATTACTTTTTTCCCCGCCGCAGTTGTCGATTCTTGTGTAGTTTTGTTCACTATGTTACGTAATCGCTTCTGAACGTGACCTATACATTCTTTTTAGTGTTCCGTACGGAACACTTATAAGATCACTTCGGGTGTCTGTCTGTCTGTCTGTCTGTCTGTCTGTCTGTCTGTCTGTCTGTCTGTCTGTCTGTCACACCCGATTTTCTCCGAAACTATTTGACATAGGAAGGTGAAATTTGGTAATAACTTAGGAATTGATGGCCTCATCAGAGCCATGTAGTTTTGAGAATTAAATTTTGACTTAAGGGGTTAGTTTTGGGGGGTAAAGTCGGAAGTGAAAAAAAATTTTTTTTACTAGGTCATCGAGTGTGGTGTCAAATGAAAGCTTGTGAAAACACGAGTAAAAAATATATATATAATATTATACTTGCGCGCACTTTTCTTTGTATTATTTTTAAAAATTCGCGAAAAATCGCTGTCCCGGGCCTTATCTCGAAAAGTACTTATCAAAAAATTTCGAAAAAATTCTGGAATATTCTCCACGGGGTGTAGATTGAACGAAAATTATCACGAGTGCATTACCTTTAATAATTTATATGGTATATAAAAAAAAACAAAAATTTCAAGGTCAACAGATTTCAGTAAAGATTGGAAACAAACTTTGTTGAAAACTCATTTGGGGTGTGTTTTGTGAAGTCACTGATCATTTTATACCACCGTAATATAAATTTTGACTTAAGGGTTCGTTGTGAGGGGTGAAATCGGAATTGAAAAAAAAATTTTTTTACTAGGTCATCGAGTGTGGTGTCAAATGAAAGCTTGTGAAAACACGAGTAAAATATATATATATATACGATATATATATATATATATATATATATATAATATAATATAATGTAATACTTGCGCACACTTTTCTTCGTATTACTTTTAAAAAATCGCTGTCCCTACCTTATCTCGAAAAGTACTGATCAAAAAATTTTGAAAAAATTCTGGAATATTCTTCATTGAACGAAAATTACCTTTAATAATTTATTTGGTATAGTAAAAAAAAAAAAACAAAATTTCAAGGTCACCAGTTTTTAGTAAAGATTGGAAACAAACTTTGTTGAAAACTCATTTGGGTGTGTGTCTTGTGAAGTCACTGATCATTTTATACCACCCTACCAAAAATTTTTATTTTAAAAACAATCAACGTACGGAACACTAATTGTGCAAGTTCAACTTGCACTTGACCGGTTTTTTTTTTTATTTATCAAATAATCATTACCATAAGGTGTAGACTTCAGTACTCCATAGTATGTTTTTGAATCGCCGTCGCCGATATAGTTGCGATATTTCACTTTATTATCTTTTGAAAGCTCAAATATTAATTTTATTGCTTCAACCTCGATATTTCCAGATGGACCAGTATGATTAGCTTGACATTCTCCTTCTTTCACATTAGCAGTATACCACTCTTCGTACTCTGCAGAATTTAGTTTTGATTCCCAAGTTTTACAGTCATGACAGTACGCGCTTTTTACACAAATATCCAGAACTTTTCCGGTATAATAACCGATCAAGGAAAACACGCCAAATAAAGATGCGAATCCTCGTTTTTTCCAGGTGCCGTCACCTGATACGGTCAACTCCGTTGTATCTTCTACATTATTTTCTTTACACGTGGCTTCTCTCTCTTCATCCACAGCAGATGAAAAAAATGCACCCGCGGTATTTTTTATGACTAAACACATTTTTTGTAAATACGAACTGAAGGTTGTTTTTGATAAAAAATGAGCTGATAAATCCATCAGGCCGCAAAACTTTTCACATCCAGCTAATCCTAAGCCTAAGACTCGCATGGCAAAAGCGAATCGATAATTGATTTCATACACTCCAGGCTGAATTCTGTTACTAGAAGGAATAAAGCAGAGGTTTTTACACTTTTCACAATTAACTTGGATGGTGAATCCAAGACCTTCACTTTTACACGACTTAAAAGAGATTTTGCCATCACACTTTACACACTTTATTAAACTCGCGATGGTTAAAAAAACTAGCATAAAAGAATACCTATTCTGTAATGTTTTTCCAGATCCTCTGGTATGTCTCGAGCAAGTTTTGTTTTTATTTTTTTGCCGAAGCACTATTTGTTTCGACCTCGTCTGTTTTACGTTTCTGTGGAGGTACTACTTTTTTTGACCTGTCCAATCTCGACCCACTGCTTTTACGATCTTCTCTGGTAACTTTCTTAGGCATTTTGATTATAATTAATATAAAATCACTGAGAGAACTAATAGAAATATACAGAGCACGTGTTTGGTAAAATACCTAACCTAAACTGAACTATACGTTATTCACTGAATTTGTTAAGGCACGTTGGAAACCGCATTGGAGGGACTCAAACTAAAAACGCTCTATCTCCGTCAGTTTTTTTTTTTCTTCGTATTGACTTGAAATTTTCACAATAGTTTAATGGATTGTTAATTCTTGAAATTTACTTTAAGTGAGTCTCACAAAGAGACTATTTGAGGAGTTATATTTGACTCACAAAATTTCGTCTATAGATGGTCAAAAATAAGTTATAATTATATGGTGTATAAAGTACACCTTTAAAATCACATGTTAGTAATGTTTCTGGAAAGCTAAAAGATATCTCAAAAACAAAACACAAATTGCTTGTTTTTTTTCATCAGTAAATCTTCTGCGAGACTAAATTTACACGTGCAATCTTTTAATTAATAAATTGGGTAATTTATTTATGTAGGAAATTCGAAATTTGGAATCTTTTTATAAGTAACGTAATCTAGCTAATAAACTATCATAAGTTTCAGATACCAACTCATACGATGTTTCGCATTTTGGACGTAATTACTCTCAAGAAAACAATAACAAAGTTTTAACCTTAAACTGTAATATAATGTAATGCAAATTTCATTCGACCATTTATGGGTCTAGCACACGTACTGCAGGGAAATCCGTAAAGTGCTCCAGGAGCGGATGTGTGCGGAAAAAGCGATTCCGTTGTTCTTGAATCGCTGTAAATTGTACTCGGTGGGAAACACAGCGCTGGGTAAATTATTCCAAAGGGATGATGCTCTCCATATAAAAGACTGCTTGAAAAGCATTGTACGCGGAGTAACAAGCTGAACCTCATACGGATGTGGGAGAAATTAAGCGGACTACATCCTTCGAACACTTTGCATGAAAATACTTGTAGAACAGACTCAACTCGCCAACCGTTCTTCGATGTTCCAGCGAATCAAGGCCGCCGGTCAGTTCCGGGTCTCCAATCAGACCGACACCTCTTCTCTGAACAGAATCCAACAAATGCAGTGTATGTTTGGCAGCGGAGCCTAAACATGGGAGCAGTATTCCATAGTTGGTCGAATTTGAGCTTTGTAAAGAATTAACAGTTGTTGTGGGGTGTAAAGCTTTCTGGTTCGAAATAATATCCCCAACTTTTGAGAAGCTCTCCTTGTTATGCCTGCAACATGTTCATGCCAGGACATATTTGCTCCCAAACTAACGCCCAGCAAATTGAGCGACGATGCTATGGGAATGGAGTGCCCCGACATAACTATGTCGGGTTCGGCAACGTTAACTTTTCTAGAAAAAATTGCCGCCTGGGTTTTTGTAGCGTCAAATTCCACTTGGTTACTGTCACCCCAAGATAGAATTTCTTCCGGTCTTTGTTAAGTTGAAGGACTGTCTGCGGATATTCGCTTGAGCACCGATATCCGAGCATTCAAGGTGAATGAAGAGACAAGCGTACTGTCGTCTGCAAAGCTGTAGATTGAATTCCCGGTCTTTTCCAGCAGATCAGTAATGTAAATGAGAAAGAGAGTAGGAGACAGTATGGAGCCCTGGGGCACACCGGCGTTGATAGTGAAGGTGTTAGTGAATGAAATCCGTTGACCGCTACTCGTAAAAAACGCTCTCTGAGGAAACACCAGAGCCACAAACAGAACCTTTCAGAAATACCATAAGAGCGTAGCTTAGTCAACAGTCCATCCTGCCAAACACGGTCAAATGCCTTGGATATATCAAGAACAACCGCTCGAGATTCTCCAAAGTGTTCAACTGCGTTGTTCCAAACATGTGTTACATAAGTCAGAAGATCTTCTGTTGATCTATGTTTACGAAAACCATATTGGTGATCGCTAATAATATTAAATCGTTCAAGATATTTTAGAAGATGCCGATTGATAACCTTAATATAACCATAACCATGTTTGGCATGACTACGTTGTTACGGTATGTCTGAAAGATTTTGTTTATGGCTCTCCTGTTTCTCCAGAGGGCGTTCTTTACGAGTGGTAGTCCAAGATTTCTTTTTAATACCTTCACTGTCAACGCCAGTGTGCCCAAGGCTCCATATTGTCTCCTACTATCTTTCCTATTCATATTAACGATTTGCTGGAAAGGAACAGAAATAAAATCCACAGCTTTGCAGATGACAGTATGCTTATTTCTTCATTAACTCTGAACGCTCGGACATTACTTACTCAGGCAAATATCTGCAAACAGCAGGAAGTCGTTCAGCTTAACAAAGACCTGGAAGAACTTCTGGTTAGGGGTGATAGAAACCAAGTAGAAATTAAAGCTACAATAACCCAGAAAATTATACATTATAATACTTATATTCACATGTAGTGAATATTGCTAAACATAAAACAACAAACCATATATACCTAAACATCCTAAACGGGAAAACGTGCAAACAAGGAACATAATAGCACAATAATACAGAAGACCCGTTAAACTAGCGGTAAATCACTTTTCTATCCATGTTCTAAAAAATAAAAACATCACTGTTAACAAGCGAAATTGAAATCTAACACAAGACAATGTAGGAGAACAGAAAGAAAATACAAGAATATCGAAAGAAAAATACAAGAATATCGAAAGAAAACTCAAAGCTATAGATGCTCATAATAAACAGCACAATACTCATACAAGTATAAAAAAACTTATATATGTTCTGCAAATACTGTAAACAAGCATTTGACTCAATACTACATATATTATATCTAATTCAGACAGGTCCTCTAAATATAATATAGAATCTTGACATCATCATTGACGTCTTAGATCATGCAATAAACAAATGGAGAGCAAAAACATAGTTACACTGATACAAAAAATATAGAAACAGACGAAACATATACAGTATACACAATATTTTCCAGGGCAATTTTTAAAATGCACTATGGTTTTGCATCTCTCTAAATCTACTTTCATGGATATTGAATTAAACTAAACATAGTTATTGACCCACCCAACATATACCTCCTTTACATGAAAGCTATAAAATTATATGAAACCACACTAACGCAGATAAAATTTAAAAAAAAAAAACGCAAGTTGAACTTGCACATGCAAGTTCAACTTGCGCAATTAGTGTTCCGTACGTTGACTGCTTTTAAAATAAAAATTTTTGTTACGTTATTGTTTAAAATGATCAGTGATTTCATAAAACACACCCCAGATCAGTTTTCAACAAAGTTTGTTTTCGATCTTTACTAAAAATTCATGGCCTTGAAATTTTTTTTTTATATATACTCGATAAATTATTAAAGGTAATGCGCTCGTGATAATTGTCGTCTACACCCTGTGGAGAATATTCCAGAATTTTTTGATCAGTCCTTTTCGAGATAAGAAGGGGGGAGGCAATTTTTAGCGATTTTTCAAAAATAATACAAAGACAAGTGTACGCAAGTATTACATTATATATTTTTTTTCACTTTCGATTTCACCCCCTGAAACTAAGCCCTTAAGTCAAAATTTAACTTTCAAAAGTACACGGCTCCGGTGAGGCCATCAATTCCTATATTGGCACCAAATTTCAACTTTCTATATCAAATAGTTTCGGAGAAAATCGGGTGTGACAGAAGACTGACGGACAAACGAAAGGACGGTCGGATGGACGGACAGACGGACAGACATCGAAGTGATCTTATAAATGTTCAGTACGGAACACTAAAAATCACACAAAAATAATACAAAAACACCCTCTGCCTGTCTGTCTGTGAGTTGGTGGGCTTATCACTGTCCGTTAGTGTATTTATGACTTGAGAACCACTTATCGGATTTACATGATTTCTTTTTTTTTAATTCATACATTTGTTCTCTGGCCAGATTATCTATAATCTTCTATAATATATTTAAATGCAACGTCTCTCTGTATGTCTGTCTGTTTGTCCGTTAGTGCGCTTATCACTTGAGAACCACTTATCCGATTTACGTGTTTTTTTTTTTAATTCATACATTTATTCTCTGGCCAGGATATCTATAATCTTCTATAATGTATATAAAATGCAACATCTCTGTCTATCCGTCCGTCTGTCCGTTAGTGCGCTTATTACTCGAGAACCACTATTCGATTTACGTGCTTTTTTTAAAAAACATACATATCTTCCCTGGCCAGGTTATAGGATATATTTTATTACGTTAGGTAACATAAGGACTAAAGCACACTGTCAACGTCTCTCTGTCTGTCTGCCTGTCCGTTAGTGCACTTATGATTTGGGAACCACTTATCGGATTTACATGTTTTTTGTTCTTTTTAATTCTTACATTTGTTCTCTGACCAGGTTACCTATAATCTCCTATAATATATATATATATTTATATATATATATATATATATATATATATATATATATATATATATATATATATGGGCTTAGTATAATTTTTTTCATGGGTATGCCGAAAATAAATTGCCAAGTCGTTGCTGGTAATGTCGTTTTCTTTTTGTGCATGCAAAACCTGTTCGAAAGTCTCCTGGTTGATGTTTCTCCATCTTCCCGAATACTCTCCTGTACCCGTTCTTGGTGTGAATTCCTTCCTCGTTGTAAAATTTATTGTGACTCTAAGTCCAAACCCGCACATTAAAATGATTTTGCCAAAACGACCATTGATTTGAAAAATAAAGTTCAACGATTTCACGGGTACTGTGAAATAGTCTTCTTTACAAAATACTGAAAAGAAATAAAAAACAAAATTATAATAAAAAGTTATAAGGAATTCAAACCCCGCCACCTTGTAAAAATCCCCACTACTACATGTTCACTTCCCCGTAAAGGTGAGAGAACATTCGTGAAAACCCGAAAAACATATACATTTATATATATATATATATATATATATATATATATATATATATATATATATATATATATAAATATATATATATATATATATATATATATATATATATATATATATATATATATATATATATATATATATATATATATATATATATATATATATATATATATATATATATTATATATACGTCTGTCTATATATATTTATCCGTATAGTGCGCTTTTCATACGATAACCATATATCCGATATTATATTTATTATTTATTATATTCATACCTTTATTCTCTGGCCAATTATATATATATCTATATATATATATATATATATACATCTATGTATATATATACAGAGCAACTTCTCACTTGAGAACCACTTATCCGATTTACGTGCTTTTTTTTAAAACATACTTTGTTTCCTGGTCAGGTTATAGGATATATTTTATTACGTTAAGTAACATAAGGAATAAGCAGTGGTGAATTTGAGTCGGAAAAAAGTTTGTTGCTAGCCCATTCTCTTGCAATACACTGCCTAAACCATTAAATATGGAACAATATCATGTAGCAAAGAATATAATATATATAAAATGCAACGTCTCTCTGACTGTTCGTTAGTGCGCTTATCACTCGAAAACCATTTATTTGATTTACGTGTGTTTTTTTTTATTCATATGTATGTTCTCTTTCCAGATTATATAATAATAATAACAAAAATAATAATAATTAATATATTATAATATATATAAAATGCAGCATCTCTCTGGCTGTCTGTCCGTTAGTGCGCTTATCACTCCGAGAACTACTTATCCGATTTACGTGTTTTGTTTTGGAGTTATACATATGTGCTCTGGCCAGGTTATAGGATATATTTTATTACGTTAGGTAATAAGGTATAAGAAATAAGCAGTGACGATAGTAATGAATCAAAAAAGTTTGCCGTTAGCGCACTCTCTTGAAATACGTGCCTAAACCGTTAAATATGGAACAATATCATGTAACAAAGAATACAATATATATAAAATGTAACGTCTCTCCTTCTGTCTGTCTGTCTGTTAGCGCGCTTATCACTCGAAAACCACTTATTCGATTTACGTGTTTTTTTTTTTAATTCATACATATGTTTCTGGCTAAGTTATAGGATATATTTTATTACGTTAGATAACATAATGAATAAGCAGTGACGATAATAGTGAATCAAATCCACGTGAGAGGAGCCGCGAGCACTGCTAGTTATAAATAAAGAAAATAAATAATTAAATAGTTACTAAATGAATTAGTCAGTAGGAATTTTAGGCTACTGCTACTTATTGATTGACTAGATATGTCGCAGTTAAAACCTACTGCAGGAATTTTGGAAAAAGTGCAGATTTTTTTTCAGAGAGAGTCTAGAGTAATAAAATATTCTTCTATTTTCTATTTAATTATTATATTAATAAAAAGTTTGTATATGCAATATAATCTTAAATATTCATTTTTTTTCTATGTATCTGAATGTTCAAACACCTCCGTAATTAGGCTCTTGGGTACTGTCTTAAGTTTTTAGGTATATATATATTTTATATATATATCGTATAATATAATATTAAGGACATTTATTTATTTCATATTATGATTTGCTTTGTTTTTGGAATCGATACAGTTTTTGTAAATGCTTTATCTCTTAAGTACCCATTATATTTATTTAAATTCGATACCAACAAATATTTGCACTTATTATGATAATAGCGATATTATTGATTCAAACGAACCGACATAAATGGCATGTAAAATTCTCCAATTTTGTGTAAATAATAATCGGTAATACGTATTCAATTTTTGAGAAACAGCGCACCAAAGAAGAACAGAACATTGGTTATGCCTTGAAGAAAAAGCTAGCATACGATATAAAGCACGTACTATAGGGGTTATCGTATTTGTCATATCACTATTTAAAATAAATAAAGAAACTTGGAAAATTGGAATTTTAAATAAATAGATATTAGTACAAAAAAAAAAAAATATCGGTTACAGAAAAGGTAAAATCAAGAAATTTTATATTTTCAGTATGGAATATATAAAGAGCAAACAGAATTATGGGAATAGTTATTCTGACTGTTTTTCAACTAGAGTTTATAATAACTCCGAATTTTTCGACGTTTACAAATAAAATGTTCTAGAACATTTTAAAAGTCAAGTAAGTTCGGTCTGGTTTTTTGAAAATAATGTTCTGGGAATTTGTTAATTAGATAATATTATGATGGTCAATTGCTTCTCATTTGTGAATCAGATAGAACATCCCAAAAATATTGCGTTTCGTCAACTTTACTACTCCCACTTCTACTAAATGTTAATACTAATAAATTCAGTTTTAAAAAATAATATATATGTTATATAACCCAGAGTTGCGTCAGTCAGTCTTCTAATAATAATTATTCTTGTACAGGGTGAGTCAACGATAGAGTAAAGTTCATTGTCTCATTTGTTTCGGAAATAACGAAAAAATTGTAAATACCATAGTGTTTTTAGGGAATGTTAAGGTGCACAGTTTAAAGTTATTTTTGAGTATACAGGGTACTTCAAAAAAGTGTGGCCGATATAACATGTTTTCTTAAACGGAACATCCTATTTTCTAATTTAGTTTTAAATTCTGCGTAAAATTTTTATAACTTTTTTATTAATAATATTTCAATTTTTTTATAAAAATACTAGTTTTCAGTTTTGTAAAAAATTGCCAGTAGCGCCATTGTTTCTGAAGATGGAATACTCATAATTGATACCAGCGTTCTATAGAGATGGAAAAAAAAGATATATGTAAAGAAATTTTAGTTAAATGCTACAGGGTGTTCAAAATAAATTTATGCATTTCTACTATTTTGAAATCTCAAATTTTTTTAAATGGTACATCCTGTATATAATTATTTTTTCTGATAAATTTTACAAAACCCTCCAACTTTTATTAAGTATACTATTGTGAAAACATAAACAAATAGTTAATAATAATTGTAATATAGTTTAACTTATCTAATGATGACGTAATAAATGTTCAAAAATATGCCCGTCTACTTGAACACACATGTTTAGTCGTTTTACTACATTTTCCTTCATTTTCCTTAGCACAAAGGGCGTTATTGTCCTGCACGCATTCCGTATCCTATTTTCCATATCTACTGGTGTTGTAGGGGGATTCACATAAACACTATATTTAATGTAGCTCCACAAAAATAAGTCTAAAGATGTTCGAGGGGCCACTGAATGAATCCATCCCTACCGATCCATTTTTCTGGGTAACGATCGTTTAAAAATTCCCGAACTTCCCAGTGGTAGAGTTCCGTCTTGTTGAATCCACATTTGTTCCCTTTCAAAGTTATCATCTTCTTCAAGAAGCGGTTCGCGGAAAAATATGGACCAATAATTCGAAAATTTAATATTCTACACCATACATACATTAAGCGACCAATGGTTTTGGTTTTGAACCTTTTTGGAAGGTGGTGGTGGTGCGGTGCATGTTAGAAATACACGTCGCGCTGGTGCTTCGCATCCGTATGAGGTTCAGCTTGTTACTCCGCGTACAACGCTTTTCAAGCAATCTTTTATATGGAGAACGTCATCCCTTTGGAATAATTTGCCCAGCGCTGTGTTTTCCCACCGAGTACAATTTACAGCGATTCAAGAACAACGTGAATCGCTTTTTTTCCGCACTCGTGCCGCTCCTGGAGCGCTTTAGGGACTTCCTGCAGCACGTGTGCTAGACCCATAAAAAAAAACAAGAACTTCCCGGACCCAAAATGGATTAACTGTTGAATCATAATGCATGTTATGGGTGTTAACTGCTTCATTACTGCGAAAAGTAGCTTCATAAGAAAACATTATTTTGGATAAAAAATTTGGATCGGCCTCTACTTTTCCATTCATGGTGGTACAAAAGTTTACTCGTCGTTCAAAATCACGGTCTTGAAGTTCTTGCTGTAGTTCCATATGAAAGGGATGATACTTGTATTTTCTCTCGTGGTGCGATTAGCCGTAGATTGGGATGTGTCAGATAAGTCAGCTAGTTGACGGCTGCTGACCTGGGGTTTATCTTCAACATGAAGTAAAATCTCCATTTCTTTTTCCTCATTGGTAGCATTCTGGTTTACTACTTTCCGTTTCGTATACTCACCGCTACCACTACCACCATCAAACCGTTTCATTAAGCACTGAAAAGATTTTCTAGATAGTATACCTACGTCTATTAGGGTACATAGCTCCGTAAAGCCTTACTGCCAGTATATAAACCATATCAATTAATTCATTTTTAGGAAAATCCATAACTATTACCTTTATATGTCACTTACTACAACAAATTAAACTGTTTAAAAGCAACAGCTTCTTTGAATTTTCGGTCAAACCAAGGCTTACCGTTGGAAGGGCATTTCTTTGAAAAAGGGATGTAGGATGTAGCCAAAATAACATTGAAAACCTCCTTAGCGTAGTCGAATCGAAAACAAATGTCTAACCAAGAGAAAGTTGGTAAATATTAATGAGTTCTGCCTATTTAACAGATTTGTAATGCCAAATCTTGCTCGGTTTAGGCGCCTCTCAGTCACTGATTGGTAGGATACTCGATGTCGAAAGCAATTTATAGTCGGAAGAACCTAACGGCGGATTTACGGTGACAGAGTAAATCTCTGGATTGGTAGTTAAAAACAGATTAAGAAAACTGTCGAACTCTTCATCTCGATCAGGGATCCGTGTTTGTTCGTCAATAAGCTGAGTTAAGCCACAACTGATTGAAAGTTATTCAGTTTCATGACTTGTTCGTAAGTAGTATTTGATTATTAAAACCAGTTGATGTTGGGGACATTAGAATCGCCCAGGATGGTAATTTCGGTATTTGGATAGATAACTTCCAAATGATCGACGTGTCTCCAAGAGAAGCGACAATGTTCTATAGTTAGTATTACTTAGTAGTCGATAGAGGCTGCAGATAAACCTTGTTGTTTGTTGAGTCGTTATTTTCAACCACATAACATCAAAGTTTCAGGGACTTAGAGTCTCCTCTCGTGGGCAAGAGAGATCGCTTCTCACAAAAAGACAGATTCCAAAGTGACACCCAAACCGGGAATACAGGTTGTACCCAGGATAGAAAAAGTTGACTATGCTGGTCGACGAACTGACCTTGGTTTCACAGAGAGCGAATACATGAGGTTTATTTGATTGCAGGTGTTGGTGTACTGAATTTATGTTCGATTTTAAACCTGGTATGGTGCAAAAATCTATTTTAAAGTTGTGATCTCTGCATGTTGACGCCCCTGAATCAAACTCCACTCGGAAATGCGAACAGGGGCTCCGGAATTTATTGTATCCAGGCGCCTCCTCATGATATATTGGGGGCATCTGGGGCATATGCTTTTTTTCTCTTATGATTATACAAAACAATGCCATGGACGGGATAAAGCTTTTAGATTTTATTGTATGAAAAAGTTCTTTTCTGAAAAAGTCACTTTCCGCGTTACCCATTTTTAAATTAGGTTTAGGCTTCTAAAATTTCACTACATGTAAGATTCTTTTTAATGAAAAATCTTCCTTTGGGATCATTTATTTTCAACTTTACAGAGTTTAAAAAGGTCTAAGCTAGTAATATTCTAGGACAAAAAAACGCTCTTTTACCCGACTTCTGTACACCAATCGTTAAAAAACCAACTGAATACGAGGCTGGTTTGAAAAAGTCCGTGCAAAAATAAAAACTACTTATGTGTTTGGGGTAAACCTTTTTATTTTTCGACATAGTCTTCTTTTAGGTTTATATACTTCGTCCAACGATGTTCTAGTTTGTTGATCCCTTCCGAATAATAGGATTTGTCCAAGTCTGCAAAATATCCATTAGTGTCTGCAATCACCTCCTCGTTTGAATAAAATCTTTGTCCCGCCAGCCATTTCTTCAAATTGGGGAACAAATAGTAGTCCGAGGGAGCCAAGTCTGGAGAATAGGGGGGATGTGAAACGAGTTGGAATCCTATTTCCATTAATTTTGCGACCACAACTGCTGAGGGGTGTGCTGGTGCGTTGTCGTGATGGAAAAGGACTTTCTTGTGGACCAATCGCGGGCGTTTTTCTTGCAGCTCGGTTTTCAAACGATCCAATAACGATGAATAATATTCACCTGTAATAGTTTTACCCTTTCCCAGATAGTCGATGAGGATTATCCCTTGCGAATCCCAAAAGACAGTCGCCATAACCTTTCCGGCCGAAAGAACGGTCTTCGCCTTTTTTGGTGCAGATTCCCCCTTGGTAACCCATTGTTTAGATTATTGTTTGGTCTCAGGAGTATAGTAATGTATCCATGTTTCATCCACAGTGACGAAACGACGCTTAAAGTCCTCCAGATTCTTCTGGAACAGCTGCAAACCATCCTTGCAACATTTCACACGATTCCGTTTTTGGTCAAGCGTGAGCAATCGCGGCACCCATCTTGCGGATAGCTTTCTCATGTCCAAATGTTTATGCAAAAATATTATGTACCCATTCAGTCGAGATGCCCACAGCACTAGCAATCTCACGCACCTTAACTCTTCTGTCATCCATCACCATATCATGGATTTGATCAATGATTTCTGGAGTCGTAACCTCCACAGGCCGTCCAGAACGTTCAGCGTCACTTGTGCCCATATGGCCAGTCCGAAAATTTTTGAAACCACTTATAAACTGTTCCAATCGAAGGTGCAGTGTCACCATAATGTTTATCAAGCTTCTCTTTAGTCTCCTGAGGCGTTTTGCCTTTCATAAAGTAATGTTTAATCACCACACGAATTTCTTTTTCGTCCATTTCTTGAAAATCACTCGACTTCCTTGATTCACACGAATGCCAAACACAAAGAAATAGACCAATATGGCTGAAACTTGGTGTGCGTTCATTCAAGAGATGCTACTAACTAAACATGACCTCGATACGCGCCGGTGGTGCCATCTCTCGGACTTTGCACGGACTTTTCAAACCAGCCTCGTATTTAACTGGTATGCAATAATCATTAATATGTTTGCTCTATGGCATCGTATTATTTTTTTTTAGATATTTTATGTATTGGAGTAGGTAAAAACTATGAAAGTTGAGCGTACGTTTAGTTACATCGAGTTGCATTAATGTTCAAAAGCCATGAATTTCATAAAAACTTTCTCATGGTTAGTTCAGGTTCGCATGGACCATAATATGTCTTGAACCCAGAATGCTCAGGAAGTTGGTGATTATCCAGTTTGGGCGTCAGTCTATTTGTTAATATCTGTGTAAACAATTTATAGATTCGCGAAAGTAGACTGATTGGTCGGTAATTTTCTAAACTAGCATTTTCCCCCTCTTTGAGTAGCAAGATAATAATGGCAGTGTTCCAGTTATTTGAAGTTTTATTTCTAATTAAATTTAAGTTAAAAGGATCGCAGAGTTTCTTCACTACTTCTGGATCCCCGTCTTCAATATTTCTACCAAAATTGCATGTTATACTTCTTCTTTGGTAAGTAATTTCAGGCGGGTCCTCTGAGCCGAAATTATTAACTGTTTAGTTTTTCTGTATTTGCTGAAGTTCTTTTTTGAATGTCATACAATTTACCATAATATGGTCGCAGCGATTTCATCTCTGTCCTTTATCTCTTTACCCATCTCGTCGTTCAAGTATACGATCTGTTGTTTTTCGATTTGTTTCAAACTTCCAAATCATTTATTGCTTTTAATTAAATTTTCATCTTAGGCTTAGTAAAATTTTTTCATATCTTTTCTTACCATCTGTCTTATTTTTTTGGCTGTCTCTCTAGGTTCCTTCCATATACAATTTTCTTTTTTTTCTTCTATTTTGTTTTTGGTTTCTTTACTGAGTCTATCTACATTTTTGTGTTCTTGTTTTGATATGTTAAAGCTGTTTCTCTCAATGTTGCTGTTAAAATATCGTTCATGTTATTTAAATTGTTTTCCTGTCATTCACTTTCCTTCTCCCTCAATTTTTGTTCTAGTTCTGGTTGAAATTACCAAAATTTCTATTTTAGTAGATCGGTATCTACTTTTCACTTTTGCATGTAAGAATTTTGTTTTAATCTTTATCTTGGCTCTAAAAAGTCACTGTTGTAGTTAAATGAATTTATTGCTGTTACATCTTTTACAATTGATTTATCATTTGACAAAATGTAATCGATTTCTTTTTTAGTCCTGATGTCTGAGCTAAGCCATGTCTACTTCCATTCTTTCTTTTTCCTAAAGAAAGAGTTCATGTCATATAAATTAAGGAGTGTCGAAAAATTCAAGCACTCTTGGATTTCTATCGTCGTATCTAGAAGGACATACATATTCTTTATTTTGTTTCTGTTTTTTTTCAAGTTTTGAGCTAAAATGGTCAAAAACCAAAGTGTATGTAGTGGTATGCTTCGACAATTCTCACTCACACTACCGTAAAACCGTTTCATTTCGTCATCTGGTATTTTGTTATTGGAGCGCATCACTGAACAATTTTAAGTCTATGTTTTGAGATGGTCTCCAAAAAGAGAGAAACGGCCCTCTCTGATTCACTGTCGGATCTAATAATATTTGATACCCGTCGTTTCGGAATTATAAAACCTATTCCTGGCTGACTTTCGTTATCTGCTCCCTTGTAATAAAACTGATCCCCGAATTGTAGGGTCATACACTTTGCTTCGTCCAATTTTGGATAATCCTACAATGTTTCAATTTATTTTGTCAAGCTCTCGCTCGAATTCATAAAGTTGAGTGTCATCGATCAGTGATCTTATATTCATTGTTCCGATTGCCAGGGTCAATTCGTTTCGGCAGCCTAATCCATCCGAATGATTATTAGCACTCCTTGCCCGCTCCTTCTTCCTGCTGCTGCATTGGTTGGAGGATTTTGGGTCGCCAGTGACTCGAGGCCTGTTGAAATACGTACTTGTTATGAAGGGTAATTGAATTTTAAAGATTTAAAACGCCACGCTGTTCAAAAGAGGGATGGAGAGTGTTAGTTCAGCCACTCCTAACATGGAAGCAGACGTTGTTTGCAACTGGTCGTTCTGAGTGAGACGCTACTATGCTAGTTTTGGTCCACCTCGGGTATTTTTTTCCCTGGTAACACCCATATCTGGGAGGCATCTTGGAGGGCCCAATGAAGGACTAGTAACTCCACATGGGCAGTATTGAAATATATATATATATATATATATATATATATATATATATATATATATATATATATATATATATACATATATATATATATATATATATATATATATATATATATATATATATATAAATATATATATATATATATATAGATATATATATATATATAGATATATATATATATATATATATATATATATATATATATATATATATATATATATATAGATATATATATATATATATATATATATATATATATATATATATATATATATATATTTATATATATATATATATATATATATATATATACGAGGCTGGTTTGAAAAGTCCGTGCAAAGTCCGAGAGATGGCACCACCGGCGCGTATCGAGGTCATGTTTAGTTAGTAGCATCTCTTGAATGAACGCACACCAAGTTTCAGCCATATTGGTCTATTTCTTTGTGTTTGGCATTCGTGTGAGAATCAAGGAAGTCGAGTGATTTTCAAGAAATGGACGAAAAAGAATTTCGTGTGGTGATTAAACATTATTTTATGAAAGGCAAAACTCCTCAGGAGACTAAAGAAAAGCTTGATAAACATTATGGTGACTCTGCACCTTCGATTAGAACAGTTTATAAGTGGTTTCAAAATTTTCGGACTGGCCATATGGGCACAAATGACGCTGAACGTTCTGGACGGCCTGTGGTGGTTACGACTCCAGAAATCATTGATCAAATCCATGATATGGTGATGGATGACAGAAGAGTTAAGGTGCGTGAGATTGCTAGTGCTGTGGGCATCTCGACTGAACGGGTACATAATATTTTGCATAAACATTTGGACATGAGAAAGCTATCCGCAAGATGGGTGCCGCGATTGCTCACGCTTGACCAAAAAATCGTGTGAAGTGTTGCAAGGATGGTTTGCAGCTGTTCCAGAAGAATCCGGAGGACTTTAAGCGTCGTTTCGTCACTGTGGAGGGGGGGGGGGGGGGTGAAACATGGATACATTACTATACTCCTGAGACCAAACAACAATCTAAATAATGGGTTACCAAGGGGGGAATCTGCACCAAAAAAGGCGAAGACCGTTCCTTCGGCCGGAAAGGTTATGGCGACTGTCTTTTGGGATTCGCAAGGGATAATCCTCATCGACTAACTGGAAAAGGGTAAAACTATTACAGGTGAATATTATTCATCGTTATTGGACCGTTTGAAAACCGAGCTGCAAGAAAAACGCCCGCGATTGGCCCACAAGAAAGTCCTTTTCCATCACGACAACGCACCAGCACACACCTCAGCAGTTGTGGTCGCAAAATTAATGGAAATAGGATTCCAACTCATTTCACATCCCCCCTATTCTCCAAACTTGGCTCCCTCGGACTACTATTTGTTCCCCAATTTGAAGAAATGGCTGGCGGGACAAAAATTTTATTCAAACGAGGAGGTGATTGCAGACACTAATGGATATTTTGCAACTTGGACAAATCCTATTATTCGGAAGAGATCAACAAACTAGAACATCGTTGGACGAAGTGTATAAGCCTAAAAGGAGACTATGTCGAAAAATAAAAAAGGTTTACCCCAAACACATAAGTAGTTTTTATTTTTGCACGGACTTTTCAAACCAGCCTCGTATATATATATATATATATATATATATATATATATATATATATAATATATATATATATATATATATATATACATTCGCATAGAACTCCGCCTTGATTTCATTTACAGACTAGCGGATAGCTTCTTCTAAGTGTGCAATATTTTCAAAAAGTCTCTGAGAATAAACTAAATTTTTTAAATACCCCCAAAAAAGTCACAGGGCGTAAGATCGAGTGACCGCGGCGGCCAAGGTACTTCATAGGAAAACCTACCAATCCACTTCCCAGAAAAGTTTTCGTCCAGCCAGTTTCTAATATCCAAGGTGCTGTGACTAGGTGCGCCATCTTGTTGGAAGAACATTTTCATTCTATCCTCTAAACTAAAATCTTCCCCGTCATTGGAAAGTTCGTTGTTTAGAAACTGTAAGTACCTCGCGGCTATAAGATTTTCTCTAAAAAAAAAATGGGCCAATAACTTTGTTATTAAAAATACCGCACCAAACGTTAGTTTTAAAGGAAAGAGATCAATACTCCTGTATCTATTGCAAAATTTGGATTGCTATCCGCCCACCATCTGCAATTTTGCGACGAGACAACACCATTAGAATTAAAAGTACATTCATCACTGAACAAAAATATACTTCGTTAATGACAGGTCTTCTTCAGTTTTACTTTGTAGCCAGAAAGAAAAATACATGCGCCTATCATAATCTTGTTCTTTGAGAGTGTGGACAAACTTTGGTTTATACGGTTTAAACCTATTTTTCTTAAGCACTCTTTGAACTGAAGTGTAAGATAAACCTACATTGTGCGATATTTTGGAAATTGAAGTTCTAGGAGTTTCAATTACACTCTGCATAACTGCAAACTCGGCATCCTCATTAGTAACCTAATGTTCATGTTGACGTTTAAAATTATTCTCCGCACATCCAATATTTTTAAAGTTGGTAAGAATTCTTCCTACTGTTGTATGCGTTATAACTTTTTCCGGATGTCGTTGGTTAAAATTTACGGCAGCTTCTCTTTGAGTTTTGTAGTTATCACCCACGATCAAAACTATTTCTATTTTATCCTGCTTAGTCAATTTAATTTGCATTTTTATTAAAGAAGAAAATTTAGAAAACTGTTATTATAACGTCAATAATAGTGAACAAATAATGTTAGTTTGATGTTTTATGTGACAAAGGAACAAAACACGAAATCCATGGCAACTGCGACAAAAATATGTGAAACCATATCATATTATAATTTTGTTTGATTTAATAGCAAAACATGAATGTATATTCTTTCCCCCAATATTGCGTTGCAAAACGTTGTAACAATTTTTAAAAATCTTGTTTTTGACCTTTTGAAAATATGGTAAAAAACATTTAGAATAAACTATCCCCAAAACCTATATACGAAATTAAGAAAGAGCTTCTCACGAATGTTCACAATATAATTTATAAAAAAAAAACTATTTTGTGCATTGAAGAAGGAATTAAGAAACTTAAAAAACTATAAACTTGCTCAAATTTATTACATAACAATATTATTTATTATATTAGCCCTTAGAAGTTAAGCAGTCATAAGAATTATGCAGCATTGCACCAAGATTAAATTGTTAAACTACGATTTTTTGACAGAACTCGTTTTTTCAACTTAATTTTAAGGCTTAATTTTTTTTCTCTTAACATCAACTAATAATATAAGTACATAAGATAATTCATCATTCATCAAATCTTTTTGAACATTGGTACATAAATGTAAAACTGCAATACATTTTTTCTTTATACATTTTTTCGATAATTTCAATAAAAATACGATTTTTTCACATTTTAAAATTTAAATGTCAAATTTGACAGGCAAGGCATGTGACGTCCTGACCTAATTTGGGTGTAATAAACATAAAACATGCACTAACATATTTCGAAGTTAAATTTTCAAAAGCTCTTATAATTTCCCATATGTTGCAAATTTTATGAACGGCACTGTATATATATACATATATATATACATATATATATATATATATATATATATATATATATATATATATATATATATGTATATATACATATATATATATATATATATATATATATATATATATATATATATATATATATATATATATATATATACATATATATATATATATATATATATATATATATATATATATATATATATATATATGTATATATATATATATATATATATATATATATATATATATATATATATATATGTATATATATGTATACCAGGTGTACAAGTATGAAATGCGGATTTTTTAAAAAAAAAAACAGGTTAAATTTAGAAGAATGATAAAAAGTGCTTTATTCAAAGTATGCTCAATCGCTTGTTATACATTTTTTCCCATCTTTCGGGCAATTTGTGAATACCACGCCAGTAAAATCTTCCCCTTTTGTTGCGAACCGCCATTTTTTTACATCTTCGTACGAACCAAAGCGCTGCTCAGCAAGTGCGTGACCCATCGATGCAAACAAATGGTAATCGGAAGGAGCCAAGTCTGGTGAGTAAGCCGCATGGGGTAGACGTTCACAGCTGAGTGCTTCCAACGTATCGCGAACTGGTTTTGCCGTATGTGATGGAGTTATTGTCATGAAGAAAAATGACTTTGTGTTGCCTCTTTCGGTATTCTAGCCTTTTTTCAAGCAGCGAACGGTTCAAATCGGTAAATTGTTGTTGGTAACGTTTAGTATTAACCGTTTCCCCCAGGTTTTAACAGCTCATAATAGACCACGCCTCTCTGGTCTCACCAAACACAGAGCATCGTCTTTCTGCCAAAGCGATTCGGTCTTGCGGTCGATATGGATGGTGCGCCTGGGTCTATCCATGATTTTTTTGCGCTTGGGATTCTCAAAATAAATCCACTTTTCATCCCCTGTAACTATACGATGCAAAAACGACTTCTCTTTTTGCCGAGCGAGCAAATGGCACACGTGCTTTTGCGTTTTTTTTCCATTGGCCAGTCGTTCAACTCATGTAGTACCCATCTACCGGTTTCTGAATCTTTCCCATATCTCGTAGCCAATTGGAAACAATTTATTCACAAACGCCCAATTGCTCAGCGAGTTGTTTTTGTGTTTGCGAATCATCTTCGTTCAACAATGCTTGCAATTCCACATCTTCGTATTTTTTTTGGCGGTTTTCCACGTTCCTTGTCTGTAACATCGAAGTCATCACTTTTGAAACGCCGCCGCCGAAACCATCGTTCACACGTATCTTGCGATGGAGCATGTTCACCATAAGCTTTTCGAAGTAATCGGTATGCTTCAACAACAGTTTTCTTCAAATGAAAACAAAAAATTAATATTGTCCGCGAATGCTCTTTGTTCGGTATAAATTTCGATATATATATATATATATATATATATATATATATATATATATATATATATATATATATATATATATATATATATATATATTTATATATATTTATATATATTACAAAGTATTTCTTTATAAAAGAATGTTTGTATGTATTAATAAAAACATTTTATTTAAAACAGTTTGGGAACATACCATAAAATGGTTTTATTATTATTTAAAATCAGTGTATATGCAACTGGAAAAATGGTGAATTATGTGTCAAATAATAATAATTTTTTACATATTAATTTCGGAAAATAATATTTTGCTGCACGAGTAAACATGGTGTAGGAAAATACAGTAAATGAAGTCCTACTACAATACTCAAATTTTCCGAACGTGCCGAGTACGCATATTTACTTGTTCACATTTACATGACAAATAAAATTATATGCAGATTTAATGTATGATACAAATTGACTGACCACAATAGGACTTATTAAGAATGATGTCATTGTCAAGTGCTTATATAATAAACATGCAATCGTGCCGAATTATCCAATATAACTAAAGAAGGAAGGATATTTGATTTATTTTAATTGCTATCATAATTAACTCAGTGACACGGTTAGGCATAAACGTGCTAGGTATAATAAATAAAATTAAACTTTTTTTTTATGGGTCCAGCACACGTGCTGCAGGAAAGTCCCTAAAGCGCTACTGGAGCGACACGTGTGCGGAAAAAAGCGATTCATGTTATTCTTGAATCACTGTAAATTGTACTCGGTGGGAAACACAGTACTGGGCAAATTATTCCAGAGCGATGATGTTCTCCATATAAAAGACTGCTTCAAAAGCGTTGTACGAGGAGTAACAAGCTGAACCTCATACGGATGTGAAGTATTAGCGAGACGTGTATTTCTAACATGCACCGGACTGGGAGGAATTAAATGGGCTACATCCTTCGAACACCCGATGTTAACCCCATCGAGCATACATATATATATATATATATATATATATATATATATATATATATATATATATATATATATATATATATATATATATACATATATATATATATATATATATATATATATATATATATATATATATATATATACATATATATATATATATTATATATATATATATATATATATATATATATATATATACATATATATATACATATATATATATTATATATATATATATATATATATATATATATATATATATATTTATCTTTAACTGTACATATACACAAGTAATATATAACAATTATACAACTAAGTGTTGTGTTCCCATTCGCCTTTTCCAAACCTCTCGTCCGCCCTCTCTTCGTCCATTCCTCGTGACCTCATGGCTTGTCTCATATCTTCATTCCAGGATCTACGTGGTCGTCCTTTTTTATTTCTTCCCGGTGGTTTCCATGTCAAGAGCCTTTTGGGTCATCTTGTATCGTTCATTCTGAGTAGGTGACCAAAACCATTTTAAACCTCTATTTTCTATTATTTGTATAATTGTTTCTGTTGCTGCTGTTCTGTTTCGTATTTCTTGATTTGTTATGTGTTGGAATTTGGACACTCCGGCGCTTCTTCTCAGGTAATCCATCTCTATCGTCGCTATTTTTTTTTTATCCTCTTCTTTCATTACCCACAGTTCACTACCATAACTTAAAACCGATTCTACCATTGTTCTTTCAATTCTCTTTTTGTTTTGTGTAGTTATGTTCTGATCCCACCATATTGAGTTAAGAGCTCCTTCTGGCTTTTTGTATTTTATTCTGTATTTCCTTCTTACCTATACCATTTTTGTTGTCAATCAGTACTACTAGATATTTAAATTCCTTGACGTTGTTAATTAAGACATCAAATTCTATTTCCGAGTTCATAACCGTATACTCCGTCTTTTCAGGGCTCACCCTCTAGTCCTCATTCCTTGTAGTCTGTGTATAATCTCTTCAATACATATTCCATATCGAATGCATCTTGTGTTATTATTACTTGGTCGTCTGCAAAGTTTAACGATAATAGGTGTTTATCACTAATGGGGATACCCATGCTTTGGTAAGTGCGGTTCAACTTCTTTAGAGCATTGTCTACAAATATATTAAATAAGATTCTTTTATACCTTTTGTTCTCAAGACATGCCAAAGTTTATTTCTCGATACACTATAGTATGCCTTCTTAAGATCGATAAAGGTCATATGTATTTCGTCATCTTTTTGGATCATTTTTTCTATCAATTGTTGTAAAGTAAACAAGTTCTCTATACACGACCGGCCCGGAGTAAATCCGCTTTGGTTTTCGGATATCTTTCCTTTAATTGTTTCTCTTATTCTATTCTGCAATATTTTACCATACAGTCTGCTCATAGTGCTTGTAATGCATTTACCTCTATAATTATTAGGGTCTTTTCTATTTCCTTTCTTATAGATTGATGAAATGTAGCTTTTTCCATTCGCTTTTAATCATTTCTGCAGAGATGTCACCTGGTCCGGCCGCTCTTCCATTCTTCATCGTTTTTTAGATTTGCTTGTACTTCCTCCGTGGTTATTTCGTCCCAGTCCTTTCCCTCTGTGTCTTCTGATTCGTTGTCCTCTATACTAAGGAACTCTTGTCTGTTTTTCAGTTAGTAATATTTCGTAATCATTATTGCATTCTTCCAGGGGTATTAAATTTACGGCCCTCTCTTTGTTGTTCGTTTTCATATTTCTGATGGTTTGCCACACTTCTGTCGATTGTGCTCCTCCAATATACGTGTTAATTTGTGCACATTTTCGTTCCCAGAATTCATTTTTTTCTTTTTAGTGTTCCGTACGGAACACTTATAAGATCACTTCGGTATCTGTCTGTCTGTCTGTCACACCCGATTTTCTCCGAAACTATTTGACATACAAAGATGAAATTTGGTAATAATATAGGAATTGATGGCTTTATCAGAGCCATGTTGTTTTGAGAGTTAAATTTTGACTTAAGGGGTTTTGGGGGGTGAAGTCGGAAGTGAAAAAAAAATTTTTTTACTAGGTCATCGAGTGTGGTGTCAAATGAAAGCTTGTGAAAACACGAGTAAAAAATATATATATAATGTTATACTTGCGCGCACTTTTCTTTGTATTATTTTTAAAAATTCGCGAAAAAATCGCTGTCCCGGGCCTTATCTCGAAAAGTACTTATCAAAAAATTTCGAAAAAATTCTGGAATATTCTCCACGGGGGTGTAGATTGAACGAAAATTATCACGAGTGCATTAACTTTAATAATTTATATGGTTTATAAAAAAAAAAAAAAAAAATTTCAAGGTCATCAGATTTCAGTAAAGATTGGAAACGAACTTTATTGAAAACTCATTTGGGGTGTATTTTGTGAAGTCACTGATCATTTTATACCTCTGTAACAAAATTTTTTATTTTAAAAACAATCAACGTACGGAACACTAATTGCGCAAGTTCAACTTGCACTTGACCGGTTTTTTATTTTATTTTCTTACGTACCTCTCTATTTTTTTCTTTGTATTCAGCCCAGGTAGTTTCTGACTTGTATGTTAAATATTTTTGGTGTAATCTATTTTTTTTCCTCTATTAGCTCTGTTAATTCTTCTGTTATGTAATATCTGCATGTTTTTTTTTCTTCCCACTTATACTCTCCTAAAGTTTCCTGTGCCACCTTGTGGATCTCTTTTTTAATGCCTTCATATTCTTGCTCTATATCTTCGGTTGGTTCTAGTGTAAGTAATTCATTGTGTAATCTTCTTTGATAAAACTCTTTAATACTTTCGTGTTGAAATAGATAAGTTTTGTATCTTTTCATTTTTATTTCTATCTTGTCTTCGTCTGTGGGATAAGTTTGTAAATTTTTATTTGTTTTTTGATGAAAAAAGGGTACACTATTTTAGTAGTCAATAGATGGTGATCTGTGTTATAATTGGCTCCATTCTTAACTCTGGTGTCGTATATCTTGAATGTGGATTGAACTTTAGTTATAATATAATCTATTATGGATTTCTGATTTAATGATGGTCTCTCCCAAGTAAAGCGGTGAATATCCTTGTGGGGGGAGAAAGTATTTGTTAATTTCAGATCAAATTGATTACACAGTTCTAGGACCCTCTCTCCATTATCATTTTTCTACGTCTCGTGCGCAAACATAATGTTTCAAATAGAGAAGAATTGAAAAACAGAATATTGAGCAAATGGGAGAACATGCCAGCAGAAGTTACTAGAAAGCTGGTTGCAAGCATGACAAAAAGGTTACGGGAGATTACACAGGCCAACGATGAAAAAACTTTTTTAATAATTTTACCTGATTTCTATGTTTTTTAGTGTGCTGAGTCCGAAAATAATAATAAAAAGTCGTATCACCCACCAATTTTTCACATTTCAATATTCAAAATGTGAAAAGTTTATTTTTTATCATTCGAATGTTATGAGGTTGGCCATAAAATCAGAATTTTATAAGGTTGGCAGTAAAATCAAATGTTATTAGGTTGGCAGTTGCGATAAATGTCACAGCTATTAAATTATTGTAAAGCAACTGAAAATAGACAGAAGTCCATATTCCAGCAGCTTACTAGCTGTTCTCTTGTCTGTCAAATCCATCCTGAGACGCGTTTCACCGTATCACGGCTCGTCAGTCAGGCTAGGATTGACAAACAAGAGAACGGTATCAAGTGGTACTTATCCCAGAAGTTACGAAGCACGATGGTAGGATACAACGAATTGTATAAAGTACGCATACCTATTACTCCTGTCAGCTTTCGATGGAATAATAGGTATGCCTATACGTATACAATTCGTTGTATCCTACCATCGTGCTTCATAACTTCTGGGATAAGTACCACTTGATACCGTTCTCTTGTTTGTCAATCCTAGCCTGACTGACGAGCCGTGATACGGCGAAACGCGTCTCAGGATGGATTTGACCGACAAGAGAACAGCTAGTAAGCTGCTGGAATATGAACTTCTGTCTATTTTCAGTTGCTTTACAATAATTATATATACTTGAGGAAGGATTCCTCGAAAAAGCGCTACCTGCTTTTAAAGCGTTGACTGTGTCAACCACTCTGTCGGTTCAAAAGCTGCTGTGTCAGCTTTCGATGGAATAATAGATATGCGTACTTTATACAATTCGTTGTATCCTACCATCATGCTTCGACACAGCCATTTGTTTTCTTCCAATTAATATAACCTCGCATTGCAGTGTTCAACCCATGTGCTTTAATTCACACTCAAATAATGGCTAAGCGTGGTTGTAAAAACTCTCCCAACACTTTCTGTTATATATGTGGTGAGTTTGTAGTTAAAAAAACTCAAAGAAACATAACTGACTTTGCAAAAAAAGTATACTTTGCATATTTTGGTATAGAAATCGGTAATCAAGAAAAATGTTGGGCTCCTCACAAAGTATGTTATGTTTGTGTCAAGGATCTTAGGAAATAGTATAAGAAAGAAAAGAAAGCTTTTAGATATGCAGTACCCATGGTATGGAGAGAGCAAGAAAATCATTCAAATGATTGTTATTTTGCAGCGTTGATAAGAAAGTAATCGTCTATCATAACTTTACTTCAGCTAATCGGCCGGTAGGACATGAACCGGGGCTTCCTGTCCCTGAGCCACCTCAGTCTATTGATGACGTTTTACAGTCCAGTTCCGAATTTAATGAAAGTCGACCGGATGATGATGAGTTTCAACGTTCTCGAGAAAATTTAAAACCCCAGTTGTTTACACAAGCTGAGTTAAATGATTTAGTGAGAGATTTGGGTTTGACTAAGGAAAAAGCAGAATTGCTTGGTTCTAGCCTGAAAAAAATACATTTATTGTAATATGGAACATCTATTCACCATTATAGAACAAGAGATCAACAGTTGCTCAGTTTTTCAAGGAGGAAGATGTTTTGGTTTACTGCCATGATATTGGTAGTCCAGTAAACCAATTTGGCATTGAGTACAAGAAGGAAGATTGATTTTGGTAAATTAACCTTAATAAAATTACTACTAATCTAATCTTACTACTGTACTTACGATAAGGGTTTAATTCCGTTGACCGTGAAGCCATCTCAACTAAGTTGGGAATGTGGAATCTTTGGCACAATGACACTACTCAGTATATATCACCACTACACCAAACACTTTATTTTTGCACTCGACGCGCGTTTCGCTAACCATGTTAGCTTCATCAGGAGCGATGATTGACTAAAGGTAAACTACATATCTACCCTATTTATACTTAGCCTAACCCTAGAATTACTCAAGCGGAACTAATGACATAGACAAGGCCCTCAGTTCCGGTCAAGTAACCAGTAGAGGGAACTATAAGGAATAGGCCCTCTGTCTTTATTTAAACTACTTTTACATTTTATGATTTCCATACTTTCGTATGCGTTCAACAATCTCCTATCAGATACATTTTTTATTAATCTTAGATTATCTAATGTTACAGTATGATCAGCTTCAAGGGCATGTTCGGCAATGCTAGACTTTTCTGTTCTATTGTATCTTAAGTGTGCTAAATGTTCTTTAAATCGTGTTTTAATTGACCTTTTAGTTTGCCCAAATACTTTTTGTCACAATCATTACAACTAATTTCATAAATTCCACTTTTCTCACAATTGGGAATCTTATCTTTGGGATTTCCTAAGATATTCCTCAGATTGTCTGATGACTTATAGACTAAGGTGAGGCCTACCTTATTAAATACCTTATTGAGTCCCTTGCTATATTTCGGATTATATGGTATGGAGACATACTTGGTGTTATTTTCTTCGCGTGTAAAAAAGGTGGAATTCTGAATATTAGACCTAAATTTATGTCTATTTATTAGCTTATTTACTAAGTCATCGTCATAACCATTAACTCTAGTTATATTTCTTCTTTTCTTCTTTCTTTCCAATTGTGAGAAAAGTGGAATTTATGAAATTAGTTGTAATGATTGTGACAAAAAGTATGTTGGGCAAACTAAAAGGTCAATTAAAACACGATTTAAAGAACATTTAGCACACTTAAGATACAATAGAACAGAAAAGTCTAGCATTGCCGAACATGCCCTTGAAGCTGATCATACTGTAACATTAGATAATCTAAGATTAATAAAAAATGTATCTGATAGGAGATTGTTGAACGCATACGAAAGTATGGAAATCATAAAATGTAAAAGTAGTTTAAATAAAGACAGAGGGCCTATTCCTTATAGTTCCCTCTACTGGTTACTTGACCGGAACTGAGAGCCTTGTCTATGTCATTAGTTCCGCTTGAGTAATTCTAGGGTTAGGCTAAGTATAAATAGGGTAGATATGTAGTTTACCTTTAGTCAATCATCGCTCCTGATGAAGCTAACATGGTTAGCGAAACGCGCGTCGAGTGCAAAAATAAAGTGTTTGGTGTAGTGGTGATATATACTGAGTAGTGTCATTGTGCCAAAGATTCCACATTCCCAACTTAGTTGAGATGGCTTCACGGTCAACGGAATTAAACCTTTATCGTAAGTACAGTAGTAAGATTAGATTAGTAGGTGCAGATATTTGGTTTTTAAAGTCTTGCAAGAAATTTAAAGTTTTTCCTAATTTTATTAAGGTTAATTTACCAAAATCAAACATTTCAGAAAAAGTTTCATTTTTTGCAAAACAAAAATGGCTTGACTTAGAAATCAAGAATTTGTACACAAAACGTAGTATGTTAGAAGTAGAATCATACAGCATATTCAAAAAACTTACTTCAGGATTAAACAATATTGAATATGAAGTATGGAGCGAGTTCAGAGGAAAATGTTTTTAGTTATTGATATTCAATATAAAAAGAAATTCTCTATTCTAAGTAAAAAAATTAAAAAGCTCTTACCGAAGAAGAATAGTCCTCAGGAACTCGTAAATATTGTAGAGAATCATTTGTCTCAATCCTTTACACGAAATGAAATTCTCATCTTAAACAAAGGTCTTAACTTTGCAGTACCCCCTCCTAGAGATAATTTATCAGAAATAGTTGCTCACATTGAAAGTTCCATTAGCACACTTCCAGAAAATAGTAAAACCTTTGTTAGGGAAGCATGTCGCGATCAAATTTCGAAAAAACATAGTTAACAACACAAATTCTAATTCACGAAAAAAAATATAAAAGTAGTTAAAGGATTGAAAAAGAAAGATGTCTTCTACTTAAAAGCGGATAAAGGAAATAAAGTTGTTTATATTGGATAAGAAAGATTATTTTGAACGCGTAGATAATCTTATCGAATCTGGGCCTTATGAAAAGGTAATAAGAAATCCATTACCGAAAATGATATCAGAGGTTAAAAATTCTTTTAAAAAATGTAAGAACCTTGTCTCCGATTCGCTAAAATTTAAATTAAATGCGAGTAATCCGACCATACCAAAATTGTATTGCTTACCCAAAATTCACAAACCTGGAAAAGCAATGCGACCCATTGTTTCATCGGTCGGATCACCCACATATTTAATATCCAAATGGTTATCAAAAGAACTTGAGAAGTTACCATTAAATACTTTCGCAGTGAAGAATTCGTTAGAATTCATTAATAAAACAAAAAATCTAGTTCTTAATGAAGGTGAAGTCTTAATTTCTTTTGATGTTAGTTCTTTATTCCCAAGTGTGCCAATTCCACAAACTTTACAATATCTCGAAGAATTACTTAGAATGAATGACTTTGAAGACGAAATTATTCGTGAATACTTAACATTATCTAAACTTTGCATGGAACAAAATTATTTCCAATATAACAATCAATTTTATGTTCAGAAAGAAGGAACAGCTATGGGTAATTGCTTGTCACCTTTCATAGCCAATTTATTCATGAGTAAGTTTGAAATCGAAGCCAGTCAAGAATTCGAATATTTCCCGTATAGGTATGTGGATGATATTTTCTCGATTTTTGATACAAAGAAAGCAAATATTGATGATTTTTGTTTCTAAATTAAATAGCCGGTATGATTCAATTAAATTCACGTACGAAATTGAGAACAAAGGACAATTGCCTTTTCTAGATATTTTAAATTATTAAAAATAATAATAGATTAGAATTTGATATCTATAGGAAGGACACAATAACAGATAGATATATTCCTAATGATTCATTTCATTGCAAACAACATAAATTAGCCTCAATACATTTTTTAGTTCATCGTTTGGTCACTTTCCCTCTGAATAGAGTAAACTTTAATAAAGAAAAGAATCGTATTAGAAATATAACTAGAGTTAATGGTTATGACGATGACTTAGTAAATAAGCTAATAAATAGACATAAATTTAGGTCTAATATTCAGAATTCCACCTTTTTTACACGCGAAGAAAATAACACCAAGTATGTCTCCATACCATATAATCCGAAATATAGCAAGGGACTCAATAAGGTATTTAATAAGGTAGGCCTCACCTTAGTCTATAAGTCATCAGACAATCTGAGGAATATCTTAGGAAATCCCAAAGATAAGATTCCCAATTGTGAGAAAAGTGGAATTTATGAAATTAGTTGTAATGATTGTGACAAAAAGTATGTTGGGCAAACTAAAAGGTCAATTAAAACACGATTTAAAGAACATTTAGCACACTTAAGATACAATAGAACAGAAAAGTCTAGCATTGCCGAACATGCCCTTGAAGCTGATCATACTGTAACATTAGATAATCTAAGATTAATAAAAAATGTATCTGATAGGAGATTGTTGAACGCATACGAAAGTATGGAAATCATAAAAATGTAAAAGTAGTTTAAATAAAGACAGAGGGCCTATTCCTTATAGTTCCCTCTACTGGTTACTTGACCGGAACTGAGGGCCTTGTCTATGTCATTAGTTCCGCTTGAGTAATTCTAGGGTTAGGCTAAGTATAAATAGGGTAGATATGTAGTTTACCTTTAGTCAATCATCGCTCCTGATGAAGCTAACATGGTTAGCGAAACGCGCGTCGAGTGCAAAATAAAGTGTTTGGTGTAGTGGTGATATATACTGAGTAGTGTCATTGTGCCAAAGATTCCACATTCCCAACTTAACTTAGTAGGCTTAATGAAACAATTCGTGAAAGCCTTGCCTAAAGATGGTGAATGTTTTAAATATTTGTGTAAAAGATTTCCTTATTTATTAGAAGCCAAACTGAATAAACGGGTTTTCGTTGGGCCTGATATTCGTAAAATGATGTTCGATTCCAACTTTGAAGCAAGGATGATTACAAAGAAAAAGGAGGCTTGGATATCATTTAAAGAAGTTTTTGGGTAATGTGATAGACCCTAACTATGAATTTATCGTAGCTAATATGATAGACAAGTTCTAACCTGAACTGACTGAACTAAGATTTTTTAGTTGTCTGATGAGCCTTAAAGTCCACTTCTTTCACCACCATTTTGATTTTTTTCCTAAAAACTTAGGCGATGTGAGTAAAGAGCAGGGGAAACGGTTCCATCAGGACATAAAGGAGATGGAGAAACGGTACCAGGGACGGTGGAGTATCAACGTCATGGGTAATTACTGTTGGTCACTTCATAGTGAACAACAAAATGCATCACATCGGAGAAAAAGCTATACAAGACACTTCACAGAGAAAAGGAAAAGGAAATACAAAAAAATAAGCACCTAAAATATTGGCATTGAAGTGAAATATGTTATCGTGAGTAAAAATTGTAGCCTAATCAAATAAAAGTGCGGTTTAAGTTTTTATTTTTTATATATCAAATTTTCCCTATTTTTAAAATTTAATTGATGTCATATTGAGAGAGAACTGTGGGTGATACAAAAAAACTGATACCAGATACAGTTTCAGCACCCAAAAATACATAACACTTAGATGTATTGGTTTAAAAAGTTTTTACAAATATTTTTTTGTTGGCTTGTGTTATCAAGGCCAACGGCGGTCCCACTAAATATTAGTTTAAACGAAGTTATTATTTTCTGTTAAACTCCGTCAAATTATTATTTGTAATTCCTAAGTGTATGGAGACTTTTTTGACATTAATTTTGTTTACATTTTTATAACAATGATGTAACGTGTAAATAAAATGTTCCGTAGTTGTTTTTAATACTAATCCTCGTTAGTTAAGATCCAAATATTAATTTAAACATATTTTCTCATAGTTCCAATTAATTAGTTAAACATAATAGAAAAATCGTATAGAAAGCAGGTGGTGCAGGGAGACTTTTTGGACTGACTGTATTTTATTATTACTGTTAATTTTTACATTTATGAAAATCAAAAATAAATTAGGATAGGTAAGGAAAATGTTACTGTAAAAAAAGAATTTTAGCAAACTTTTTCTTTGCGTTAAACATTAAATAGAATTGAAAAAGAAACCAAAAGAAAATGCTAGAAAATATTACAAGTAACTACGGACAGTTAATTTAAACACTCCGAAAAATAAAACGAGGTAATATTTTTAATATGAATAATATGTTTTTAATTTGCGTAAATATTCAACTCTAACCGGGATATATGAATATATGACAAGGAATGTCTAATAGAATATAAAATTCCAAAGAGCTGAGAAACTGTTCTCTTTCATTCTCCTTATGTTCTTTTTCCCTATTTTCGTTACAAAATCCCAGCCAAGTTTTATACAAGACTCCTTCAGATAGAACAAAAAATCAAATATTTTGATGTTCTTCTATAAATTTTCCTATTATGAACAGTTGTTGGTTGGTTAAATTGTGAGTATAAAACAAGCTTTAGAACATAATATTAAGCCTTCGCAACTTCTATAGTAGAATTTCAATTTTCTTTTCTACAAACAGTAGCAATTGAATGCTTTTAAGGTTAGCTACGACAATTTTGTAGTTAGTTAGTTTATTGTCTAACTTGTCAAATTTGATAGACTTTTATACTCTGTTCAATGTGAAGCTTTACTACTTCTGATTTGGAGAATTTCAAGAAATTCAGTAGAATCGCTTAATAATTATAATAATAATAATAATCTTTATTGTGTAACAGATATACCAGTTACAAGATAATTAAGCATAAATAACATAATACAAAGGAGATAGAGATAAAAAAGAAAAATAAACTATTAGTATAGAACAAAAGAGACAGATAATATAAAAATCACATAGAAATTATATAAAAACTGGAAAATAAAAATTAAAATGATACACTTGAAATAAATACCTATACATGCAACAATTTATTTTTTAAGTATTTGGCAAATTGTGCAAATGACAGGTTGTTCACGTCAATGTCGTTACAAGTACTGTTGAAAACGCTCATAGCTTGAAACAATGGTGTTTTGATGAGAAAATTAGTTGATGCAGTAGGTAAATAGAAAACAGGAGAGGTTCTGACCAATCTATTAGGAACGTGAAAGTTTACTTGAAATAGTAAGTAAGGAGAGTCAATAAGAGATTTACATAATTTTATAAGAAAACAGACCAGATGGTAATTTCTTCGAATCGTCAATAAAAGTAGCTGAAAACGTTCAGTTATAATGACCTCATCGACACCCCTATCAGGATACACACCATCATATTTTAATATAAGAAATATGGCAAACTTTCTTTGAACATTCTCTACCTGTTTAATATACTTAGCGTGTATTGGATTCCAAACGATTGCACCATATTCAAGCCGTGAAAGCACATAGCTGGAATATAAAGTTTTCATTGTTTTTCTGTTATGAAAACCACTTGAATTACGTATTATGAAACCCAACGTCCTCATCGCAGTAGTGCATATCCAATTAATATGATCGGCAAATGAAAGATTAGGATCAAAAATAATTCCAAGGTCCTTGAAGGTGTTACAACGTGTAATATCTTTATTATCTAACTTATACTGGAAGTCATTGGTGCTAAATTTATTCGAGTAAGTCAAAAAGAAGCACTTACCGGCATTCAATGGCAGCCTATTCAACTCACACCATTGCTGTAACGACTCCATATCATGTTGCAATGAGAGACAATCACTAGAGTCTCTTATGGTGCGGAAAAGCTTTAGGTCGTCAGCAAACAAAAGAAAATTACTAGTTATCACCAATGTCGTTAATGAAGAGTGAAAAAATTAAAGGTGCAAGGTTGCTACCCTGTGGTGCACCACTTGTGGCACTAAACGTTGAGGATTTATGTCCACGAATTTTGACGTACTGTAAGCGGTTACACAAATAGGACTCGAAAATAATTAGGTTATTGCTGAAACACAGTCTATCCAGCTTATGTAGAAATATGGAATGGTCAACCTATCAAAGGCCTTCTAGAAATCATTGTACACAGCATCAACTTGCATTTGTTTGTCTAAAGCATTGCCTGTAAATTGAGCAAAACAAGCCAAATTACTTATTGTACTACGTTTGCTAAAAAAACCATATTGATTTAAAATCAAGCTTTTAACCTGTTCAAAAATACACTGATATATTGACATCCCAAAGACTTTGGCGAATATCGGTAATAAAGATACCGGTCTATCATCATTTGCGTCACCCTTTTTAAATACGGGAATGATTTTGTCCTTCTTCCCTACGTCAGGAAATCTGTTCGTTTTTAGAGACAAATTAAATATATAAGATAAAGGTAACAACAAAGCATGAGCACAATCCTTCACAATAAAGCTGGGAATATTATCAGGGCCACAAGTAAGTTTATCTCATCCTTTCAATGCCGTTAGTATAGTTTGCTCTGGCAAATAATCAAGGGCGATACATAAATTAGAGGTGAAGACATCGTTTTTGGGGACGCGATATGACGGCGCACTATATACACTCCCAAAGGAGCCGGCAAATGCATCAGCAATTTTATCCGGCTCAGAGAATTGAAGATTGCCCAACTTAAGCACATCAGGCAATAAGTTGCGATTTGTTAGCTTTAATAAACGACCAAAACGTAGTTGGATCACCAGTGATGGAATCCTCTACTTTAGAGATATAGTTTTTATACGCCAAATCGATCAATAATTTAACATTACGTCGTAGTTCATTAAACTCTCTACGATGACAATCTAAATGAGAATATTTGAGCTTCCTAAAATTCTGTGTTTACGCTTTATGCCTTTAATGATATCAGCTGTGAACCAGACAAGAAATGTTCTTTTACGAATGACCGATTTAGGTACACACACATCAAATATACCAAACAAAATTTTTAAAAGAATTCAAAAAGGTGAAAATTGAAAAAATAGTAAAAATTAGTATAGAAAAGAAATTGTCGATGATAATACAGTTTATTTCCTATACAAAGTAGTAAAGAACCATTGAAACTAAATACCTCCCAGTAATTTCATTTATTGTTCTAAAAGTGCATTTACATTTTTTTAATGTACATTTTGTTTCTAGGTAATTTAGCAGCATTTACATCTGGTATAACTTTAGGATGGACATCACCAGTTATTCCAAAATTACAAAAACTAGACGATAATCCTCTGGGACAAGTGATAACTCAAGATCAAGGGGGATGGATTGGATCACTTTTACCTCTAGGGGCTGTATTGGGTCCTTTTATTGCCGGCATAGCATCAGATAAGATAGGAAGAAAGAAAACACTTCTCATTGGAAACACTCCTTTTATTATTGGATTAATAATGAATATTTTGGCCACTAATGTAAATTATCTTTTTATATCAAGATTTATTTGTGGAATTGCTGTTGGTACTACATTTACAGTTTTGCCTATGTATATTGGAGAGATCGCCGAAGATGAAATAAGAGGTGCACTAGGAACACTCTTGCAGTTATATTGTACCTTAGGACTTCTTTTTTCCTACATGATTGGTCCTTACATGTCAGTAACAATGTTTAACGCAGCTTGCATTATTGTTCCCGTAACGTTTCTAGTAACATTTTTCATGTTTATTCCGGAAAGTCCCTATTATTTATTACAAACGGGTCAATCTAAATCAGCTGAATCTGCGTTAATGAAACTGAGGAGTAGTACATCTCCAAATGAGGTTCAAAAAGAACTTGATATTATGAAGGCCTCGGTTGAAGACGCTCTGGCAAATAAACGTTCATTCACTGATATTTTCAAATCGAAAGTTTATCTAGAGCTTATATTTTGACTAATGGTTTGTTAATTTTTCAACAAATGTCGGGAATAAATGTAGTTCTTTTTTTTGCCCAAAATATTTTTCAAGATGCAGGTGTTTCACTGGCACCTGAAATTTGTACAATAATTGTGGGAATAGTTCAAGTTATTTCAAGTGCAGGTGCTTCCGTACTAATTGATAGTAAAGGAAAAAGATTCTTAGTTATGATTTCGGCCATTGGTATGGCTATTTCACAGTGTGTTTTAGCATATTTCTTTTATCTAAAAGATGATAAAGGATCTGATGTATCGATCATTTCATGGTTACCAATTGCGTGCCTTATAATATACATAATAACTTATTGTTTAGGTTTCGGTCCCGTTCCATGGGCAATTATGGGTGAAATGTTTCCAGCAAATATCAAATCTACCGCATCTACTGCTTCTACAGCTACTTCTTGGTTTTTTGCTTTTATTTTGACAAAATATTTTGGCGTTGTCGCAGAATTAATAGGAAAATCGGGAAGCTTTGGGCTATTTGGTGGTTGTTGCATTATAGCGTTAGCTTTCGTGTTTAAATTTTTACCAGAAACGTCAGGGAAAAGTCTTCAAGAAATTCAGGATATTCTTAATGGAAAATCGGACAGAAGTGAGACAAATCAATAATAGTAGGTACCAGTTGACAAATAGTAGAACAACTGTATTATATTCCTTATGTTTATAATTAGTAAACCGAGAAGGATTATGGGGTTCCACGGATAGATTTGTACAATTTCTTTTTGAGTATTTATTAGTTAATAAATATTGCTATAATTATTAAAGAAATAAACATTCAAGGCCTTTTGAAAGTTAGAAAATAGAGTTTGATTTCTTATAAATTCTATTTATTTGCCATTCCGTATGCTTCCCATGTCCAGTTTTAAGAATCTAACATAGTCTACGTTAAGTGACAAAATTTCGAATTTACGTTTCAGTTTAATTTTTGCAAAATGTGTCAACATCAATTCCCAGCCCCGAATTAAAAACGGTTGCCAACAATTTAAATTTCAGTAACTCAATTTTGCTTGACGTAAAAGGATGTGTTATGAGTAGGTATTACGACGACCTACTCAATTTAAGTTCAGGACAGCAAGGTTTGTATTTTTTTAACATCGCTACAAACGCTGTTTTTTTCAAAATAAATTTTTGTGACCTGGTTTTTACATGTAGTTTTTGTTAACCCTGTAATTAAAAGATTTTTTTGGAGATACAGAGGGACCTCCGTTATCCGGGGCTCTATTATCCGGGGATTCAATCAACCGGGGTCCCGAGTGGTCGATTTTTTTTAATAAAGTGTTTTTTGACACCATTTCGCTTTAATTATGTTTTATTTTTATTAAAAAATTAATAAAATTCATATTATATATTTAGATTATTATTAACACTTATTACTATTATGTATATAAAAATATGTGGCACCTGGCACCTGAAATTTATACAATAATTGTGGGAATAGTTCAAGTTATTTCAAGTGCAGGTGCTTCCATGCTAATTGATAGTAAAGGAAAAAGGTTCTTACTTATGATTTCGGCCATTGGTATGGCTCTTTCACAGTGTGTTTTAGCATATTTCTTTTATCTAAAAGATGACAAAGATCTGATGTATCGATCATTTCATGGTTACCAATTGCGTGCCTTATAATATACATAATAACTTATTGTTTAGGTTTCGGTCCCGTTCCATGGCAATTATGGGTGAAATGTTTCCAGCAAATATCAAATCTACCGCATCTACTGCTTCTGCAGCTACTTATTGGTTTTTCGGTTTTATTTTGACAAAATATTTTGGCGTTGTCGCAGAATTAATAGGAAAATCGGGAAGCTTTGGGTTATTTGGTGGTTGTTGCACTATAGCATTAGCTTTTGTGTTTAAATTTTTATCAGAAACTTCAGGGAAAAGTCTTCAAGAAATTCAGGATATTTTTAATGGAAAATCGGACAGAAGTGACACAAATCAGAAATAGTAGATACCAGTTGACAAATAGTAGAACAACTGTATTATATTCCTTATGTTTATAATTAGTAAACCGAGAAGGATTATGGGGTTCCAAGGCTAGATTTGTACAATTTCTTTTTGAGTATTTATTAGTTAATAAATATTGCTATAATTATTAAAGAAATATGCATTCGAGGCCATTTGAAAGTTAGAAAATAGAGTTTGATTTCTTATAAATTCTATTTATTTGCCATTCCGTATGCTTCCAATGTCCAGTTTTAAGAATCTAACATAGTCTACCGTTAAGTGGCAAAATTTCGAATTTACGTTTCAGTTTAATTTTTGCAAAATGTGGCAACATCAATTCCCAGACCGCGTTGTCACGGAATTAATAGGAAAATCTGGAAGCTTTGGGCTATTTGGTGGTTGTTGCATTATAGCGTTAGCTTTCGTGTTTAAATTTTTACCAGAAACGTCAGGGAAAAGTCTTCAAGAAATTCAGGATATTCTTAATGGAAAATCGGACAGAAGTGAGACAAATCAATAATAGTAGGTACCAGTTGACAAATAGTAGAACAACTGTATTATATTCCTTATGTTTATAATTAGTAAACCGAGAAGGATTATGGGGTTCCACGGATAGATTTGTACAATTTCTTTTTGAGTATTTATTAGTTAATAAATATTGCTATAATTATTAAAGAAATAAACATTCAAGGCCTTTTGAAAGTTAGAAAATAGAGTTTGATTTCTTATAAATTCTATTTATTTGCCATTCCGTATGCTTCCCATGTCCAGTTTTAAGAATCTAACATAGTCTACGTTAAGTGACAAAATTTCGAATTTACGTTTCAGTTTAATTTTTGCAAAATGTGTCAACATCAATTCCCAGCCCCGAATTAAAAACGGTTGCCAACAATTTAAATTTCAGTAACTCAATTTTGCTTGACGTAAAAGGATGTGTTATGAGTAGGTATTACGACGACCTACTCAATTTAAGTTCAGGACAGCAAGGTTTGTATTTTTTTAACATCGCTACAAACGCTGTTTTTTTTCAAAATAAATTTTTGTAACCTGGTTTTTACATGTAGTTTTTGTTAACCCTGTAATTAAAAGATTTTTTTGGAGATACAGTGGGACCTCCGTTATCCGGAGCTCTATTATCCGGGAATCCAATCAACCGGGGTCCCGAGTGGTCGATTTTTTTTTAATAAAGTGTTTTTGACACCATTTCGCTTTAATTATGTTTTATTTTTATTAAAGAATTAATGAAATTCATATTATATATTTAGATTATTATTAACACTTATTACTATTATGTATATAAAAATATGTGGCACCTGGCACCTGAAATTTATACAATAATTGTGGGAATAGTTCAAGTTATTTCAAGTACAAGTGCTTCCATGCTAATTGATAGTAAAGGAAAAAGGTTCTTACTTATGATTTCGGCCATTGGTATGGCTATTTCACAGTGTGTTTTAGCATATTTCTTTTATCTAAAAGATAACAAAGGATCGATCATTTCATGGTTACCAATTGCGTGCCTTATAATATACATAATAACTTATTGTTTAAGTTTCAGTCCCGTTCCATAGGCAATTATGGGTGAAATGTCCCCAGCAAATATCAAATCTACCGCATCTACTGCTTCTGCAGCTACTTGTTGGTTTTTCGGTTTTATTTTGACAAAATATTTTGGCGTTGTCGCAGAATTAATAGGAAAATCGGGAAGCTTTGGGCTATTTGGTGGTTGTTGCATTATAGCGTTAGCTTTTGTGTTTAAATTTTTACCAGAAACGTCAGGGAAAAGTCTTCAAGAAATTCAGGATATTCTTAATGGAAAATCGGACAGAAGTGAGACAAATCAATAATAGTAGATACCAGTTGACAAATAGTAGAACAACTGTATTATATTCCTTATGTTTATAATTAGTAAACCGAGAAGGATATTGGGGTTCCAAAGCTAGATTTGTACAATTTCTTTTTGAGTATTTATTAGTTAATAAATATTGCTATAATTATTAAAGAAATATGCATTCTAAGCCATTTGAAAGTTAGAAAATAGAGTTTGATTTCTTATAAATTCTAGTTATTTGCCATTACGTACGCTTCCAATGTCCAGTTTTAAGAATCTAACATAGTCTACCTTTAAGTGGCAAAATTTCGAATTTACGTTTCAGTTTAATTTTTACAAAATGTGGCAACGTCAATTTCCCGCCCGAATTAAAAACGGCCAACAATTTAAATTTGCCGTGAAAAGGATATTTTCTGAGTAGGTATTACGACGATCTACTCAGTTTATGTTCAGGACAGGAAGGTTTGCATTTATTTAACATCGATACAAATGCCATTTTTTTTCAAAATAAATTTTTGTAACCTGATTTTTATATGTAGTTTTTGTTAGCCCTGTAATTAAAAGATTTTTTTGGAGATACAGAGGGAACTTCCGTTATCCGGGGCTCTATTATCCGGGGATCCAATCAACCGGGGTCCGGAGTGGTCGATTTTTTTTTAATAAAGTTTTTTGACACCATTTCGCTTTAATTATGTATTATTTTTATTAAAAAATGAATAAATTCATATTACATATTTAGATTATTATTAACACTTATTACTAGAGACCGGATTATATGCAACATAAAAATTTTGAAATATGCATGCAAATATGCATGAAAAATACTTAAAATATGCATGAAAAGGGTCAAAATATGCAATATTAAATGATAATAAAAGTAGTAATTTTTAGTTTTTTATTTCAAAATCGGCATAAAATTAACAAGTTATCGACGATGTTTAAATTTAATTAACAATTAGTTAACATTTTTTAAAATTATTTAACATTTGTATTCTTGTACACGTAAACAATAAGGTATTGTTTCAAATGTTGGGTAGTAAGATTGTGACTTCGATCACTTAAAAATTTTTATAAGTGGAAAAAGACCGTTCCACATCCACTGAGGTAACTGGGCAGTATTTGAATTTGGGTGCTACGTTAGCACTTATTGTTTCTGGCAAAAGTTTACCCGTCCCATTAATAAAACTATCAATTTGACATAAAGGTTCAAAGCCTGGGTTATTGCATAAAATTTTTTCAAACTTTTCTTTAACTCTACGCGGGAATACATCTGGCAATGTGGAGTTTATTTAACGGATTTTATTCATTAACTGAATTGATTCGGTCAACGCCAAACCTCGAGTTTCAAACTTTTTAATACCCGTAGGTATGTGGGAAAAGTGAGTTCTAATCAAAGCTATGTTTTTTTTAATATCAGAATCGTTAAATGCTTCCTTGGAGTGACGAACTGCCATAGCCTCTGCACTATCGAAGTCCTTTACTACACCTTTGATGGCCTCGAAATCTTCATTGTAAAATAGTACAGCTTCAATCCATGTTCCCCATCAAGTTACCACTGGTTCGGGAGGTAAAGGCACATTTGACGTTTTTCTTTATAGGCGTTATTGCGAGCAGATGCCTTAAGAAACACTTTCTTTGCTGATGAAATCAGTTTATTTACATTTCCAAACGTGGATCGTACTTCTTCACATGAATTAAATTTGGATAAAATACTTGGAGGACTTTGGTTGCCTGGACATATAAGGAGCAGCATCTGAGAGAAATATAAACACTCTTTCATCTGCAGAAGATTCAGGAAATATTTTTTTTAATACCCTCATTCACAAATCTGGCCATCGTAGAATGATTTGTCTTGTAAGTTCTTTGCAGGCCACCAAATAGGAAGAAGAAGGCTCTAATCTTAATGCACCCACAATTAAATTCGCAGTATAGCGACCACAACTGTCGGTAGTTTCATCAGCTGAAATCCAAATAATGTCATCCTTAAGTTCATTACGTATTTATTCCAGAACATGTTGTAAATTGTTGGTATGTAATTTTTACGCAGTGTTGATTCGTCTGGTATTTTCTGATTCAAGCAGTATTTTCGCAAAAAATCTTTGAATGTAGGATTTCTAAATTTGTGGAGGGGAATATTACTTGCAAGCAATGCTTCACAGAAATCCATTCTAAAGTGGTTCTTTTGTTTGCCTATAGAAGTGGAATCACTGCTACTTGCTTCCTGTTATAAGTTGTTGTCGTGGGCCTTTTTTTGCAATCCTGCGATATGAAGACTTGTCTTGACATGCTGGTCAATTTGAAATTTTTTTGTGCACGAAACATTTTTCTCGCAAACTCGACAATATTTCCGTCGTATGTAAATGTTCCAGGATTCAGTTCTTACACGACGTTAAAAATTGCAAAAAGACTACACTGGTCAATAATGTTAAAACTGATTTGTTTTAAAATAAAAAATTTTCGAGAAAATTGTTTATTTGATCCACGCTTAAACAAATATTCTTAGAAACACTTATCACTTATATCCCGACCAAGAAACAAAGGAATTCGTAATTTTGGGTATTCGCACTATAACCTAATCAATCGATGTTTAGACTATTGCAGGTAACAATCAGTTCCAGACGGCGACATTAACAATACCCTTTCACTTGCCTAGTAATCGAATATTACTAGATTTTGGGTAAAATATGCAATAATCGATGAAATGGTCTAAATATCCATATGAAAATATCAAATGCATTACCCCGGTCTCTACTTATTACTATTATGTATTTAAAAATATGAATGTATATTTTTATTTAAAAAAAAAATTAAATAAAAAAAGAATGGAAAAAACACGGCAAGCTGGTATCGGGCGAGTGAGGTGTTTCGGGAAACTACCACAGTTCAATTTCTATTCCAAGGACGGTAATCTTAAAGTCGGTTCTATGAAACTCCCACTGGGCTGTTTGTCTGCTGAAGAAAATTATTTACTCCGTTGTGCTTTGCTCTCCATCCTAAAACAACCATAATGTCGCAAAAAAGAAAACGTGTCGTGTTAACAATTGAACAAAAATTAGTTAAAATAAACCGAGTTGAAAAAGGTGAAAGTATCTGACTGCGCCGAGGAGGTTTCCGATGTTATTTTCGCCGGTATGGAGGCTTACATCCCTTTTTCGAAGAAATGCCCTTCCACGGCAAGCCTTGGTTTGACCGAAAATGCAAAGAAGCTGTTGCTTCTAAACATCTTGCATACCGACAATGGCGTGAAAATCCTAACACTATAAATCGGAACACCTTTGTTCGTGCCAGGAACAGATGCAAAGAAATTATCGACGAAACCAAGGAGGCACACAATCAACGGATTAGAAACAAACTTCTCGATTGTCCCGACAATTCCAGGTCCTTTTGGTCAGTCGCTAAGGCAGTTAGTCAAAATTTCACCAAATCCACCATACCACCATTCACACGGCCAGATTATTATATTGCAACGACACCTGTTGAGAAAGCGAACTTGTTGGCTGAACTCACATTCTACGGTCAATTTCCAAGGAAAAACACCACCTACTATTCCCATAGTAGAGTCAAGGATGCCCGATATTGTCTTCAGACAGCGTATCATAAAACGTATTTGGATGAAGCTAGACACCAAAAAGGCTTCTGGCGCTGACGGAATACCTGCCATAGTTCTCAAAAACTGTGCGAGGGAACTAACACCAGTTTTCTGTAGACTTTTCAACCTATCCTACAGAAAGAGAATATTTCCTTCCTGCTGGAAATGTGCCACAGTTCAGGCGATACCCAAAAAAGGCAAGATGACCTTGCCAAATAACTATCGACCAATCGCACTCCTTTCAATAATATCGAAAGTCATGGAAAAGGCTATCAATCAGCATCTTCTAAAATATCTTGAAGGATTCAACATTATTAGCGATCATCAATATGGCTTTCGTAAAAATAGATCAACAGGAGATCTTCTGACTTATGTAACACATGTTTGGAACAACGCAATTGAACACTTTGGAAAATCTCGAGCGGTTGCTCTTGACATATCCAAGGCATTCGACCGTGTTTGGCACGATGGGCTCTTGGCTAAGCTACGTTCTTATGGCATTCAATTCAATATATTTCAATAAGTTTTTTACATTACATTACAATACATGTCTGAAAAGTTCTGTTTGTGGCTCTCATGTTTCCTCAGAGAGCGTTCTTTACAAGTGGCAGTCAACGGATTTCTTTCTAACACCTTCACTATCAACGCCGGTGTACCCCAAGGCTCCATACTCTCTTCTACTCTCTTTCTCATTTATATTAACGATCTGCTGGAAAAAACCGAGAATCTAATCTACAGCTTTGCAGATGACAGTACACTTATCTCTTCATTTACTATGAATGCTCGGACATCGGCTACTCAGACGAATATCCGCAGACAGCAGGAAGTCATTCAATTTAACAAAGACCTGGAAGAAATTCTATCTTGGGGTGACAGTAACCAAGTGGAATTTAACGCTACAAAAACCCAGGCGGCAGTTTTTTCTAAAAAAGTTAACGTTGCTGAACCCGACATAGTTATGTCGGGACACTCCATTCCTCTATCGTCGTCACTCAATTTGTTGGGCGTTGGTTTGGGAGCAAGTATGTCCTGGCATGAACATGTTGCAGGCATAGCAAGGAGATCTTCTTAAAAGTTGGGAATATTATTTCGAACCAGAAAGCTTTACACTCCACAACAACTGTTAATTCTTTACAAAGCTCAAATTCGACCAACTATGGAATACTGCTCCCATGTTTGGAGCTCCGCTCCAAACATACACTGCATTTGTTGGATTCTATTCAGAGAAGAGCTGTTCGTCTGATTGGAGACCCGGAACTGACCGGCGGCCTTGCTTCGCTGGAACATCGAAGAACTGTTGGCGACTTGAGTCTATTCTCCAAGTATTTTCATGGAAAGTGTTGGAAGGATGTGGCCCGTTTAATTCCTCCCAGAGCGGTGCATGTTAGAAGTATACGTCGCGCTAATACTTCACATCCGTATGAAGTTCAGCTTGTTACTTCTCGTACAACGCTTTTCAAGCAGTCTTTTATATGGAGAACATCATCCCTTTGGAATAATTTGCCCACCGAGTACATTTTACAGCGATTCAAGAACAACGTGAATCGCCTTCTCCGCACACGTGTCGCTCCTGTAGCGCTTTAGGGACTTCCCTGTAGCTCGTGTGCTAGACCCATAAAAAAAAAATTGTCCGCTGAATTCGGAGTTGGCGCACAAACCGTTCGTGATATGGTGAAGAAGAAAAAAGACATTTCCTATTTCGTGTCGTCGTCGGCCCAAACGACGTGTCCTTCTCAGAAAATAATGAAGATCTCTACATTAAAAGACGTCGCCGTCGGTCAAACGATGTATTAATGGTTCATGCAAAAACACGCGGAGGAAGTTCCTATTTCCGGGCCAGTGGTGAGTGAAAAAGCGTTATGGTTTCATGAAAATTTAAAAATTGAGAAGCCACTCTCCGCTTTCCATGGATGGCTTGACAAGTTTAAAAAAAGACACGGTATTAAGCAGTTGGACATTCAAGGTGAGAGTCTTAGCGGTGATTATGTTGCAGCCACATTATTTATTGAAAATTTTAACTTTTTAGTTACAAAATTTAACCACCAGACACCAGATGAAATTTATAATGCGGTTGAATCAGAATTGCTTTGGAAAATGCCTCCCTTAAAAACTTTAGCAGCTCAATCCGAAAAATTTGCTCTTGGTCACAAATCCAGCAAAGAAAGATTCACAATTATGACTTGTTCTAATACTTCAGGAGAACACAAGTTAAAATTAATTGTTATAGGAAAGACAAAAAACCTCGATCGTTGGAAGGAACCGAAATTAGAAGTCTTTCTTGTGATTATTATAATCATGCCAAAGCTTGGATGAATCAAGCAATTTTTACGTCGTGGTTTAAAGACAAATTTGTATCTTCAGTACGTCAACACTTAAAAGAGAAAGGTCTGCCCCTTAGAACCGTTTTATTGCTCAATAACGCTCCGTCCCATCCAGCTGAATCAATCTTGGCCACCGAAGATAGACAAATTTTCGTTCATTATCTTCCAGCGAACGTAACGTCACTAATCCAGCCGATGGATCAAGGGATAATGTCAAGTTTTTAAAACGAAGATACAAAAAGTATTCCTTCGATTTCTACTCGACGAAAATAGTAGCACTGAGTCAATAAAAGGAATCCTAAAAAAGTGGACAATAAAAAACGCTATTTTTGCAGTGTGTGATGCCTGGGGAAATTTACTCCCTATAATATTAAAACTTTCATGAACGAAAATATTAGAACAAGAAGATTTAATCCAGATACCTCAGAAGATATTGAAACTGACTCATATCTCGACATCCCTAAAGTTCTCCCGGATTTCATCCATGTTGAGAGAGATGATTTGATAAATTAGCGGGAAAATGACGTGAACGAAAAGGGTTTCGAAAAACTAAAAGGTCAATTAAAACACGATTTAAAGAACATTTAGCACACTTAAAATACAATAGAACAGAAAAGTCTAGCATTGCCGAACATGCTCTTGAAGCTGATCATACTGTAACATTAGATAATCTAAGATTAATAAAAAATGTATCTGATAGGAGATTGTTAAACGCATACGAAAGTATGGAAATCATAAAATGTAAAAGTAGTTTAAATAAAGACAGAGGGCCTATTCCTTATAGTCCCCTCTACAGTTTACTTGACCGGAATTGATGGCCTTGCCTATGTCATTAGTTCCGCTTGAGTAATTCAAGGGTTAGGCTAAGTATAAATAGGGTAGATTTGTAGTTTAGCTTTAGTCAATCATCGCTCCTGATGAAGCTAACATGGTTAGCGAAACGCGCGTTGAGTGCAAAAATAAAGTGTTTGGTGTAGTGGTGATATATACTGAGTAGTATTTGTATACATATTGAAGATTAATAATAATGTAAAACGTTTATTTCTTATTAAAAACAATATCTTCTACCCAGTTTTTCTTAATTATCATTCCTACCTAGCACATTTAATCAATAAAAAATTGTGATTCGCTTATCCGGAGTTTTCGATTATCCGTGGACTCCCCTCCCCCTCATTACCCGGATAACGGAAGTCCCACTGTAATTAAAAGATGCAACACAAAATTATTACTGTCTTGTTAAAAATGAAAAAAACTACTGTTTATTTTAAGGCAACTTTGCCGCTTGCATGTCCTAAGAATATAAAAATTACATTTTTTTAGAATATTTCCTAAGCAGAAGAAATATTCAATATTCGGATCATATCAATAACCTACTAAGGTTAAAACCATAAATCACAAGTTTTCATGTAATCTAAGTCAAGGGGAATTTCAAAACGGTACTCTGTCAGTCCAAAATTTTCGAGACGCAATTTCAATTTCTTCTAAATTAAGAAAGAAACAAAATTTCGAAATATCTCTAATTAGTAAGAGTACTTTTTGTTTGTAAAGATTCTAGGTGCCAATTTTTATGATCCTAGAGCCTGTTTGTCAATGAGGACATTCTTTATTTTTTCAATTTAACATGATAACACGTAGGCTGAAACGTTTTTTGGCCTAGCTACTTAAAACACTTTTTTTTGCAAAATTCGACTTTATTCATCAATATAGTCTCCTTCAAGAGCGATACAATCAGTCCAACGCTTTTCTAACATTTCTATACCTTTCCTGTAAAAGGATTTGTCGTTGCCTTTAAAATTGGCCTCAGTTTCGGCAATAACTATAATAGATATTAGTCGCGGGGGGGCAAATCTGGAGAATACGGTGAATGAGGAAGCAATTCGAACTTCAGTTCATGCAATTTTGCCATCGTAACTTTTGTCTTGTGACACAGTGAATTGTCTTGATGGAAGAGCACTTTTTTCTTGTTCATTTGGGGCCGTTTTTTTGCGATTTCTGCCTTCAAACGCACCAGTAACTTTACATAATATTCGCTCTTGATGGTTTTTCCCTTCTCAGCATAGTCGATGAAAATTATTCCATGTGCATCCCAAAATACAGAGGCCAAAACTTTCCCAGCCGACTGTTGTGTCTTTGGCCGCTTCGGGCGGCTTTCACCAGGTGCTGTCCACTCAGCTGACTGCCGATTTGATTCGTGTGTGTGTATTGGTGCATCCATGTTTCATCCATTGTCACATATCTCATGAAAAAATCCTTTTTATTACGCTTAAACTGGTCCAAACAGCGCTTAGAATCATCAACACGTTGTTTCTAGTCCACTGTGAGCAAACGCGGTACCCATTTCGAACAGAGCTTTCTCATGCCCATATGTTCATGCAAAATATGACCAACACCTTCCTTTAGTATCTTTAGGGTGTCAGCTGTCTCACGCAATTTCACTTTACGGTCATCCAAAACATTTTTGTGGATTTTTTTATGTTTTCCAGTGTAACCTCATTTGGGCGTCCAGAGCGTTCAGCATCATTTGTGCCTATATGACCGCGTTTAAATTCAGCATAACAATAAATGATGAGTGATTTTCCAGGGGCAAAGTCCCCGTAACACTTATCAAGCCATTGCTTTGCTTGAACGGTACTTTTTCCCATCAAAAGACAGTGTTTAATCAACACACGAAATTCGATTATTTCCATTGTTTTGAAAATATCAAAAGTAGTGTCACTAAAACCACTGTAACTTGTAAACTAATCGTCGAAATGTCATGAAATTTTGACACGTGTCGTTTGAAGGTTGGTACTTCTTAAAAGTTATAACGATTTTTTGGAAAGGGCGACATCTATGTGTCAGACTAAAAACTTTTCAGCCTACGTGTTACTTGATAGACTGTATAAAGTGTAAAAAATTATCTATATAATCGGTTCACACCTTTAGGTTAGGTTATGTTTAGTTTTTCAGGTTAAGTTTACTTTTATAAATTTAGCTAAGAACTATGTTTTGAATATCAACGCACCAAAAATTTAGAGTTATGGGAAATAAAATATTATTATAGACAATTTTTTGATAAAAATTTATCTTTTATTATTTAAATTAAATAAATATATCTAAATCAGTCTTCCCTGTGAGAATGTGGGAGAGAATATCACCCCCGCTACGTTCTGCCTGTCGCAAAAGGCGACTTAAAGAACAACGTAGATGGGAGATGCCCAGATCCCACCAAACATCGCCCGGTGTGATACCATAGCAATGGCTTAACCTGCGTGAAGTTGCTTAACGTTTCGTGGCTGTGCCGATGTCCCCGGATTATGGAACCAAATAGCATGATGAAATTCCCAGGTACAAAAAAAATTCCAGAGATAAAGTAGCCTTTCGGTCGTATTTTCGAGTGGGGGCTGGATCGGGGGCATCAAACATGCAGAGATCACAATTTTAAAGTAGGTTTTTGTAACTTACGAGGTTTAAACTTGAACATAAATTCAGTGCACCTACACATGCAATCAAATAAACCTCATGTACTCGCTCTCCGTGAATTCAAGGTCAGTTTATCATCCAGCACAGTCAACTTTCTTTATCTTGGGTACGACTACTATTCCTGGCGTAGGCGTAACTGTCTTTTTGTCAGAAGTGATCCGAAACGAGTCTCTGGAACTTCAAAATTTTGATCATATGTGGTTACAAATACGACTCACCAAACCACAACGTTTATCTGCTGCCTCTATCGACCACCACCACACTAACTTCAGAACACTTTTCGCTCCTCTTGCAGACACCATCGATTATTTACAGATTAATTATTCAAATGCCGAAATTGCCATCCTGGGTGACTCTAATGTCAACTGGTTTAAGTATTCAAATATAAACGACAAATAGGATGGTGGAATTGAATCTTTCTCAGTTAGTTATGGCTTTACTCAGCTTATCGACGAATCAACACGGATTCCTGATCAACATGGACAGTTTGTCAGTCGTACCAGTTTTTAACGACCAATCCAGAGATTTACACTGTAATCGTAAATCCACCGTTAGGTTAGTCCAACCAAAATCTGCTTTCGACATCGAGTATCCTGCAGATTAACCTGGACGAACACAGAGGCACTCTATCGCGCAAGATTTGATATTACAAATCAGATAAATGGGGAGAATTGATAGGATATTTTCAAATTTTCCCTTGATTAGACGTTGATTTTAGATCCGACGTCCTATTTGACTGCGCTAAGGAGGTTTTCGATATCATTTCAGCTGGTAGGGAAGCTTGCAACCGTTTTTCAAAGAAATGCCCTTCCAACTGCAAATTTGATTAAACCAAAAATGCAAAGAAGCTGTTGCTTCTAAATATCTTGACAACAATGTCGTGAAAATCCTAACGTCATAAATCGAAACATCTTTATTGGTGCCCGGAACAGATGCAAATAAATTATCGACGGAACCCAGGACAAAATTAACGCAACAATCTGAAAATTAATTTATCTTTTTCTTATGTCAGTTTTAAAGTCTATCGAGTGTTTGAATAGTAGGCTATGCATATTTTGTTTCGTTGTTCATGACAGAAATCAAAACAATTCATTTGGATTTACAGTTTTAAAGAATTTTGTAGAAGATAAACAATTCTCTGTAATAATGCGATAGATTTTCTTTAAAAGTAAGCTTATAAATTGTTCCCTTTTTCAAAGTAATACGTTTTTGTGGTAGACTGTTTTATTTTTGACCCCGAAGAATTAGAAAAATGAATCGAACAAGGAATTTAACTGAACACGAAGTAGTGCGTGCCTCAGTTTTATTGGACGAGGGATATTGTTAGAGTTATGTTGCCAATTTGTTATGCAAACATCTTCCACAATAAGTCATATGGTAAGACGCTTGAAAGAAGTAGGAACTTATTCTAGAAGGCTAGGGCAAGGGCGAAAACGATGCACTAGCGACCTAGATGAATGTTTTATAAGACAATATGCTTTAAGAAACAGGACTGTCACTAGTTCTATAATAAGAAACGAACTCGAAGCTGTTCGCAATGTCACAATTTCTTCTAAAACAGTTAGAAGACGGTTAAATGAAGCTGGATTAAACAGTAGGAGACCAGCCACTGCGCCCTTGCTTACTAGAGAGAACAGAGTTGCCAGGTTACGTTCTGCTCGAAATCACGAAAACTGGTCTGTGGATGATTGGAAACAAGTTTTCTTCACAGATGAAACTAGGGTTAGTCTAAAACATCCAGATGGTCGTGAGCGATTATGGCGAAGACCATGAGACAGGTTTGCTCCTTGCAATATCTCTGCAAGGATTCCATTGGGCGGTGGCTCTGTTATGTTCTTGGGTGGCAACTGTTTTGATTCTCGCACAGAGTTAGTTCCTGTCCGTACGAGATCCATGAATGCTGACTACTATCTTGAGAATATTGTAATAGAATATGTGATGCCTTTCGGTCATTTCGTGGGTCCCAATTTCCTGTTTATGCAAGACAACGCTCGACCTTACGTGGCTAGGGAGGTACTCGATTATCTTAATCAAGTTGATATACTGATTATGCAATGGCCACCAAAAAGCCTGGATCTGAATCCCATAGAACGTGTATGGGATCACTTTAAGAAAAATGTGAAACGTCATATACCTGCACCTAGAAACTTGAGGGAACTTGAAAATGCAGTTATCACAGAATGGGAGCAAATTCCTCAAGATTTTATCCAAAATTTAATTAGAAACATGCCTAGGCGCATAAACGCTGTCATCCGAAATAGAGGAGGCAACACACGCTACTAGTGTCCCAGTTACACCATTAATTTTCCTACTAGTGTCCCAGTTTATTTTTTTCATTATTACATAATTTCAACGATTTTGTTATTAGGTCTTAAGAATAATTTTAATTCGAATCTTATAGAGAAATTTGGTAGCTAATTCACTTTTAAAGTATTCGAATAAGTTTTTTCTAACTTTTAGTGTAACCAATGTTCATAAAAAATTATTAAAATTAATTCATTATAGAGATTTGTATGATTTAATATATTGTTGCGTTAATTTTGTCCAAGAGTGTATATATATATATATATATATATATATATATATATATATATATATATATATATATATATATATATATATATACGAGGCTGGTTTGAAAAGTCCGTGCAAAAATAAAAACTACTTATGTGTTTGGGGTAAACCTTTTTTATTTTCGACATAGTCTCCTTTTAGGCTTATACACTTCGTCCAACGATGTTCTAGTTTGTTGATCCCTTCCGAATAATAGGATTTCTCCAAGTCTGCAAAATATCCATTAGTGTCTGCAATCACCTCCTCGTTTGAATAAAATCTTTGTCCCGCCAGCCATTTCTTCAAATTGGGGAACAAATAGTAGTCCGAGGGAGCCAAGTCTGGAGAATAGGGGGGATGTGAAACGAGTTGGAATCCTATTTCCATTAATTTTGCGACCACAACTGCTGAGGTGTGTGCTGGTGCGTTGTCGTGATGGAAAAGGACTTTCTTGTGGGCCAATCGCGGGCGTTTTTCTTGCAGCTCGGTTTTCAAACGGTCCAATAACGATGAATAATATTCTCCTTAATAGTATTACCCTTTTCCAGATAGTCGATGAGGATTATCCCTTGCGAATCCCAAAAGACAGTCGCCATAACCTTTCCGGCCGAAGGAACGGTCTTCGCCTTTTTTGGTGCAGATTCCCCCTTGGTAACCCATTGTTTAGATTGTTGTTTGGTCTCAGGAGTATAGTTATGTATCCATGTTTCATCCACAGTGACGAAACAACGCTTAAAGTCCTCCGGATTCTTCTGGAACAGCTGCAAACCATCCTTGCAACACTTCACACGATTCCGTTTTTGGTCAAGCGTGAACAATCGCGGCACCCATCTTGCGGATAGCTTTCTCATGTCCAAATGTTTATGCAAAATATTATGTACCCGTTCAGTCGAGATGCCCACAGCACTAGCAATCTCACGCACCTTAACTCTTCTGTCATCCATCACCATATCATAGATTTGATCAATGATTTCTGGAGTCGTAACCTCCACAGGCCGTCCAGAACGTTCAGCGTCACTTGTGCCCATATGGCCAGTCCGAAAATTTTGAAACCACTTATAAACTGTTCTAATCGAAGGTGCAGAGTCACCATAATGTTTATTAAGCTTCTCTTTAGTCTCCTGAGGCGTTTTGCCTTTCATAAATTAATGTTTAATCGCCACACGAAATTCTTTTTCGTCCATTTCTTGAAAATCACTCGACTTCCTTGATTCACACGAATGCCAAACACAAAGAAATAGACCAATATGGCTGAAACTTGGTGTGCGTTCATTCAAGAGATGCTACTAACGAAACATGACCTCGATACGCGCCGGTGGTGCCATCTCTCGGACTTTGCACGGACTTTTCAAACCAGCCTCGTATATTTAAGACAAATGAAGCTAGACGCCAAGCTCCTGGCGCTGACGGAACACCTGCCATAGTACTAAAAAATGCGTAAGAGAACTAACATTACTTTTTTATAGAGTTTTCAACCTATCCTAAGGAAAAGAAATATTTTCTTCCTGGTAGATACCCCAAAAAAAGGCAAGAAGACCTTCCCGAAGAACTACTGATCAGTTGCACTGCTTTCAATAATATCGAAAAGGCTGTCAATCAGCATCTTCTAAAATATTCTGAATGATTCAATATTGTTGACGATCATCAATATGGTTTTCGCAAGCAAAGATTAACAGGTAATCTTCTAACTTATGTAACGCATGTTTGAAATAATGCAACTGAACACTTTGGAGAATCTCGAGCGGTTGCATTTAATATATCCAAGGCATTCAACCGTGTTGGGCCCAAGGGATTGGTGGCTAAGCTGCGCTCTTATGGTTTGTCTGAAAAGTTCTGTTTATCGCTCTCATGTTTCTTGAGAGAGATTTCTTTACGAGAGGCGGTCGACGGAATTCGTTCTAACACCTTCACTATCAACGCCAGTGTGCCATTAGGCTCCATACTGTCTCCTACTCTCTTTCTCATGTACATTAACACTGACATGTGACTTAGATACGGCATTTTATTTAACAAGAGAAACTGTTGTACATGACTGTACTATAACATGGAACAAAGAGCAGTAATTAAATTTTAAGTAAAACTTATTGCAGCAGCCTCTGAAACAATCAAAATGATTATTTCTCAACTCAATAATAAAAGTTTTTGAATTTGAGTTATAAAGCTTTTTGAATCAAAATTTAAGAGAAAGACTGGAAGATGTCGAATACACGTGAAAACTATCAATTCGCATACCCCACACCATTTAAAGGATTCGGGAATTTATAGCATACTAGCCATGCCTGCGGCTTGATTCACTAGTATCACCACTGCTTATTCCTTATGTTACCTAAATCAAATATATCGTATAACCTGACCAGGGAACCTGTGTAGGGATTTAAAAAAAAACACGTAAATCAGATAAGTGATTCTCGAATGATAAGCACAGTAACGGACAGACAGAGAGATGTTGCGCTTTATTTTTTATTATATAGATTATTATTATATAACCTGGCCAAAGAACATATGTATGAATTAAGAAAAACCACGTAAATCGGATAAGTGGTTCTCGCGTGATAAGCGCACTTACGGACAGACAGACAGACAGAGAGATGTTGCGTTTTATATATTATATTCTTTGCTACATAATATTGTTCCATATTTAACGGTTTAGGCAGCGTATTGCAAGAGAGCGTGCTAGCGGCAAACTTTTTTCTGATTTGATTCGTTATTATCGTCACTACTTATTCCTTATATTATATAACGTAATAAAATATATATCTATAATCTGGTCAGTGAGTATATGCATGTATTAAAAAAAATCACGTAAATGGGATAAGTGGTTCTCGAGTGATAAGCGCACTAACGGACAGACAGACAGAGAGACGTTGTATTTTATATACCATATATTATAGAAGATTATAGATAACCTGGCCAGAGAAAAATGTATGAATTAAAAAAAAAAATCCGTTCTCAAGTCGAAAGCGCGCTAACGGACAGACAGACAGACGGAGAAATGTTGCATTTTATATCTATTATAATCTTTGCTACATGATATTGTCCCATATTTAATCGTTTAGGCAGTGTATTGCAAGAGAACGTGTTAGCGGCAAACTTTTTTCTGACTTGATTTACTATTATCGTCACTGCTGATTCCGTATGTTACCTAACGTAATAAAATACATCCTATACCCTGACCCTTGAACATATGTATGTTTAAAAAAAAAAGCACGTAAATTGGATAAGTTGTTCTCGAGTGATAAGCGCACTAACGGACGGACAGACAGACAGAGAGACAGAGAGACGTTGCATTTTATATATATCTATACTTTGCCGAGCCTCCCCAATTAAGATTGTATTTTATAATATATATATATATATATATATATATATATATATATATATATATATATATATATATATATATATATATTGTTGGCTACATGATACTGTTTCAAATTCAATTGCTTAGGCAGTGTATTGCAAGAGAACGCGCACACTAACGGACAGACAGACAGACAGATAGAGATGCATTTCATATACATATATTATAGATATAGATATTCTTTGCTACATGATACTGTTCCATATTTAATGCTCTAGGCATTGTATTGCAGGAAAACGCGCTAGCGGAAAACTTTTTTCCGACTTGATTCACTATTATCGTCACTGCTTATTCCTTATGTTACCTAGCGTAATAAAGTATAGCCTCTAACCTGGCCAGAGAACATATGTATGTTTAAAAAAAAAAAGCACGTAAATCGGATAAGTGGTTCTCCAGTGATAAGCGCACTAACGGACAGACAGGCAGACAGACGCTCGTCTGTGCACTTATTGATGCTTCACTATCGTCTAATGCTCGCTTACGCCCACTTAAGAATTGATGCATGATTCTGTATAAATTTGCTGCCATGAATACTTAATACCTTGAATTTCAATTAACACGTAAATTACTACATACACATTCACGATAGATCCGATAGCAGTAGAAGGATCAACTCGACTGAGACGGGCTGTAATTGAACGAGGTGCAGCATTTATACTCTTCTGGACAGACTTACCTAATGTTCGAGACAACTCGGAACTTCTCGCGAAGCCGCTACCGATACGGTACAACATATATATATATATATATATATATATATATATATATATATATATATATATATATATATATATATATATATATATATATATATATATATATATATATATATATATATATATATATATATATATATATATATATATATATATATATACATATATGTATATATATATATATATATATATATATATATATATATATATATATATATATATATATGTATATATATATATATATATATATATATATATATATATATATATATATGTACATTTTTCTACTTAAGTATTTTAAATACATTTTTTTATTTTTATCTAACGAAAACAAATATATCAAAACGATTAGTACTTATTTTTCATGTGCACTAAAAACAATCGTGAAATGTAGAAAAATTTCCTCATTTCTGCTTATTCGACTATTAATGATATAATTTGAGTTTAATCAAGATTTTTGCAAAATTATGAAATCGAAATACTTTGCTCCCCTTGGGCAAAGTCTTATATTCGGTCTTAGTAAATCATCAATATTTAAACTCAGGTTTATTGCACGACAGATATTTTAAAAGTTACATATGTTGATCACAAATCCTATAATAACAGGCTAGTTCCAGAGGCAGAACATCAAATTTGGGATATACTGTGTATGGGGATATAATTTGCTAGGTGTCTATTATTATCTATTAGCAGTTAGGGCAGGGGTTCCCTAACTGTGCGTCGCGGCGCTATCCTAGGGGAGTCGCGAGATGATACGCAGAGGTCGCCTGCACGCGACATAATGAGCTAGTGCGCGGCGGAGCACGCATCTCATCAGCGACTTAGTAAGCCAGCCCCTCCAATTCCCTGAGCTTTCGTTCGTTCATCGTTCGGTCTTTTGTTTCGGCGCTTTATTTATTCGTCGATTACAAGCATTGATGAATACAGTGTTTTGATTTCAAGTCGGTTATATTTAATTTACGCGCGCGTATTTCTTTTCTTAAAATGGATAACTTTATGCAAATAAATAGAAAACGTGTTGAAGACGCAGGAAAGAGTAGAAAAGAAACTGTAAAAAACGAAAAAAAATACAGAAAATATTATGACCAATATTTACCTACGTTAGCAAAGGAAATATGGAATTTCCCCAATGTGTTGTTTGTCATAAGGTGGTGGCAGCTGAGAAAGTATGTCTCCTAATAAATTGAAACGTCATTTAGAAATAACTAATTTTACAAGAAAAACCGCGATATTTTTTTGCGAGAAAATTGCGAGTACTGAAACATCAGTCGACATCCTTGCTTTCCAGAGTATATCTATTCCTTCCAAAGCACTGCTCGCCTCTTACATGATCGCTCACCGTATTGCCAAATGTAAGAAATCACATACGATTGCTGAAGATCTTATTTTACCTGCAGCGATTGATATGGTATCAGTGATGATTAGAGAATCGGCGGCTAAAGAAATAAAAAATATTCTTTTTCTAACAATACGATTAGTCGTCGCATATTAACATATCTGAAGACATTAGTGAGCAAACTGTGGAAAATCTTTTTGGTTTATTTGCCATTCAACTGGATGAAGTGACAGACAGTAATAACGACACTCAATTAATATGTTACATGTGGTACATGGAAGAAACAAATGTACGTTAGGATTTATTATTTTGCAGAAAAATGACTGATACCGGTAAGGCTAGTGATTTGTTTGAGATCATAAATTCATACATGGGAGATAATAACATTCAATGGGAGAAGTGTGTCGGTGTGTGTACGGATGGAGCTTGCGCGATGTCAGGGCAGTATGGAGGACTTTAAGCTCTCAATAAAACCAAATCTCCAAATGTAAAATAGACACATTGCGTCATACATAGGGAGGCCCTGACTGCAAAAAATATTTCACCTGAATTAAATTTTATGATGAATATAATTATTAAAGTACTGAACTTCATAAAAATAAGACCCGTGAAGGCATGATTGTTATATAAGCTTTGTGAAGATTTGGCTGTTGAGCACATATCTTTACTTTATTAATGTAACTCTCGTTGGTTGTCAAGAGGTAACGTACTCTCACGTGTACACGAATTAATAAATGAGTTGTACACGTATTTATTGACAGAATCGCATCGTGACGCAGAAAAGTTCAAAAATACTAAATTCTTAATAAAATTAGCATATCATTGCGACATATTCAAGAAATTAAATGTCCTTAATAAATCGTTGCAAGGAAACGAAACGCATATACTGTAACTGACCGATAAAATTGCAGCGTTTCAAAAGAAGTTGCTGTTGTGGAAAAAAAAAATAGAAAAGGGGAAAGAAAATACTGACTGTTTTCCTCTTTTGAAAGGCTTTCTGAAAGAAAAATCTATTTAAAATCTGGAGCCAAGTTTGCAATTGATATCTATCCGACACTTATCAACATTAAGCACCCATTTTAATAAATATTTTCCAGAGAATCTGTACCAATACGACTGGATTAAAAAGCCATTCTAATCGACCCCACCACCATCTATACTTTCAACAGTCGAGGAAGAACAGCTGTCAGAACTATCTTGCGTTACGAGCCCAAAACTACGATTCGATAAAGACAAACTGTTTCAATTTTAGAGCAATGCATTCCAAGAATATCCTACTATCAGTACTGGGGCTTTGAGGGTTCTTTTACCATTTACTACGTCGTACTTGTGTGAAACTGACTTTTCTGCAGTTGCAGTAATCAAATGGAAGTATAGGTCACAAATAAATTTAGAAAAGAAATGAGAGCAGCAATTTCAAATCAATCAATCAATCCCGATTTGAGAAGTTATGCTCAGAAAAGCAAGCTCATCCTTCTGATTAATTATATTGTTTGTAGTTTCTTTTATGTTTTCTAATAAATAATAATTAAAATTCTATATTCTTTGGAGTTTTCTTTGAATAATAAAGTAATTTTATTGTCTGCTAGAACTATCTTCTTTTAGAAGGGCGTCGCAAAAAAATTGCAACCCGCAAAGGGAGTCGCAGTAAAAAAAAGATTGGGAACCCCTGAGTTAGGGTAAGATATATAATAGTTCTCATGCCAGCCCAAAAAAATCTAAAATAGTTCACTCTATATAGCTACAAAATTCTAAAATAATAAATTTGCCAAAGATATTGATAATTCATTACGCAATACGATAATGAATGTGTTTTGCAACTGATGTGAATCGACATAATTAGACCAATTCTTTTCAAATAGGGGTGGTTAAAATTAATTTATTTCTTTAAAATTGAGTTCTGTGTTAATACAGTTTGTTAAAATGATCGAAGGATCAATAATTAGTGTTTTTACAGGTATTTATTTACATATATATTTTTTACATCAGTAAATATGGCAAATACATAAATATATTTTATTCTTGTTTCTTTTAGTTAGGTATTAAGACTAGTTTCCTAATTACTAATAAATAAAAGTAAGTTTATAAATATACATACATATATATACATATACATATATATACATATATACATATATATATATATATATATATATATATATATATATATATATATATATATATACATATATATATATATATATATATATATATATATATATATATATATTATATATATATATATATATATATATATATATATATATTTTTATATATATATATATATATATATATATATATATATATATATAAATATATATAAACTTGATTGGTTTTTCTTGGGTACTTAGGTTCTTTTGGAAAACACAAACTAGTTTATTTGACGTTTCGCCTTATTTTTTTTTAGGCATTTTCAAAAATTCTTTATTTTTTAATATTCATTCTAAAATTAGAAAACATAAGGTTAAAATCCTTTAAGTCAAATTACACTTTTAAAAACATATAGCATTTTTACGCACACTCGGACATTTAAAATATTACACCATAACAAAAATAAAAAACAATTTACTAACGTGTATATACCCTGAAAGGCAACTATTTGTGTGTTTGTGAATTTCAAATTCTATATTTCTTTCAGCATATCGTGTCTCGTACTTTTTACTGATTTTTTTAAAATTTTATTATCTATAATGGGTGTCTTAACGAAAAAACTATTATTGATGTTAAGTATATATACCATTTTGTATTATTAAGAGGATATGCATGCCAGCATGTTTATTTTTTAATTAAATTTGTGTAGATATGACTGATTCCTTTTATGTCAGTCCTATCATTCACAGTGTTTTCATCTTTTTTTATTTCAATCATCTCTTTGATTTGTAGTTTGGCATAATTCCGCTCTTTGCAGAGGACCTTGGTTTCATTGAATTTAAAGTCATGTTTTTCTTCTACTTCATGTTTACTGAGGGCAGTGGAAGCATTTCTAGTATATTTGTGTCCATTCAGTCTGTTTTTTAGTAACTGAGAAGTCATGCCAATATATTTCTTCGGACAATTCGCACACGGTATTGCATACACAACATTAGATTCATTCATTGTGGGGATATGGCTTTTTAAGTTTGTAAATAATGAACTTAGTTTATTTTGAGTTTTATGGCAAACTATAATGTTATATTTTTTCAAGACCCATTTCAGCTTCTCAGAAAGTTCTTTTGTATAAGGAAGTAGTAAAAATTTATCACAGTTTTGTTTACTATTTTTGGTGTTGTTTTTTGAGTTATTATAAAACTTGTATATTCTCTTTTTTATTGTTCGATTGATGTCATTCTCTTTAAAATTGTTTTGTATTAAGACAGTTTTTACTTTTTTTAGCGCGTCTGGTCTTAGTTCAGGGGAAGTCAATTTTATTGCTCGGTCTGTTAGGCCTAGACGAAAGAAAAGCTAAAAATCTAATAATAAACAATGCTGTGACACCTAAAATTTATGGCTTACCCAAACTACACAAACAAGGTACCCCATTAAGACCCATTGTTTCATGTATACAATCGCCATTATACAATTTATCTAAATACTTAGCCAACTGTCTATCCAACATATCCGGTAAAAATGAACATTTTATTAAAGATTCTTTCGACTTTAAAACTTTCATCGACACAGTGAGAATCCCATCGAATTATAAACTTTTATCGTTTGATGTAACATCTTTATACACGAACATTCCAAATGAACTAGTTAAAACCGTTATTAATGAAAAATGGGATCTACTACAAGAACACACAACAATTTCAAAAAGAAATTTTCTGGACGCCATAGATCTCACATTGAACACCAACTATTTTCAATTTAAAAATAGATTTTATAAACAAATCGACGGTTGTGCCATGGGTTCCCCCATTTCATCAGTCATTGCTCAACTAGTAATGGAATACCTGGAAGAACAAGTCATTAAAAAAATAAAAGGTAACATATTGTTTTTCAAGAGATTCGTAGATGATTGTTTATTAGCAGCCCAAAATGATAAAATTACCGAAATTCTATACAAATTTAATAGCTTCCACAAAAAAATACAATTTACATCAGAAATTGAAAAGGATGGTAAAATAAATTTTCTAGACCTGACTCTTATCAGAAAGCAAGATAAAATCCTTACAGAGTGGTACACAAAACCTTCTTGGTCAGAGAGATATTTGAATTTTCACTCTAGTCATGCAATGTCCCAGAAAATCAGCGTTATAGTGGGCCTAACAGACCGAGCAATAAAATTGACTTCCCCTGAACTAAGACCAGACGCGCTAAAAAAAGTAAAAACTGTCTTAATACAAAACAATTTTAAAGAGAATGACATCAATCGAACAATAAAAAAGAGAATATACAAGTTTTATAATAACTCAAAAAACAACACCAAAAATAGTAAACAAAACTGTGATAAATTTTTACCACTTCCTTATACAAAAGAACTTTCTGAGAAGCTGAAATGGGTCTTGAAAAAATATAACATTATAGTTTGCCATAAAACTCAAAATAAACTAAGTTCATTATTTACAAACTTAAAAAGCCATATCCCCACAATGAATGAATCTAATGTTGTGTATGCAATACCGTGTGCGAATTGTCCGAAGAAATATATTGGCATGACTTCTCAGTTACTAAAAAACAGACTGAATGGACACAAATATACTAGAAATGCTTCCACTGCCCTCAGTAAACATGAAGCAGAAGAAAAACATGACTTTAAATTCAATGAAACCAAGGTCCTCTGCAAAGAGCGGAATTATGCCAAACTACAAATCAAAGAGAAGATTGAAATAAAAAAAGATGAAAACACTGTGAATGATAGGACTGACATAAAAGGAATCAGTCATATCTACACAAATTTAATTAAAAAATAAACATATGCATATCCTCTTAATAATACAAAATGGTATATATACTTAACATCAATAATAGTTTTTTTCGTTAAGACACCCATTATAGATAATAAAATTTTAAAAAAATCAGTAAAAAGTACGAGACACGATATGCTGAAAGAAATATAGAATTTGAAATTCACAAACACACAAATAGTTGCCTTTCAGGGTATATACACGTTAGTAAATTGTTTTATATTTTTGTTATGGTGTAATATTTTAAATGTCCGAGTGTGCGTAAAAATGCTATATGTTTTTAAAAGTGTAATTTGACTTAAAGGATTTTAACCTTATGTTTTCTAATTTTAGAATGAATATTAAAAAATAAAGAATTTTTGAAAATGCCTAAAAAAAATAAGGCGAAACGTCAAATAAACTAGTTTGTGTTTTCCAAAAGAACCTAAGTACCCAAGAAAAACCAATCAAGTTTATGTAAACAAAAGGTTCAACAAAAAAATTATTATATATATATATATATATATATATATATATATATATATATATATATATATATATATATATATATAAATATATATATATATATATATATATATATATATATATATATATATATATATATATATATATATATATATATATATATATATATATATATATATATATATATATATATATATATATATATATATATATATATATATATATATATATATATATATATATATATATATATATATATATATATATATATATATATATATATATATATATATATATATATATATATATATATATATATATATATATATATATATATATATATATATATATATATATATATATATATATATATATATATATATATATATATATATATATATATATATATATATATATATATATATATATATATATATATATATATATATATATATATATATATATATATATATATATATATATATATATATATATATATATATATATATATATATATATATATATATTTATATATATATATATATATATATATATATATATATATATATATATATATATATATATATATATATATATATATATATATATATATATATATATATATATATATATATATATATATATTATATATATATATATATATATATATATATATATATATATATATATATATATATATATATATATATATATATATATATATATATATATATATATATATATATATATATATATATATATATATATATGTATATATATATATATATATATATATATATATGTATATATATATATATATATATATATATATATATATATATATATATATATATATATGTATATATATATATATATATATATATATATATATATATATATATATATATATATATATATATATATATATATATATATATATATATATATATATATATATATATATATATATATATATATTTATATATATATATATAAATATATTTATATATATATATATATATATATATATATATATATATATATATATATATATATATATATATATTATATATATATATATATATATATATATATATATATATATTTATATATATATATATATATATATATATATATATATATATATATATATATATATATATATATATTTATATATTTATATATATATATATATATATATATATATATATATATATATATATATATATATATATATATATATATACATGTACATATATATATATATATATATATATATATATATATATATATATATATTTATTGTAAAGCAGACAACATAGACAGAAGTCCATATTTCAGCAGTTTACTAGCCGTTCTCTTGTCCGTCAAATCTATCCTGAGAGAGGTTTCGTCGTATCACGGCTCGTCAGTCAAGCTAGGATTGACAAATAAGAGAACGGAATCAACTGGTACTTATCCCAGAAGTTACGGAGTACGATGGTAGGATACAACGAATTTAAATTTCAACGTTCGAAAGCCTTGCCCCCACCCCCACGCCAATAACTCTAAATGTCTGTGCAAAGTTTCTGGGTACTTATATAAATAAAAATTCCACAGGAAGTAAATACTTCATTTCTCGTACGAGTATCATAGGATTTTTAGAGTTCAAAAAAGAATTCAAAACATCATTTTTAATTTGTGTGCTCGTGAGTAATGAAAAAATGTTTTCGTCAGTTTTAATATTTTTATTTATAGAGGCCAGTATACATTAACATTAGGAAATATAGCGTTGTAACCATAAATGGCAAACCCAAAGCGAGAATAATTTATTGGTTCCGAGACACAGAACTACTATTTTTAAAAACTTGTCGAAAACTCAATGGACTATAATTCCATAATACTACATAAAAAATTTCGAGAGGCATCAAAAACTTGAGTCTGAACAAGTTAAAGACCAAAATAAAATATCTCTTAGTAGAAAATGCATACTACTCTATTAATGAATTCATGAAATAACCGGAGATACTGACACTAATATAACAGGAATTGGTTAAAAGATAAAGATCTGAAATAAACGTGGTTCAACCTTGATCTAACTCTGTACTTGCAGATTGTTGTCTTGTTTTATGCTTTCAATTTATTTACAATTCTTCGTTTTTGTTTGTTCTTTTATCCTACTGCTGCTTTGTTTTATTTATTTTCAAAAAAGAGTTAAAGAGTATCATGTTCTATTTTCCGGAGTTAACGTCTAGGTGCAGTAATAGTATATTAAATTTTATTGAAAGAAGATCTGTATTTCGAGGCGCTATTTGAGCCATAGACTCAACAGACTTGTGAACGTGAGTGTTCTCTTGACGGAACAAAACTTTCTTTCTCAGTAATTCTGGACGTTTCTCATTAATTTCTTGACTTAAACGGTGCAATAGTAAGTCGAGTTTATTGTTTCGCCTTTCGGAAGGTAGTCCACCATAATAATACCTTTAGCATCCCAAAAAACTGACGCCATCACTTTTCCAGCCGGCAGAATTGCCTTCGCTTTCTTTGGGGTCGGTTTACCAGATTTTTTCCAATGCTTGGATTGTAGTTTTGACTCTGGAATATAGTAGTGAACCCAGATTTCGTCCATTGTCACAAACCTGTTAAGAAAATGTTGCGGATCAGCCTCAAACATCTCCAAACAGTCGCGAGAAATCGTGAGTCGAATTCGTGTTTATTCAACTGAAATCAATCTGGGGACCCACCTGCGGGAACCATAGGAAATCCGAGTTCGTTAGCAATGATGTTTTGTGTTCGTTCATACGAGATGCCTATAGTATCTGCAATCTCTTTGATAGTTAATCTACGGTCTTTCAATATGAGATCACACACTTTGCCGATGTTTTCTTCAATCGTAGACGTCGTGGGCCGGCCTGAGCGAGGGTCATCTTCGATGCTCTCTCGTCCACGTTTAAGTTCTACAACCCATTTTTTCACAGTGGCATATGACGGAGCAGATTCCCCTAGTGTTGTTTTCATATCATCGTGGATCTCGTTTGGTGTTAATCTTTTTTTAAACAGGTACTTAATGACCGCACGTTGTTCAATTTTTTTCATTTTTCCAAAAACGCTGCACTTGGTCTCACTAAACTCGTTCTAGCCTAAAAACCACAAATTCTACAGCAACAAAATTTTACACTGTGATAACCAAAGAAAGTATGAACTTATTGAGGGTACTATAATAAAAATATTATAATTATTTTTTGATGAGGCCGCGAACTTTTCGATCCATCCTTGTACATTGTTAGCGAAACGGATTGTACTTAAAAATAAAAATATTGGAAATTGTGTGTTTAAATAACCAGTTTTTTGTTGTATTTAAATATATATATATATATATATATATATATATATATATATATATATATATATATATATATATATACTCGTATATATATATATATATATTTATATATATATATATATATATATATATATATATATATATATATATATATATATATATATATATATATATATAATCGTATATCCCTTCTATCATATGATGTAGGACAGTTATACATTCTCCTTTTTTTCCCTCTCAATCTCCACATATAAACTTCTTCCATCTGTCTTTATTCTTTGCCATTTTCACTGCTTACTTCCAGGATTTTCCCTTCTCCTTAAGTATACTTCCAATACTCCCATTCCAGGTTTGTCTAGGTCTTCCTCGCTTCTGTTTATATATATATATATATATATATATATATATATATATATATATATATATATATATATATATATAATCGTATATCCCTTCTACCATATGATGTAGGGCAGTTATACATTCTCCTTTTTTTCCCTCTCAATCTCCATATATGAACTTCTTCCATCTGTCTTTATTCTTTGCCATTTTCACTGCTTACTTCCAGGATTTTCCCTTCTCCTTAAGTATACTTCCAATACTCCCATTCCAGGTTTGTCTAGGTCTTCCTAGCTTCTGTTTTCCCTGTATTCGGGCTTCATACACTTGTTTCACCTGTCTATCATCCTTCATTCTCTGTACATGTCCCCACCATCCCAGCTGTCTTTGTTGTATATATTCCATAATTTCTTGTACTCTCAGCCTTCTCCTCATTTCTGTATTCCTTATTCTGTCCTTCCGTGTAACTCCTTGTACTGCTCTCAGGTATTTCATTTCGACGGCTTGTATCTTGTTTTTCTGCATGTCTGTTAGGGTCTATGATTCACACCCATATGTCAGGATTGTCCTAAAAATTGCCTTAAACACTTTTATTTTTGTTTGTTTAGTCACCTCTTTCTTCCTAATGAATTTATTATTTATTGCATAGTAAAGTTTGTTCATTTTTTCGATTCTTTCATTAATTTCTTTGCCTTGTTTTCCAGTTTCATGCATTATTACTCCCAGATACTTATATTGTTCCACTTGTTGTATTTTATTCCCTTCTATGTAAATGTTGTTTGTTGGTTTTCCATTGTCATTACTTTTGTTTTATCTATATTAATTTTCATACCTTCTTCCTTAAACGCTTTATTCCAGATATGGAGGTTTCCTTGTAATTGTCTCTCATTTTCCGCCACCAGCACAATATCATCAGCAAAAGCCGCTTCAGATACTTCTATTCTTTTCAGCTTCCAGTATCCTATTGTCATTCTTTTCACTTTTATTTCGCATTTCTTGATTATTTCATCCATGTATACAGTGAACAATGTTGGGCTCAAGCTTCCTCCCTGCCTCAAACTTTCCTGTGTTGTAAATCCCTCCTACTTCATGTTGTTTTTTTATTACATACTGCACATTGTTGCTGTATATTCCCTTGATTATTCTTATTGTCTTTTTGTTTATCCCTTTGTTTTCTAGGCTTTTCCACACTTTATTTCTCGGCACACCGTCAAATGCTTTTTCTAAGTCTATGAAAGCGAGGTGTAGACTTTTATTTTGCCTGGTCTTTTTTCGATAATCTGTTTCAGTGTAAATATGTGGTCTTGTGTACTTCTTGCTGGTCTAAATCCACTTTGCGATTCCGATAGTTGTGGTTCTATTACTTTCTTTATCCTATTATTAATAATGCCTTCATAAATTTTGACAATTGTATTGTTGTATTTATAATATTATTTTTTGGTAATAATAATAACTGGTTAATATAGTTTAACCGCTATCGAATTATTAGATAATAAGAAAAATCTATTGCTTTAATTTCTTTAATAATAGGACATATTTTTTTTATTTTTTTTTATATTTTATTCATATTTTCGCTCAAAATAGATTGAAATTAATATTAAAATTATACGCAAGCCTGTTTTGTACTCTGATGGCAAAAACTTAAACTCAAAATTTTTGAGAAACAACACATAAAGCTATTTTTCCGAAAAATCATTATAATGTAATAAGTGTTTGGTGGAATGGACCCTTCACCTAATTGTAAGCAAAATATTGATATGTTGTTGATAAGATTAAAAAACATATTATTATTTAAGTAAACAAGAGTAATAAACTTCACCTATTTTCAAAGGGCTGTCAAAGTGAATGATACTAACCTGTGTTTTTTCTGTTTTATTAGTGGTTTTTCAATATGGTGGAATACTCAGTAATAAGTATCCTCATAGGTAATCAATTTATATATATTTTTCCATAATAGCTACAATATCGCTAAAAAAACGAAATATTTTTAAATATTGCTACAATTCAAAAAAGCAACATAAGTTATTAAGATAGTTATATTTATTGTTCTATTTATTGCGATTCATGTTTGATAAAAAATTATATTTTAAGTTAGCTTGCTTAAAAAGGAGTTGCTCAATTTATTACTGTCAGTATGTAATATTGTTCAGTTCTTGTAATATAATATACATCAAATTCTGCTAATGCATATATGTATAATATATATATATATATATATATATATATATATATATATATATATATATATATATATATATATATATATATATATTTATATATATATATATATATATATATATATATATATATATATACATATATATATATATATATATATATATATATATATATATATATATATATATATATATATTTATATATATATATATATATATTTATATATATATATATATATATATATATATATATATATATATATATATATACATAAAGTCAGGTCAATTTAATACTCAGTCAGTATGTAATATTGTTCAGTGGTTGTAACATATATGTGTTGTTGGTCTATATACGCTTCCGAACTATATCTATAATATATATAAAATGCAACGTCTCTCTGTCTGTCTGTCTTGTTGTTGTTCAGTTCTTGTAATATATATGTGTGTTTGTCTAGATACGCTTCCGAACCATCACATCAAATTCTGCTAATGCATATATGTATTATATATATATATATATATATATATATATATATATATATATATATATATATATATATATATATATATATATATATGTATATATATATATATATATATATATATATATATATATATATTTATATATATATATACATATATATATATATATATATATATATATATATATATATATATATATATAAAGTTTATCAATTTAATACTCAGTATGTAATATTGTTCAGTGGTTGTAACATATATGGGTTGTTGGTCTATATACGCTTCCGAACTATATCTATAATATATATAAAATGCAACGTCTCTCTGTCTGTCTGTCTTGTTGTTGTTCAGTTCTTGTAATATATATGTGTGTTTGTCTAGATACGCTTCCGAACCATCACATCAAATTCTGCTAATGCATGTATGTATAATATATATATATATATATATATATATATATATATATATATATATATATATATATATATATATATATATACGAGTATATATATATATATATATATATATATATATATATATATATATATATATATATATATATATATACGAGTATATATATATATATATATATATATATATATATATATATATATATATATATATATATACGAGTATATATATATATATATATATATATATATATATATATATATATATATATATATATATATTTATTATATATATATATATATATATATATATATATATATATATATATATATATATATATATATATATATATATATATATATATATATATATATATATATATATATATATATATATATATAAAGTTTATCAATTTAATACTCAGTATGTAATATTGTTCAGTGGTTGTAACATATATGGGTTGTTGGTCTATATACGCTTCCGAACTATATCTATAATATATATAAAATGCAACGTCTCTCTGTCTGTCTGTCTGTCTGTCCGTTAGTGCGCTTATCACTGGAAAACCACTTATCCGATTTACTTACTTTTTTTTTAAAACATACATATGTTCTCTGGCCAGGTTATAGGCTATATTTTATTACGATAGGTAGCATAAGGAATAAGCAGTGACGATAATAGTGAATGAAGTCGGAAAAAAGTTTGCCATTGATTGGGGACCCGGAATTGACCGGCGGCCTTGATTCGCTGGAACATCGAAGAACGGTTGGCGACTTGAGTCTGTTCTACAAGTATTTTCATGGAAAGTGTTCGAAGGATGTAGCCCGCTTAATTCCTCCCAAAGCGGTGCATGTTAGAAATACACGTCGCGCTGGTGCTTCGCATCCGTATGAGGTTCAGCTTGTTACTCCGCGTACAACCCTTTTCAAGCAATCTTTTATATGGAGAACGTCATCCCTTTGGAATAATTTGCCCAGCGCTGTGTTTCCCACCGAGTACAATTTACAGCGATTCAAGAACATGAATCGCTTTTTTTCCGCACTCGTGCCGCTCCTGGAGCGCTTTAGGGACTTCCCTGCAGCACGTGTGCTAGACAAATAAAAAAAAAAAAAAATTAGCGCGTTCCCTTGCAAAACTCAGTCTAAACCATTAAATATAGAACAATATTATGTAGCAGAGAATATATACAATCTATAATCTATAATATATATAAAATGCAATGTCTCTTTGTCTGTCTGTCTGTCCATTAGTGCGTTTATCAGACGAAAACCACTTATCCGATTTACGTGTCTTTTTTTAAATTCATACATATATTCTTTGGCCAGGTTATATAATAATAATAATAATCTATATCTACAACAAATATATATATACAAAATGCAACGTTTCTCTGTCTGTCTGTCTGTCTGTCTGTCCGTTAGTGAGCTTATCCCTCGAGAACCACTTATCCGATTTACGTGATTTTTTAAATTTATACATATGTTCTCTGACCAGGTTATAAATATATATTTTATTACATCTATAATATATATAAAATGCAACGTATCTTTGTCTGTCCGTTAGTGCGCTTATCACTCGAGAACCACTTATTCGATTTACGTGTCTTTTTTTTAATTCATACATTTGTTCTCTGGTCAGGTTATCTATAATCTTCTATCTATAATATATATAAAATGCAACGTCTCTCTGCCTGTCTGTCTGCCTGTCTCTCTGCCTGTCTGTCTGTCCGTCCGTTAGTGCGCTTATCACTGGAGAACCACTTATCCGATTTACGTGCTTTTTTTTAAAATATAAATATTTTCTCTGGCCAGGTTATAGGATATATTCTATTGCGTTAGTTAACATAAAGAATAAGCAGTGACGATAATAGTGAATCAAGTCGGAAAAAGGTTACCATTAACGCGTTGCAATACACTGCCTTAACCTTTAAATATGAAATAATATCATGTTGCAAAGAATATAATATATATAAAATGCAACGTCTCTCTGTCTGTCTGTCTGTCCGTCCGTTAGTGCGCTTATCACTTGAGAACCGCTTATCCGATTTACGTGTTTTTATAAATTTATACATATGTTTTATATAATTCGATATAAGCCTAGATAATGGAAGATAAGGTGAGATAATGGGAGATATGTATAAATAATGGGAGATAAGCAGAGATAAAATAATCGGAGTTATGGTAAGATAATGGGAGATAAGGAGAAATAATGGGAGATAAGGAGAAATAATGGGAGATAAGGAGAAATAATGGGAGATAAGGAGAAATAATGGGAGATGAGCAGAGATAAGCCTAGATAATGGAAATTATGCAGAGATAATAATAATATATATAGAATGCAACGTCTCTCTGTCTGTCGTTATAAGCCTAGATAATGGAAGATAAGGTGAGATAATGGGAGATAAGTATAAATAATGGAAGATAAGCAGAGATACGATAATCGGAGTTATGGTGAGATAATGGGAGATAAGGAGAAATAATAGGAGATGAGCAGAGATAAGCCTAGATAATGGAAATTATGTAGAGATAATAATATTATATAGAATGCAACGTCTCTCTGTCTGTCCGTTAGTGCGCTTATCACTTGAGAACCGCTTATCCGATTTACGTATTGTTATAAATTTAGACATGTGTTTTATATAATTCGATATAAGCCTAGATAATGGGAGATAAGGTGAGATAATAGGAGATAAGTATAAATAATGGGAGATAAGGAGAACTAATGGGAGATAAGCAGAGATAAGATATTGGGAGTTATGGTGAGATAAGTGGAGATAAGGAGAAATAATGGGAGATAAGTAGAAATATTGCGAGATAAGTCGAGATAAACCTAGATAATGGGAGATAAGGAGAAATAATGGGAGATAAGGAGAAATAATTGGAGATAAGGATAAATAATGGGAGATGAGCAGAAATAAGCCTAGGTAATGGAAATTATGTAGAGATAATGGGAGATAAGAAGAAATAATGGGAAATAAGGGGAAATAATGGCAGATATTTTATTACGTTAGGTAACATAAGGAATAAGCAGTGACGATATTAGTGAATCAAGTCCACGCGCGCGGAGCTGCGGGCACGGCTAGTATATATATATATATATATATATATATATATATATATATATATATATATATATATATATATATATATATATATATATATAAATAAATTTATATAACACGTAGGCTGAAAAGTTTTTGGTCTGACACATAGATGTCGCCCTCTTTAAAAAATCCATATGATTTTTAGGAGGTACCAACCTTCAAACAATACGTGTCAAAATTTTATGACATTTTGACGATTAGTTTACCAGTTACAGTGGTTTTAGTGACGCTACTTCTGATATTTTCAAAACAATGGAAAAAGTCGAATTTCGTGTGTTGATTAAACACTATTTTTTGATGGGAAAAAATACCGTTCAAGGAAAGCAATGGCTTGATGAGTGTTACGGAGACTCTGCCCCTCAACATTTATCGGTATGCTGAATTTAAACGCGGTCGTATAGATACAAATGATGCTGAACGCTCTGGACGCCCAAGTGACGTGGTTACACCGGAAAACATCAGAAAAATGCACAAAATTGTTTTGAATGAGCGTAAAGTGAAATTGCTGAGTGGATAGCAGCTGGTGAAAGCCATCCAAAGCGACCAAAGACACAACAGTCGGCTGGAAAGGTTTTAGCCTCTGTATTTTGGGATGCGCATGGAATAATTTTCCTCGACTATGCTGAGAAGGGAAAAAAGCATCAATAGCGAATATTATATAAACTTATTGGTGCGTTTGAAGGCAGAAATCCCAAAGAAACGACCCCAAATGAACAAGAAAAATGTGCTTTTTCATCAAGACAATGCACCGTGTCACAAGTCAATGGTTACGATGGCAAAATTGCATGAACTGAAGTTCGAATTGCTTCCTCATCCCCGTATTCTTCAGATTTGGCCCCCAGCGGCTATTATTTATTCGCAGACCTCAAAAAAATGCTCACGGGAAAGAGATTTGGCACCAATGAAGAAGTTATCGTCGAAACTGAGACCTATTTTGAAGGCAAAGACAAATTCTTCTACAAGAAAGGTATAAAAATGTTAGAAAAGCGTTTTATTGATTGTATCGCTCTTGAAGGAGACTATATTGATGAATAAAGTAGAATTTTGCAAAAAAAAATGTTTTAAGTAGCTAGACTAAAAACTTTTCACCCTACGTGTTGACACCTTTTTAGCTACGCCAAGCTTTCGAAAATATTTAATTTTGTTCCTCAGTGCTACAATTATAGTAGATTATCAGTATTTTTGAGATTCAAAGGAAAGAATAACTCGTATTTTATTCACAACATTAAAGTACTTACTGCTAAGTGAGGTGTTCAGGAATCACTATTTTGAGGGGGTACATTATTACACTTATTTATTAGAAAAAAAACATGAGAAAACCTCGACATAATCCTCTCTGGGAAATATAATATGCCTTTACTCCATTTTGTTAGTATGGTGCAAAAGAATTGTGTTTTTCTAAAGTGATTTTAATTTATAAAGGATTTTTTTATTAATATGTTTTCTTGTCATTTTGTTAAGGGCAGCGTTTTTCTATCTTTTGATTAGGTTGTGGTTAATTTATATTTGAGAGTAGAATGAATTTTCAACAATGTTTGTTTCCAATCTTTACTGAAAACTGATGACCTTGGAATTTTTGTTTTTTTTATATACCAGATAAATTATTAAAGGTAATGCACTCGTGATAATTTTCGTTCAATCTATACCCCGTGGAGAATATTCCAGAATTTTTTCAAAATTTTTTGATCAGTACTTTTCGAGATAAGGGGGGGACGGCGATTTTTCGCGATATTTTAAAAATAATAAAAAGAAAAGTGTGCGGAAGTATTACATTATAAATATATTTTTTACTCGTGTTTTCACAAACTTTCATTTGACATGACACTCGATGACCTAGTATAATTTTTTTTTCACTGTCGATTTCACCCCCCAAAACTAACCCCTTAAGCCAAGATTTAACTTTCAAAATTACATGGCTCTAATGACGCCATCATTTCTTATATTATTACCAAATTTCAACTTTCTATGACAAATAGTTTCGAAGAAAAACGGGTGTGACAGACAGATAGACAGACAGACACCGAAGTCATCTTATAAGTGTTCCGTACGGAACACTAAATATATTCTAAAAGAGCGTATATTAAAAAACTGTGGGTAGGAGCAGGGACTTCCAGCCTTACGAATTGTATAAAGAATTACAAACAATGATCCCAAATTTACCAGACTTCATTAAAGATGTAAAACAGCTGCTCCAATACATAACAGAAAATAACTTAAAACAAATTTACCCAAATATTTATATTGTCATTCGAATTTTGTTGACAGTACCAGTAAATACAGCCTCCGTTGAAAGGAGCTACTCAAAATTAAAACTAATAAAAAAAACCGGTCAAGTGCAAGTTGAACTTGCGCAATTAGTGTTCCGTACGTTGATTGCTTTTAAAATAAAAAAGGTTGTAACGGAAGTATAAAATGATCAGTGACTTCACAAAACACACCCCAAATGAGTTTTCAACAAAGTTTATTTCCAATCTTTATTGAAAATTGATGACCTTGAAATTTCTGTTTTTTTTATATACCAGATAAATTATTACAGGTAATGCACTCGTGATAATTTTCGTTCAATCTACACCCCGTGGAGAATATTCCAGAATTTTTTCGAAATTTTTTGAAAAATACTTTTCGAGATAAGGTGGTGGACAGCGATTTTTCGCGATTTTTAAAAATAATACAAAGAAAACTGCGCGCAAGTATTACATTATATATATATTTTTTACTCGTGTTTTCACAAGCTTTCATTTGACACCACACTCGATTACCTAGTAAAAAAATTTTTTTTTCACTTCCGATTTCACCCCTCAAAACTAACCCCTTAAGTCAAAATTTAACTTTCAAAACTACATAGCTCTGATGAGACCATTAATTCCTATATTATTACCAAATTTCAACTTTCTATAAGAAAGAGTTTCGGAGAAAATCGGGTGTGACAGACGGACAGACAGACAGACAGACACCGAAGTGATCTTATAAGTGTTGTATACGGACACAACACAACAATGGGTCAGCAAAGGCTTTTAGCTGTGGCAGTTTTATCTAAGCAGATACAGCATCTAAGCTGAATTACGATAGAGTTCAGTAAGGCTAAAAGCAGGAAATTTCTGTTTCTTTAATTCCTTACTGTTACTACTCAGTACTGTTACTGTTAGTTAATAATGTTAGTTAAAGTGAATTTGACAGTTTCAAAAATTTTTTTCTCTATATAAAATCCGTTCTCTTGAGCCACCAGAGGGCCTCGCAAATTTATCTCGCCCATATCAAATTTACGTCTTGCCCCGCCACTGTTCACAAAACCAGAAAAGAATCTAAAAATACTATTGAAACTACTGAATATTTAAAGGTCCCATCCCCTGGTTAAAATTAAAAGTAATTTTTGGATTTTTCGACTTTAAAATCTCTGAAATAGCCATATAACATTACATATACGAGGCAATTCCTCTAATCTCCTTCCCATCCCTTATATGTTTTACTATAATAAATTTATGCCCAAAATTTTTTATTATCTCCAAAAAAAAAACAGGAAAAATTACTTATTACTATTAAAATCGTGCCAGGAACAGATGCAAAGAAATTATCGACGAAACCAAGAAGGTACACAATCAACGGATTAGAAACAAACTTCTCGCTTGTCCCGGCAATTCCAGGTCCTTTTGGTCAGTCGCTAAGGCAGTTAGTCAAAATTTCACCAAGTCCACCATACCACCACTTACACGCCAGATAATTCTATTGCAACGACACCTGTTGAGAAAGCGAACTTGTTGGCTGAACTCTTTGCTTCACATTCTACTGTCGATTTCCAAGGAAAAACACCACCTACTATTCCCATAGTGCAGTCAAGGATGCCCGATATTGTCTTCAGACAGCGTATCATAAAACGTATTTTGATGAAGCTAGACACCAAAAAGGCTTCTGGCGCTGACGGAATACCTGCCATAGTTCTCAAGAACTGTGCGAGGGAACTAACACCAGTTTTCTGTAGACTTTTCAACCTATCCTACAGAAAGGGAATATTTCCTTCCTGCTGGAAATGTGCCACAGTTCAGCCGATACCTAAAAAAGGCAAGAAGACCTTGCCAAATAACTACCGACCAATCGCACTACTCTCAATAATATCGAAAGTCATGGAAAAGGCTATCAATCAGCATCTTCTAAAATATCTTGAAGGATTCAACATTATTAGTGATCACCAATATGGCTTTCGTAAAAATAGGTCAACAGGAGATCTTCTGACTTATGTAACACATGTTTGGAACAACGCAATTGAACACTTTGGAGAATCTCGAGCGGTTGCTCTTGACATATCCAAGGCATTTGACCGTGTTTGGCACGATGGGCTGTTGGCTAAGCTACGTTCTTATGGTATGTCTGAAAAGTTCTGTTTGTGGCTCTCGTGTTTCCTCAGAGAGCGTTCTTTACGAGTGGCGGTCGACGGATTTCTTTCTAACACCTTCACTATCAACGCCGGTGTGCCCCAAGGTTCCATACTGTCTCCTACTCTCTTCCTCATTTATATTAACGATCTGCTGGAAAAGACCGAGAATCCAATCTACAGCTTTGCGGATGACAGTACACGTATCTCTTCATTCACTTTGAACGCTCGGACATCGACTACTCAGACGAATATCCGCAGACAGCAGGAGGTCGTTCAACTTAACAAAGACATGGAAGAAATTCTATCTTGGGGTGACAGTAACCAAGTGGAATTTAACGCTACAAAAACCTAGGCGGCAGTTTTTTCTAAAAAAGTTAACGTTGCAGAACCCGACATAATTATGTCGGGGCACTCCATCCCTCTAACATCGTCACTCAATCTGTTAGGCGTTAATTTGGGAGCAAATATGTCCTGGCATGAACATGTTGCAGGCATAGCAAGGAGAGCTTCTCAAAAGTTGGGAATATTGTTTCGAACCAGAAAGCTTTACACTCCACAACAACTGTTAATTCTTTACAAAGCTCAAATTCGACCAACTATGGAATACTGCTCCCATGTTTGGAGCTCCGCTCCCAAACATACACTGCATTTGTTGGATTCTATCCAGAGAAGAGCTGTTCGTCTGATTGGACACCCGGAACTGACCGACGGCCTTAATTCGCTGGAACATCGAAGAACAGTTGGCGACTTGAGCCTATTCTACAAGTACTTTCATGGAAAGTGTTCGAAGGATGTGGCCCGCTTAATTCCTCCCAGAGCGGTGCATGTTAGAAGTACACGTAGCGCTAATGCTTCACATCCGTATGAGGTTCAGCTTGTTACTCCTCGTACAACGCTTTTCAAGCAGTCTTTTATATGGAGAACAACATACCTTTGGAATGGTTTGCCCAGGACTGTGTTTCCCATCGAGTACAATCTACAGCGATTCAAGAACAACGTGAATCGCTTTCTCCGCACACGTGTCGCTCCTGTAGCGCTTTAGGGACTTCTCTGTAACACGTGTGCTAGACCCATAAAAAAAAAAAAAAAAAAAAAATTAAATTAAATTTATTAAAATAAATAGAAGCTCCTAATATAATTCTTCAAATACAATTTGATGTCTTAAAAGTAACAAATTTACAAAATAATTTCATTCTCACATATGAATAGTATATTACCACTAATCCGTTTATGACCTAGACATATTTAAGGGATTGTAATTGCAGAAGTAAATTCCACACCGAGTACTTTCAGGTAGAGGATGAGGGTTGATAAATGGGTGGTGGTACGCACCGGCCTGTTCAATTAAATCATTATTAAACCCTTCTACATATCACTTTAGTACATATTATTAATTTGTGATTATTACTTGGTTGTGGGTATATTTTTTAAAATGTTGCTAATATGGAAGCAAAGTTAATAATAAGTAATCGAGGAAAGGACATGTTATGTGTGAATTACTACACTTACTTTCGACAAAAGGTGCTAAAATGTGGAGAAACATTTTGGAGATGTTCAAAAAAAGATTGCAAATCAAAAGTCTTCACCGTTGGGCCCGAGAATTTAGTTAGTAGAAGTGAAGGACTCTATACACACGAAGTCGACACCAAGAAGCTGAATCGGCAAATAATTAGTAATTCCTGCAAAAGAAAAGCCGGAGAGCATATGAGTAAAAGGCCATCTAAAATTATCCGTCAAGAACTACAAAACACGCTGCCTGAAACAGTAACAGACAAAGATGTCGAATATATTAGAAAAAACATTTATAACCATAGACGGAAATTTTTGCCAGGACGTAATCCAAGAAGAGCTGAGGAGGTGCATAGTGTTTTAGAGACATTTGAAATCAAAACTAGCAAGGGTGAGAATTTTCTATATGTCAATGAACTCGAAAGTGGCATTATTGTTTTTTCTTGCACTACAAATATCAATATGTTGTGTAAAATATCCAATATATATATATATATATATATATATATATATATATATATATATATATGGACGGCACCTTTTCATACTGAACTAAATATTTTACACAGTTATTTACAGTGCATGGTTTTGCAAACGGTCATTACATTCCATTATTATTTTGCTTATTGCGTGATAAGAGAGCTGAAACATACAAAAACCTCTTCACATTATTAAAATGTAAGATTTATTCAACAGATACACTGTATTTCAATCCAGAGAAAATTACTATTGACTTCGAAAAATCTATTCATAAGGCAGTATCTGAAGTTTGGCCAAATGCTAAAGTGTTAGAATGTAAATTTCATTTACACCAATCTTGGTTTCGCAAGATACAGAATCTAGGTCTAGCTAAAGAATATTGCGACAAAAATTCTGAAATTGGTCGTTGGTTAAAGTATTGTTTCGGCTTGTCCTATTTAGCACCCGAAGAATTAGGTGACAGTTTTGCATACGATTTATATTCTATAAAACCTGAGGATGAACGTTTAAATAAATTTTGTGATTACCTACTAGAAACGTATATAGAGGAAGGAGCCGATTTTCCAGTTGAAATATGGGCAAAATCGAGTCCATCTTTAACTCGAACGACTAACTGTTGTGAGTCCTTCCATTCCCACCTAAATAATTCTTTTTATTCTACACATCCGTCTCTATATACTTTTATCGATAGGCTGAAAGAATTTCAGATTAACGTATATATAAAAATACAAAGTGTCGACGAATCTAAAATAAGTAATAATCATAATAATCAAAAATTAAAACAATTAAAAAATCTTTATGAACAAAGACAATTAGGAAATATTAATCGTTTCCATTTTTTAAAATGTGTCTCCTATTTTTCTCAACCTGTTTTGTAAATATATATATATATAAATAATATGTATAGGTTTTGTAGCATTATCTATATGTAAGGAAATTTGTCCAATTGTATTTTATGTATTTAGTAAAAACTTCATGTTTTATCAATATTATTCTACTATGAAATAAAAACATATATTTTTGCAAATATCTAAAATTTTCAATAAAAACTGATTTAAAAGAAATCCGTCCAATTTTATTTAGATGAATAAAGCATAATTATATTTGCTTGGTGTGGAAATTACCTGTAAGATTTAAGCACCCTTATAAGGTTAGTGTGGAATTTACCTGTTGTATTAAGGGCGCAAGTAGTCTTGGTGTGAAATTTAGTAACGCCGGTATATTTATACAATAATTTTAAAGTAATACAAGGCAAGATATTTTGGAATGTTAATTTTTTCATTTTAAGAAGGTTTTAAGAATAATTATAAACCGTTTTTCATAAAGCTATTGAGATTATTTTTGAAAACTCTTAGACTGGTACACCCCTTAACATGTATAAGTAACTAAGTTGGGAATGTGGAATCTTGGCACAATGATACTACTCAGTATATATCACCACTACACCAAACACTTTATTTTTGCGCTCGACGCGCGTTTCGCTAACCATGTTAGCTTCATCAGGAGCGATGATTGCCTGTCAATCATCGCTCCTGATGAAGCTAACATGGTTAGCGAAACGCGCGTCGAGTGCAAAAATAAAGTGTTTGGTGTAGTGGTGATATATACTGAGTATGTATAAGTAAGTTATTAAAGTCATTCGGCCCTTTGAAAAATAGTGAGTTCATGTTTTTTTTGTTATTTGTTCGTACTACGTAAAAAGCATTTCGTGATCGTTTGATAATCACGTATTTCATAAGAATATTTAATATAGTTATGTAGATAGGTAGGTAACCGATTATTTATTATTTTAAAAATGAATATCATGGTAAAGTACTTAAAGTGAAGATCAAGTGGTCGCCAAATTAAACAATCCTGCATTAAAGCTGTTGGCGTATATCTATTACACTTTACGATAATTCTCATACTCCTATTTTACAATTTTTGTAAAGCAGATTTACTGCTGTTATCAAAAGAATATACCTGTAAGAGGCTTGCGTAGTAAGTAAAGCGAGGCTGTATAGTACTCTGATAAACCGTCAGCCTTGAATGAAAAGAAAGGTTATTGGATACTCCTGAAAAGAAGAAAAGTTTCGTAGCAATTTTCCTATAAATATAAGAAAAGTGAGTTTTATATGTTAGACAAGAATCAATAAAAAAGCCTAACTATTTTATTTCTGAAAGAACTTCCAGTTTTTGGTCATTAATAAAAATATTCACATTTTTCCAATTAATTTGTGAAAATCTATATTTAGTAATTGAATCGTTCATTTCAAAAACCACATAAGTCAAAAGGGTAAAATTTTCAGTAGGCGAAAAAAACTTCATTAAACTAAAACTATCCTTTATAAGAGGAAAAAATTTAATTTAATTCAAATTATTTAAGTAGTTACATAGTTTATCACATAATACATGTAGTTTATTTTCGTTGTTATTAAGAAAAAAAATTTTTTTTTTCTTGAGACTTAGGTGGTTTTTTGCACTGAATATAATTTTGAAGTTATCATTTTCCTTCTTTAAAAGAAAACAAGTCAACAAACTGTCAAAAGGGTTTATTAAAAATGCTTCAAAATACAAACAAACAATAATATTCCTGATTTTAATAATTAATTAAGGCACATAATCAAACTCCTGGTCATTTTCGACATAATATTCTTCCTGGTTCTGTCCTTCCGCGGTAGGCCAGTGGAAAATCCCGTCATAAAATGGAATATGCTGTTCAAGGATACTATTTCTAACTTGCTTAATATTTTCTATTTTTTTGGGGTTTATAGGAACATTGCCACTGGGATAAGCCTTTACGGTCGGTAGAGATATATCGATAGCTCTATTTCGAGCTAGATTAAATGTGTGGCAAGTTAAACCGTCAATATATTCTTCAGTAACTACAACTCCTTTTTTTATTGTGGTCATAGTGGAATGCCATATAAGAACATGGTGAGAATGATATTTTGCGTTCCTTAGGTATATTTTTTCCAAAACTTTCATTGGATAAACATGTTCTTTTATAATATATGGTCCACCATTTTGAGAACTCCATAATCTGACTTGTTGACAACATAAAGACGGTAAACTTTGGACTTGCTTCCGACATAATGGTATAATATTCCTGAGGAACATATATGCGGTCACACTTTTTAATTTTTTTCATTATAACACCAAAGTCTTGGTCATTGGGTAAAAATGAGTGGCCTCTTACAGGGAAGTAATGTTTAATTTTTGAAAAACGCTTGGTATCTGTCAGAGCCAATAAAAATCTAATCACCGTATGGTTCTTATTTTGACCAGCACAATTATCTGAAAATAGATACAACTCAGAAATATTTTCGTCCAAAAAATTGTCCAGGTAATGTAGAATCATAGAGCAGACTTCGTTAGCACCTTTGCGAGCCAAGCTTTCATGATAAACATAAAAAACTGATTCGTTGGTTTTCAGGTTCTTGATTCCAAAGCAGTTGACCCATAGTTGTCTTAAATAAAATAGTTCCTGTATTGGTAGGTTTGGTAAAGGCAAATTCTGCATAAAGTCGATTGTTAAAGCGGCCACGTCGTTACGAGATTTGCAGATTTCTTTTACGGCAGATATTTTATTGTAAAATTTTTTGGCCCTTCTTTTATGAACCATAAGTTCTGCCTCAGCTGCTTTTTTTGCATTCTGTCCTAAAGTAAGGCTTCGTATTTCTACCGACAACTCTTCACAAGTTACGCATGTATCGACTTGCGGTCTTCCAAATCTTAAAGAGAATGTACTTTTAAAATAATTGGCGTAAAATGCATACTTTACATTTAACTCTGGGTGTTTCCTCCTAAACAAGTCATATATATTTTTCACACTTAAACGGGCATCTAAATATTCTATATCCCTGCCTGAGTAGTGGGTCCGCTTTCTAGGAAAAGCAAGAATATGATCATGGATAACTTTTAAAACTTCTGGGGGAGTGGTGTTCGGCTTTTGATGCTGTCCTCGTTTATCATGGGGAACTTAGGATTGTTGAAGTAAAGTTGAAAGGCGTCTAACACGATTTTCCGTTACACCATTAGCAGAGCAAAAAGCTTTTTTACAAACGAGTACTTTTTACTTTCTGTAATCTCTGTATCTCCCACTCAACTCAAACCCTCGCTAGAAAATCCGTGCAAAAACAACATAAGTCTGTGACTAATGTGGTTTTTGCAACAAACGGTGGAAGTGGATAGGCGGCAATTCGTTAACCGTAAATACGACTTACGTGGCTTTTGCATATAATATGTAGGTACCCTTGAGGAGACGTTTCCTAGCAAAAACTCAATTTTGCTAAATTTTGACTTATGTGGTTTTTGAAATGAACGATTCAATTAGAATCATTGCTTTAGTTTTACTGACATTTAGTTTTAATCTATTGACAAGTACGATTCAATTTTTCTTAGCTGCAAAGTTGAAATTTGGTACTAATATAGAAATTGGTGGCCTCATCAGAGCTGTGTAGTTTTGAAAGGTTTAGTTTTGGGGAGTGAAAAAAATAATTTTTTTTACTAGATCATCGACTGGGGTGTCAAATGAAAGCTCGTAAAAATACGAGTTCAAAAATATATATAATGTCTTACATGAGTACGCTTTTCTTTGTATTATTTTAAAAAAATCGCGAAAAATCGCTGTCCCCCAACTCTATCTCGGAAAGTACTGATCTAAAAATTTTGAAAAAATTCTGGAATATTCTCCACGGGGTTTAGATTGAACGAAAATTATCACGTATGCATTACCTTTAATAATTTATCTGGTATATAAAAAAAAAACTTTCAAGCTCATCAGTTTTCAGTAAAGATCGGAAACAAACTTTTCTGAAAACTCATTTGGTGTGTGTTTTGTGAAGTCACTGATCATTTTATACCTCTGTAATAAAAATTTTTATTTCAGAAGCAATCACTAATTGCGCAAGTTCAACTTGCACTTGACCGGTTATTTTTTTACATTACTCTGTAATCAGATTCCAATCCCTTCTACATACTATTTCTGTTAAAACTGGAAATAATGAAAAAACAAGGACACTGAAATACCAGGTGTACAACTATGAAATGCGGATTTTTTTTCTGAAAAACCATGTTAAATTCGGAAGGATGATAAAAAGTGCTTTATTCAAAGTATGCTCCATCGCTTGTTATACATTTTTCCCATCTTTCGGGCAATTTCTGAATACCATACCGGTAAAAATCCTCCCCTTTTGCTGCGAACCATTCATCCAGCCATTTTTTCACATCTTCGTACGAACCAAAGCGCTGCTCAGCAAGTGCGTGACCCATCGATACAAACAAGTCGTAATCGGAAGGAGCCAAGTCTAGTGAGTAAGCCGCATGAGGTAGAACTTCCCAGCTGAGTGCTTCCAACGTGTCGCGAACTGGTTTCGCCGTATGTGATGGAGCATTGTCAGGAAGAAAAATAACTTTGTGTTGCCTCTTTCGGTATTCTGGCCTTTTTCAAGCAGCGAACGGTTCAAATCGGTCAATTGTTGTTGGTAAAGTTTAGTATTAATCGTTTTCCCCAGCTCATAATAGACCATGCCCCTCTGGTCCCACCAAACACAGAGCATCGTCTTTCTGCCAAAGCGATTCGGTCTTGCGGTCGATGTGGATGGTGCGCCTGGGTCTACCTATGATTTTTTGCGGTTGGGATTCTCAAAATAAATCCACTTTTCATCCCCTGTAACTATACGATGCAAATACGACTTTCTTTTGTACCGAGCGAGCAAAATGTCACACGTGTTTTTGCGCTTTTCCATTTGCCTGTCTTTCAACTCATGTGGTATCCATCTACCGGTCCTCTGAATCTTTCCCATCTCTCGTAGCCGACTGGAAACAGCTTGTTGACTAACGCCCAATTGCTCGGCGAGTTGTTTTTGTGTTTGCGAATCGTCTTCGTCCAACAATGCTTGCAATTCTACATCTTCGAGCGGTTTTCCACGTTCCTTGTCTGCAACATCGAAGTCACCACTTTTGAAACGCCGAAACCATCGTTCAAGCGTATCTTGCGATGGAGCATGTACACGATAAGCTTCTCGAAGTAATCGGTATGATTCAACAGCAGTTTTCTTCAAATGAAAACAAAAAATTAATGCTGTCCGCGAATGTCCTTTGTTCAGTATAACTTTCGACATATTGAACACAACAACACAACACTATGCACACACTTGTCCAATTTATCACTCGTGCGCGTCTGACACTTGTTGATGACACAACAAAATGGCGCAGTGTCAAATCTTTATAGCACAAAACTGTATTGGTGCACCATCTGTTGTCTGAAATCTGCATTTCATACTTGTACACCTGGTAGATGTATGTTAGGATATATACGCAACTATCCTTTAATCCAGCTTCCTTATTCAATGATTAATTTGATATTTAATATGACAAAAAAAGGAATATTTTCCTTTTCTTTGTTACAGAATCTCAGACCAATTAAGATAAACGACTGTGGTACTATTGCAACTTATATTTACATTCAAAAATACAATAGATCCACTCCAAAACTACAATAGGTCCTTTCTTATAGACCTTTGGTAAACGCTCGTTGTGAATCAGATATGATCACGCAACAACTAAAAAACCAATTACAGTGCACGTGATATCTCAACATTTCGATAGGGTACTCTATCAGAGAATATCGATAAATCATAACAAGTGCAAACCGTTTCTTCGTTTTAGATTTGAGACTTAACCCAATTTCTCAATTTTTCGAGTTTTATTTTTAAAATTTTTGAAATGACGTCAGTGTTGAATTTGAATTGTCATCTGGCATAAACAAATTACTTCTTTCTTTTAAAAAATCACGTATGAATAATCTTAAGTGCTAAATAAAAAAATTGTTTAATGAATGTTATATCTATTATTCAGTAGCGTCATTAAATATTTTTTCTTTATTTCATACATTGACACCACACTTACTGATAACAAGAATCTCAAACGTTTAAAGGGGTAATGGAAAAATAATAAAAGGTCAATTGATAATTGCTGATATCTATGTTTGGACTAAGATAATATACCAATTCCTGAGGTGGTTTCAAGTATCCGAAACTATCGAAGTATAGAACAGAATTTTTTCTCTTTATGTAAGCTACCCAATATGTGCCGCTATTACTAGATAAATCTAAGTTAAGTCCAGCATTTTCGTATATCTTTGGCTGGGATGGTAGAGTATCACGCATAAATATTCCTCTAAAGTGTGGAATTTTAAGTTGTTTCACATATTTGTGCAACTCTACATCATACAGGGCCCTTTTGGGTAGCTTTATTGCTGTAAATAGAGCCCACAACCATCACATTTGGTTCTTCGCATAAATAGACCTGATCCCTTCTTACCAAGTTCTGAAAGTCTCGTTATAAAAAAAAGTTCTTTTTGTGAAAAATATTTTTCACCATCGTAGATTTTTAAAATAAGTGTAAGTTTTTCAGTTTTCTCACTGTTCTTTTATAGATGCGAACAAAGAACAACTCTGTGTTATTTTTCCTTGAAAAATGTGTCTGTCTATCGTCTTTTTTACAGTTTACCGTATTGAGATGAGTCTAAACTTGCAGATTTTTAGTGCGAGAGAAGACTTTTTTTCAGGGAGGGGGGTCAACACTTGGTTATCGGTTGCCCCCCCCCCCGTTTGTCAATTGGTTCCCTCCCTATACAAGCAACTTCGTTCTTAGTTAGTGTTTTTTCTTTGTTTGTTTAAGATACGTCGTTTGCATCCGTATGCCCTCCAAATGGCTTTACGGCTAACTTTTGTATTCTTTGGGATGATTTCAGGTTGTCGTGGGAGAGCATTGAGTTTATATGCTTTAATAATTTTTACTTTTGATTGGCTTTTCTCTGCTGTTGTGTCTTTTACGCATTCATTTAGATTTCTGATAAATAAGTCCATTTTATGCGATTTTCTTTTAGCAAGGGAAATAAAATTAATAGCTTATCTACTGTACCAAAAGTAAGTAAGTTTCGGTTAATTTAGTCGTTTGGATTCCTAGGGCTATTTCTCTAACAAATTTAACATTTTTTACATTACTCTATAATCAGATTCCAATCCCTTCTACATACTATTTCTGTTAAAACTGAAAATAATGAAAAAGCAATTACACTGAAATAGATGTTTATTAGGATATATACGCAACTATCTTTTAATCACAACTTTACATCATACAGGGTCCTTTTGGGTAGCTTTATTGGGTTTTGATTTAAATAGAGACCACAACCATCACATTTGTTTCTTCGCATAAATAGACTTGATCCCTTCTTACCAAGTTCTGAAAGTCTCGCTATAAAAAATAACCGGTCAAGTGCAAGTTGAACTTGCGCAATTAGTGTTCCGTATGTTGATTGCTTTTAAAATAAAAAAATTTGATACAGAGGTATAAAATGATCAATGACTTCACAAAACACACCCCAAATGAGTTTTCAGCAAAGTTTGTTTCCAATCTTTACTGAAATCTGATGACCTTGAAATTTTTTTTTTTTTTTTGTATACCAGATAACTTATTAAAGGTAATGCATACGTGATAATTTTCGTTCATTCTACACCCCGTGGAGAATATTCCAGAATTTTTTCAAAATTTTTTGATAAGTACTTTTCGAGATAAGGCGATTTTTCGCGATTTTTTAAAAATAATACAAAGAAAAGTGCGCGCAAGTATTACATTATTTATATATATATATATTACTCGGGTTTTCACAAACCTTCATTTGACACCACACTCGATAATCTAGTAAAAAAATTTTTTTTTCACTTCCGAAACAAAGTCAAAATTTAACTCTCAAAACTACATGGCTCTGAGGAGGCCATCAATTCCTATATTATTACCAAATTTCAACTTTCTATGTCAAATAGTTTTGGAGAAAATCGGGTGTGACATACAGACAGACAGACAGAGAGGCCGACACCGAAGTGATCTTATAAGTGTTCCGTACGAAACACTAAAAAGTTCATTTTGTGAAAAATATTTTTCACCATCGTAGATTTTAAAAATAAGTGTAAATTTTTCAATTTTCACTGTTCTTTTATAGATGCGAACAAAGAACACCTTTGTGTTATTTTTCCTTGAAAAATCTGTCTGCCTATCGTCTTTTTTACAGTTTACCGTATTGAGATGAGTCTAAACTTGCAGATTTTTAGTGCGAGAGAGGACTTTTTAAGGGGGCTCAACACTTGGGTATCGGTTGCCCCCCCGTTTGCCAATTGGCTCCCTGCCTATACAAGCAACTTTGCTCTTAGTTAGTGTTTTTTTTTGTTTAAGACACATCATTTGTATTCATGAGCCCTCCAAATGGCTTTACAGCTAGCTTTTGTATTCTTTGGGATGATTTCAGGTTGTCTTGGGAAGCATTGTGTTTATCTGTTCCAATGATTTTTACTTTTGAATGGTTTTTTTCTCTACTGTGTTTCTTTTACGCATTCATTTAGATTTCTGATAAATAAGTCCATCTTGTGAGATTTTCCTTTAGCAAGGGAAATAAAATTAGTCGCTTATCTACTGTGCCAGTAGTAAGTAAGTTTCGATTAATTTAGTCGTTTAGATTCCTGTGACTGTTTCTCTAATAAATTTAACATTTTTTTACATTACTCTATAATCAGATTCCAATCCCTTCTACATAATATTTCTGTTAAAACTGAAAATAATCAAAAAACAAGGACACTGAAATAGATGTTTATTAGGATATATACGCAACTATCTTTTAATCCAGCTTCCTTATTCAATGATTAATTTGACATTTAAAGGAATCTTTTTCCTTTTCTTTGTTACAGAATCCCAGACCAATTAAAATAAACGACGATGGTAATATTGCATTTTATATTTACATTCAAAAATACAAACCACTCCACTCCAAAAACTACAATAGATCCTTTCTTATAAACCTTTGGTAAGCGCTCGTTGTGAATCAAATATGATCACCAACAACTAAAAAAACAAATTACAGTGCACGTGATATCTCAACATTTCGATGAGTACTCTATCAGAGAATATCGATAAATCATAACAAGTGCAAACCGTTTTCTTCGTTTTAGATTTGAGATTTAACCCAATTTCTCAATTTTTCGCATTTTATTTTTAAAATTTTTCAAATGACGTCGTGTTGAATTTGAATTGTCATCTGGCATAAACAAATTACTTCTTTCTTTTAAAAAATCACGTTTGAATAATCTTAAGTGCTAAATAAAAAAAATGTTTAATGAATGTTATATCTATTATTCAGTAGAGTCATTAAATATTTTTTCTTTATTTCATACATTGACACAACTCTTACTGATAACAAGAATCTCAAACGTTTAAAGGGGTAATGGAAAAATAATAAAAGGATAATTGATAATTGCAGATATCTATGTTTGGACCAAGGTAATGTACCAATTCCTGAGGTGGTTTCAAGTATCCGAAACTGTCGAAGTATAGAACAGAATTTTTTCTCTTTATGTAAGCTACGCAATGTGTGCCGCTATTACTAGATAAATCTAAGTTAAGTACAGCATTTTCGTATATTTTTGGCTGGGATGGTAGAGTATCACGCATAAATATTCCTTGGAAATGTGGAATTTTAAGTCGTTTCACATATTTGTACAACTCTACATCATACAGGGCCCTTTTGGGTAGCTTTATTGGTAGTTTTTGCTTTAAATAGAGCCCACAACTACCACATTTGATTCTTCGCATGAATAGATCTGATCCCTTCTTACCAAGTTCTGAAAGTCTTGTAATAAAAAAAAGTGCTTTTTGTGAAAAATATTTTTCACCATCGTAGATTTTTAAAATAATTGTTAAGTTTTTCAATTTTCACTGTTCTTTTATAGATGCGAACAAAGAACACCTTTGTGTTATTTTTCCTTGAAAAATCTGTCAGTCTATCGTCTTTTTTACACTTTACCGTATTGAGATGAGTCTAAACTTGCAGATTTTTAGTGCGAGAGAAGACTTTTTCAGAGGGGGGGGCACAACACGTGGTTATCGGTTGCCCCCCCTCCCGTCTGTCAATTGGCTCCATTCCTATACAAGCAACTTCGCTCTCAGTTCGTGTTCTTTTTTTGTTTGTTTAAGATACCTCATTTGCATACTTATGCCCTCCAAATGCCCTTACGGCTAACTTTTGTATTCTTTGGGATGATTTCAGGTTGTCGTGGGAGAGCATTGTGTTTATCTGCTTTAATAATTTTTACTTTTAAATGGCTTTTCTCTGCTGTTGTTTCTTTTACGCATTCATTTAGATTTCTGATAAATAAGTCCATCTTGTGCGATTTTCCTTTAGCAAGGGAAATAAAATTAGTAGATTATCTACTGTGCCAAAAGTAAGTAAGTTTCGGTTAATTTAGTCGTTTAGATTCCTGAGACTGTTTCTCTAATAAATTTAACATTTTTTTACATTACTCTATAATCAGATTCCAATCCCTTCTACATACTATTTCTGTTAAAACTGAAATTAATGAAAAAACAAAGACACTGAAATAGATGTTTATTAGAACATATACGCAACTACTTTTAATCCAGCTTCCTTATTCAATGATTATTTTGACATTTAAAGGAATCTTTTTACCTTTTCTTTATTGCAGGATCCCAGACCAATTAAAATAAACGACGGTGGTAATATTGCATTTTATATTTACATTCAAAAATACAAACCACTCCACTCCAAAAACTACAATAGATCCTTTCTTATAAACCTTTGGTATACGCACATAGTGGTATTTGAACGATCTACGCGACCAAAATTATTTTTCGGTTCTATTGTATGCTAAATTATATTACCAAGTTAAATTAATCAGTTACTTTGCATAAAATTACTTAATTTGTAATAAAAAAAAAAAAAAAACGAAACTTAATTTTACAAAAAAAAAATATTTTAAATGAAAACATTTATTTACAAAATAAATGTAAAATTTAAACTTATAACACCCCTCTTTTGCGTCGAGGGTTTAAAAATACACTATAAACAATCAGATTTTGTCGTCCACAAACGTATTTTTATCTTCACTTCCAGAAGAACACAGTGGGTTCGGCTCTGCAGGCAGGAGCATTTCTAGTGTCTCTGGTAGGAATGAATGTGACTTTATCCTCTTTATTCGCCTCATACTGCTCAACAAAGGATCGGAACTTAAAAGTAAACGATTAAAAATGTCCCTGTTGGAGCTTTCTCATGAAAACGTTCTGGTAAAATCTTGTCGGTAAGACCGAAAGTGCTTGTTCCTTGCCTCTGCGGCATCTTCAGACAGCTGCGCAATTAGTAACAAAGCATTTTTTATTATCTCTGTGCCATAAACAAGTATCTTGTGCATCGTGGGTGTCATGGGATGCCACGGGTAGAGGTCCACATATAGACGAGCAGTTTCTGATACTTGTCATATTTTTCTGGGTCGACTTTGTGTCCGCTTGAGATTGTCTCCAAAATGACTTTTAACCTATATAACAGGTCATAGCTAAGACCCGTTATTTCTGCTGCTAATTTCGGGTCTTCAAAAAATCTTCGACTGGTGTTCCCATCATTGGTGTTTCCAAAATTTGCCTTTGGCATATCGACCAATAACCCGGTTTCATTGCGAAACCGGGTCTGGATTTCAAATTTCCTCTCTTTCTCGAGTTCCTTTTCAGCCTCTGTTTTTCTTTCTCTATATTTTTTTAATGGCAGTTTATAAGCCAGATGTAGGACACTCTCAAATAATCTTATCCTGGCATGTAATACAGAGAGACCGAATTGTACTGCCTTGGGATTAACTTCTTTCGTTATATCCAATCGGTTAAAATCCTTTGAGGTTGCACCACAAATATAGCACCGGCTTGTTGCTGTGGCTCCAGTGGCGGCATTACACACTTTTCCATCCACCATTGTCATGATAAAGTTGTTTGACTATAAACTTTTTCTCATCCAAATCAACCTTAGTAGGAATCAGAGAATCAACTCACGTAGTTAATTTCTTGTTCTGTGACATCAGGACTCTCTTTGATAAAACGAAATCTGATTGGCTGACAAAAACGCAGAGAAGACAGAGTCGGATTCTCCCACACGATTTTTTCATTATTTTTTCCACACACTAATTTTAGAGGCACGAAGCAACTTTGAAATATATTACTTTCCGAATCCGCATCACTGTCAAACTTTTGTTTGTAATGGGATTGTTGTAATCCATCGCAACCCCATTTATGAATCATCGTTAGGGTATTCCGTTTTTGTTCATTTAATGTTTGCAATACCTCTTCCAGGTAGTCGGACAATCATGTAACAGTAAGATCCACCAAGGACTGTAATTGAGCTTCCGCACTAGTGCTAGTTATCTTGCACGCTTCTGGTGGCGGGTAACACTTTTTTTTTCCTTCTATAGGAGGCTATAACACGGAAAAATATGTTTGTTCGTCCTTCTTATGATTTCATACTGTTCTCTTGTTAGATCTGCGTCTATGTACATTTGGATTGCTTCCTTGATAGTCAAAGGGCTACTTTTATTTTTTGATGATTTTGCGTGATAATACACCTTTTTATATTTCCCCCCCGAGTTGGTGTAGTGATGATTTCTTTGAGAACATTTGAAACATCTCGGTTTCTCATTTTTCTCAACTCAACTTGCGCGGCATGCACTATCACCTCCTCTTCAAAGGTAGAGCGAAGCTCCTCCGTCTTTCTTCTTTTACTTCTCTCGCTCAATTGTTCAAAAGGTTTGCTTGGTCGACCAGATCACTTTTACAGACTGTCAACCACTGGAATTTCAAAGGTTCCTTCTAGCCATGAACTATTGTATTGAACAAATATGTCTTCCTTATCATGGGCTTTGATCCATCTACGTTTAACTTCAGATTTAAAATGAGAAAAATTCCTTTTTAAAGTTTGTATTTGCTCTTGTGTATATCCTTCAGTTGACAAAAGTTGTTCTTTCAAGCAATTTAGTTTGTCTTAAAAATAAGGTAAATTTTCCTTCATCATGCTGTCAAACAAGTATTTCCGGGTCACAACCTTCATTCCCGATGTACCAAGTGAACCTACAACAAAGGATCGTTAAATTAAAATTGATAAAATCAAAATCTATTTTTTCTCACAATTTTGACCATAATTTTCAAAGTCCCAAAATGTATCTTATCCGGACTTATCCGGAGACAGTTTTTTGATTTATTATTTTCTGAAACTACCAACTTTAGAATATTATCAAAATTATAGCCGGATCTAACAGGGAAGTATGAAAACGACAGTAAAACATATTTTTTTACAAAATAATACTCGTGGAAAAGACCTTTCTTTATCGTCCCTTACGTTGACTCACAAATAAGTAAATGATAAAAGTTTTATGAAATAAAATAGTTACATACCTGTACTTTGAGAATCCATCACTTTTTTCCACTACTTTAGAACTTATAGACATAAAATTCCACTTTCACAATAATGATTTTTAAGAGCGCCGAGAACTGATAACGTACACGAGGTAACGGGATCGAATTCCGACTGACATAAAACAGGTAAGACTGCACGGGTGCGTTGGAAGCGGTTGTCTTTTGTTCTCGGAAGGGTCCTCTGTCTCTGGTAGTCGATTACCTGGCAATATTTTGTGTTTTGATTTTTTTACTTTTGGCCACGTAGATCGTTCAAATACCTGTATGTGCGACGGTGGTAATATTGCATCTTATATTTACATTCAAAAATACAAACCACTCCACTCCAAAAACTACAACAGATCCTTTCTTATAAACCTTTGGTAAACGCTCGTTGTTAATCAAATATGATCACCAACAACTAAAAAACAAATTACAGTGCACGTGATATCTCAGCATTTCAGTGAGTACTCTATCAGAGAATATCGATAAATCATAACAGGTGCAAACCGTTTTTGCGTTTTAGATTTGAGACTTAACCCAATTTCTCAATTTTTCGTATTTTATTTTTCGAAATTTTTAAATGACGTATTTGGCTTGTCATCTGGCATGAGCAAATTATTTCTTTCTTTTCAAATTTCACGTATGAATAATCTTAAGTGCTAAATAAAAAAATATTTTAATGAATGTTATATCTATTATTCAGTAGCGTCATTAAATATTTTTTCTTTATTTCATATATTGACACAACTCTTACTGATAACAAGAATCTCAAACGTTTAAAGGGGTAATGGAAAAATAATAAAAGGTCAATTGATAATTGCAAGGATAAAAATTAGATATTATAAACTATTTATTTCGTTTAATTTTATTTATACAAACAATGATAACTTACTTTCGCACAGGGCGTTATCTGGTTTATCTAACATACAGGGTGTCTGTCTGAAAAATATATTTTATACAAAATATTTTGGTATCGAAATTAAAACTTTAATAACAAACATAACAAATATAATGATTTCCGCTCATCGAGATTTATTCCTTAATCCAGAAAGATGTAATTCGCAATTTTAAAAAGCACAAGCACGTTTTTAAAGGGGACAGATTTGTAATTTTTCTCAAAAAAAAAGCCCTGTCATTTTCTTTAAAAGAGGGTTACTTCATTAAATCCTTTTTAACTGTTCTGCCTTGAATTCAATCTTATATCACATTTGCTTACGTGCTTTTTTTTAAAAACATACATATATTCTCTGGCCAGGTTATAGGCTATATTTTATTACTTTAGGTAATAAAGAGTGTTTTTTATAGAGGTATAGAACTTTGAAATGGAATAAAACAAAGATGAATTTTTTAAATTGACATGAAATTTACTTTATTCGAAAGATAATCTTCTGGCATTATAATTTAAATATGACTTCTGGCATATGACCGCCACGGCTGGCTCGGACGTAGTCTAATCTGGAGGTCCAATTTTCGATGACTTTTTCCAACATTTGTGGCCGTATATCGGCAATAACGCGGCGAATGTTGTCCTCCAAGTGGTCAATCGTTTCGGGCTTATCGGCTTAGACTAGCGACTTCACATATCCCCACAGAAAATAGTCTAGCGGCGTTAAATCGCACGATCTTGGAGGCCAATTCACGGGTTCGAAACGTGAAACTATGCGGTTACCAAACGTTTCCTTCAATAAATCAATTGTGGCACGAGCTGTGTGACATGTTGCGCCGTCTTGCTGAAACCACAGCTCCTGCACATCATGGTTGTTCAATTGATGAACGAAAAAGTCAGTAATCATGGCTCTATAGTGGTCAACATTGACTGTAACGTTCTGACCAGCATCGTTTTTAAAGAAGTACGGACCAATTATTCCACCAGCCCATAAAGCACACCAAACAGTCAGTTTTTCTGGATGTAACGGTGTCTCAACATACACTTGAGGATTATCATCACTCCAAATACGGCAGTTTTGTTTATTGACGTATCCATTCAAACAAAAGTGAGCTTCATCGCTAAACAAAAATCGCTTATGAAAATCGGGATCAACGCCAATCTTGTTTTGGGCCCATTCACCGAATCTACGCCTTGCTAGGTGATCGTGTGGCTTCAATTGTTGCACGAGTTGGATTTTGTAAGCACGCAAACCAAGATCTTTCCGCAAAATCTTCCATAAAGTGGATGGACACATATCCAATTCCTGTGCACGATGGCGGATAGACTGATTCGGGTCTTCCTCTACGCTACGCTCTACAGCAGCAATGACTTCTTCTGTACGCACTGTACGACGTCTCTGTGGATGCGTATTATCATTTAGAGTAAACGTGGTGCGAAAACGTTCCATAGTTAATCGAATTAATTGCTCTGATGGACGATTATGTTGACCGTAAAATGGACGTAGTGCGCGATACGTATTTCGAACAGAACCATGATTTTCAAAATAAATTTGCACAATTTGGAAGCGTTGTTCAGGCGTCAATTTATTCATGTTGAAATGCCAAACCAAACTAAACATAAATCACTTGACAGCTGACAAAATGGCCGCCAGTTAAAAAAGTGTTGCCAACTTAAAGTTTTATACCTCTATAAAAAACACCCTTTATAAGAAAAACCGGAGAAACCTAAATAAATCTAAAAAGTATGGTTTTTGTGGTTTTAAGGAGGAGAAAAGTGGGAGCTAAAAAATGCAAAAATTCTTTTTTTACCCAAAGAACAAGTTAAAATAATAAAAAAAAACTTATTTGAAGTAGGGCATTTCCACCCCAAATTATGAGAGGACAAAAAAACTGATACCAGATACGGTTTCAGCACCCAAAAATATATAACACTTAGATGTATTGGTTTAAAAAGTTTTTACAAATATTTTGGCCTGTGTAATCTACAAATCAGGGGAAGCTGGAACTGAAGAGAAAACAGGCCTAAGGCCTACTATACAAGAAGGAAGAAGGAGAAGAAGAAGAAGAAATATCATTTAGTAATAAAACTAATTAATCAATGTTTTTCTATATAAATAATATATGTATTCCTTTTTGCACAGATATTTTTTCATATTCCGTCTTTCAACGACGAAAATGATAAGTTACAATACACGAGAGTCATCAGTATAATAATGTATTATGTAAACAGTACTGTTCTAACCTAATTTTTGTGGAAATTAGAAAATATACAAAAGTTTTTTTTTTTTAATTTTCACCACAAAAATGCTTTAGCTTCCTGAGTATTATGTGCATTACTGCAGTAGAAAGTCAATTTGTGTTTTATGTCTTACTGTGTATCTGTGTCTTGCGCTTGTTTATGTATCTATGTGGGCGTCTTGAATTTGAATTTAGTATCGCAGGCTTTGTTTGTAATATATTTAAAATTAGTGCAGGTAAGTTTTTGAGGGTTTAATTGGTAATTATTGTTTGGTTGTATTTAATTTTACGCTTTAAAACTAATATATAAATGAAACTGTTTGAGGAGAATTTAAATCTAAAATACATATGTTATTTCAACAAAGTTAAAAAAATATATATATACTTCTTGGTTAATAACTTATACATAATAAACAAGAATATATATATAGCTATCGCTACAGTACGATAAACAGGGCATATTTTTCGCTATTATTATGACATATAATACAACTTCTGGTTGGTTGGTTATAGGGGGGTAGGCGATAGTGCCTGTTTATGCATTGCGGCCTCTTGGCTTATTGTGCTCCCCTCTCCTAGTTGCAGGAGCGTCACCCCTTTAAGAAGGCTTATTGGCTTCCTTCCAAGCCCTTCATGTGGTAATTTATCGCCACGATGTAGATCTCCGAACAGTTTATGTCTGTTCCAAGTTAAAACCTCACATTCATGTAGCATATACATAGAGATTTTTTTCTCTTCTCCACAGAGCTGCATATTATGGGGCCATCGTGAATAACCATTTTATGTAAATGTTTTCCTAGTTGACAGTGGTCGGTCCTTAGTTCCAATAGTTTTGTCTAGGACCTTGTTATCAAAGGACCGCAGTTGTCAGGATCTTTGCGGGACTTCCAATTACGTCCTTGGCACATCTTTGGCCAGATGTTGGGAACCAACGTTCTAGATGTCGCTGATATGACCATTTGTTGATTCTCATTTCTACTACCTATTTTGGTATACCAAATGCTGGTTTTCGACCCCTATATAGTTTTGTAGATCCTAATCTCGCTATCTTGGTTGCAGTAGTCGCGTCTAATATTCTCATTAACACATCCTTGTATTGTGTGAATTTATGCCTGGAATGTGATTGCACTTATCCTTAGCGGAATACTGAAGCTCCACTTGGGCTTTTCTGCGTATATGCCAGCGCGTACTCCGCTCGAAGTTTTTGATCCGTTTGTATAATAGATTAGATCTGTTGCCTTCGTCGGAGTTTTCTCCTTCATCCATAGATCTAGATCCCGCCCAATTCTATATGGTTTTTTGAAATTATACAGTCAAATTGCATATCCAAGAGTACCCAAATGGTACAGGTAATTATTTCCATTCCCCATTTATCCTCATTCGATAGGAGCTATTGAAAACCTCACTCCTAATAGAAATTCAAGAATTAGCTGTGGTGGAAGTGTTACTTATAGCCCAGGTGGAACATAAGGAAACTAACTTCTGCAGCTGATCTAGCTCCATCTTTGTCATTGTTCTGTTCTCGTTCACCAAACTGCAGATCTGCATGTAACCATGGGTCTAATGATCGTGACGTCTATCAAAAACACTATCTTTGGGGGAAAGCCTCAAATTTTCCGGACATGCTCCTGCATCTTATGAGACAAATTTTTGCTTTATAAAAATTTTTTGTAATTAAGTTGTTCCACGTCAATCATTAACGGTTTTCATCCATCCTCCGAAGATACTCAGGTTGTTGTAATTGACTTGAATTCTTCTTTTTATGAACGGTATAACAGCAATCTTTACAGCGTAGACTTTCACGTTCACTATCTCACATCATCGCTGAACATTGTTCAGTGATCTTTGCATGCGCTCTAGTATAACTATGTCATCAACATATCTCTGGGTTTAAAACCCCTGTGAGTGTAGTTGTGCCAGCAGCTTATTCACCACTAAACTCCAGAGGAGTGGCGATAACACTACTCCCTGTGGACATCCTTGAGTCACGTCTGCATCTACGGGGTTTCCATGTAACTTCGTTTTGACATACCGATATAGAGTTAGTCCAAAAAGTCACCATACACCACCTTCTTTCTATATTATTTTTCTGTTATGTTTAACTAATTAATTTGAACTATGAGAAAATATGTTTAAATTAATGTTTGAATCCAACAATTAAATTTAAAAAATTAAAAACTATTTTATTTAGAAGTTACATCATTGTTATAAAAATATGAACAAAATTGATGTCAAAAAAGTCTCTATACACTCAAGAACTGCATTGAAAAAAACACGTTATAATCAGCCACATTTTATCAAGCTATCTGTTGCTCGCTAAACTGAAAACAAATGAATAATTTTCGGCCATACTTTATAATCTGTCACTTGCTACTAGTAATATTGCAGTGGGTTTTCAAAGTAATATTAAAAATGAGCGAGAGAAATTGTGAAAATCCATTTCAAGTTCTAAAGATCATAACTGATTTGTGGAAAGATGGAAAATCGTACAGAAATATAGGGAAAATTGTTAAAAAGTCGCATGATACTGTTCAGTACATTATAAACCAGTATAAATCAGCGGGTTCCTATAAAATTCGACTACGCTCCGGTCGTCCCAAGAAACTGACTCCATGTGAATAGGCCAGTATTGTTAGACGAATAATTATGGATCCCAAGAAGAGCGCACCAAAATTAAAAAAAAAGTACGAGAACTATTTTCGAAAAATATTTGTTCACAAACAGTTAAGAAATTGTTTACACAGGGCAGGCTATAAGGGGTGTGCGGCCAGGAAGAAGCCGTTAATTTCGGGAGCTAATAGCAAAAAGCGGTTAGCTTTTGCTAGGGAATACCTCACTAAACCTCCTGAACTTTCGGAATCCGTAATCTTTAGTGATGAAACTAAAATTAACCTTTTTGGATCTGATGGCAGAATTAAAGTTTAGGGTAAGAAGAATACCGCATTCGATATTAAAAACATTTGTTCCACGGTGAGACAAGGGGGTGGCTGTATTCTGCTTTGGTGATGCATGTCCGCTGGTGAGGTTGGAAATTTACATTTTATTAATGGTACCATGAATCAGCATGTTTATCTGAACATTTTGAGAGAAAATTTAAGAGAGAGTGTAAAAAATTAGCACTCGAAAAAAGATACATTTTCCAACAGGACAATGACCCGAAACATACCGCAAACTTGGTGCGAGAATGGATGATCCACAATATGCGACAGCAGCTTCATACACCTCCGCAATCACCAGATGTTAACCCAATCGAGTATTTATGGGAGGATCTTAAACGGCGCGTTCGCAAACATAATGTTTCAAATAGAGAAGAATTACAAAACAGAATATTGAACGAATGTTAGAACATACCAGCAGAAGTTACTAGAAAGCTGGTTGCAAGCATGACAAAAAGGTTGCATGAGATTATCAAGACCAACGGCAGTCCCACTAAAATTAATTTAAACGAAGTTGATATTTTCTGTTAAACTCCGTCAAACTATTATTGGTAATTATTAAATGTATGGAGACTTGGCAGCATTGGTATAACAACTAAAGACGAAACGAAAAGAATCGTATTTTTAGAACTTACCAAAAGTGTTCTTCGTATTTGCTGAGCCATCCCAAGACCCGTTTCGCCGTATTACGGCTCATCAGCTAGGCTAGGTTCAGCAAATACGAGAACATATTTTTAATCCTTTACCCAGGCAACTAACGGAAAACTATAACAAACAGATACTTATACTGCACTCTGTGGGTGACTTACTAAGCCTATTCAAGCAGAGCGGCACAGCACGGCTGGCACTTTTTGCAGAAACGCACCTTTCTCGAGCTCACTGCTTGAAGGCATAGATGGCAGCATTGGTATAACAACTAAAGATGAAACAAAAAGAATCGTATTTTTAGAAGTTACCAAAACTGTTCTTCGTATTTGTTGAACCATCCCAAGACGCGTTTCGCCGTATCACGGCTCATCAGCTGGGCTAGGTTCAGCAAATACGAGAACATAATTTTATTCCTTTATCGAAGCAACTAACGGAAAACTATAACAAATAGATGCTTATACTGCACTCTGTCGGTGATTTGGTAAGCCTATTCAAGCAGAGCGGCACAGCACGGCTGGCACTTATTGCAGAAACGCACCTTTCTCGAGCTTACTGCTTGAAGGCATAGATGGCAGCATTGGTATAGCAACTAGTTAGCTCGTTTCTGCAATAAGTGCCAGCCGTGCTGTGCCGCTCTGCTTGAATAGGCTTAGTAAGTCACCAACAGAGTACAGTATAAGCATCTGTTATAGTTTTTCGTATGGAGACTTTTTTGGCATCAATTTTGTTTACATTTTTATAACAATGATGTAACTTCTAAATGAAATGTTCCGTAGTTGTTTTTAATACTAGTCCTCGTTGTTTAAGTTTCAAATATTAATTTAAACATGTTTTCTTATAGTTCCAATTAATTAATTAAACATAATAGAAAAATAGTATAGAAAGCAGGTGGTGTATGGAGACTTTTTGGACTGAGTGTAAAAGCATATTTTTTATCCACTTTCGTGGTGTCGTTGATTCTATGTCTTTCTAACTGTGATAAATATTAAGAGGAAGGATGCGCTGTAAAAAGCGCCCAGGATAACCTTCTTATGGTAAATGGATAATTCGATCCTCACTATGAGGTGGAGTAAAGCTGTCGTGATTTCCCTAGTTGATAGACATGTTGATATTTATGTAGAGGGTTTTGAGAAGTACCCGCTTATATACCTGTCTATCAATTTTTCCAAAATGTTGAGCAGACGCCGGCCGGCTTTTTTTGCAACGACTTTTTTGTTCTACGTGTTTGTCTTTCTATAGCGATACCTATATTTTCTGTGATAGCGCCAAATTTTTTTCAAGCAGATTAATTTCATTTATTCAGCTAATAAAAATAAAATAATCTTACCATAAAGAAAAAACAATAAATTAACATTTTTTTTTTCTTTAGGAGTCATTCTTAGTTTTATTGCTGGAGCAAACTTAACATGGACTTCACCTGAAATACCCTACATTAACAGTACTGATACTGGGCCTTTTAATGGTACATTAACACAAGATGAAGCATCATGGATAGGAGGTGTAATATCCCTTGGAGCAGCACTAGGTCCATTTATAACAGGATACCTTGCAGATAAAATTGGCAGAAAATACACAATACTTGTAATATCAGTTCCATTTGCAGTTAGCTCAATTTTAACCGCCTTTTCCAAAGTTGTAGTAGAATTCTATGCTTCAAGATTTATAACAGGACTTGCCGTTGGGGGTACTTTTACCATTATACCAATGTATGTAGCAGAAATGTCTTTAGATGAACATAGAGGTGTCTTAGGGTCTACGATAAATGTATTTATTTGCTTCGGACTAATATTTACATACGTAGTAGGATCTTTCGTAGAAAACGTAATGGCTTTTAATCTAATTCTTGGTAGTATTACTGTGGCATTTTTTGTATTATTTTTACTGTTTGGTTCCGAAAGTCCACATTGGTATATTTCAAAAAAGAAATTTGATTTAGCCAAGCAAACTCTTCACAAAATTAGAAGTGCAAGTGACGAAGCAACTGAGAAAGAATTAGAGCATATTAGAAGTGTAATAGAAGGAGAAGAAAAAGGCACTATTTTGGACATATTTAAATCCAAAGGAAACACTAAGGCATTTATAATAGGTAGTGGACTAGTATTTTTCCAGCAAGCTTCGGGCATTAATGCTGTACTTTTCTTTGCCCAAGTGATATTTGAGAAATCTGGGACATCTCTTAAACCTATGTATTGTTCTATGATTACTGGTGGTGTACAATTTGGGACGAGTTTTATCACTCCTTTAGTATCAAATGTTTTCGGTCGTAAAATTTTACTCATTGGGTCAGGGATAGGAATGTTTATCTTTGAAGGTTCATTGGGTATATATAGCGTTATTGATGACAGTGATCACGAGAAAGTTAGTTCAGTAAATTATCTGCCAATTGTCTTTTTAGTCATGTATATAATCACTTACAATGTAGGGTTTGGCCCATTACCTTGGGCAATCATCGGAGAAATATTTCCCACTAACATTAAATCTAGTGCGGCTGCTCTTGCTTCGTCTGTTTGTTGGATAACAAGTTTCTTTATTACTAAGTGGTTTAGTCAAGTGGTGGCAGCTATCGGACAAGGAGAATGTTTTATGGGATTTGCAGTAGCGTCATTAATTGCTTCAGTATTCACGCATTTCTTCGTTTTAGAAACTAAAGGCAAATCTTTGACAGAAATTCAGAATGATTTGAACAAGTAACTCAGATGTTTTAGAATATTTATTAACTGTTGTTTTAAACTGACTCAGAAATGAGAACGCTTTGAAAATTAGATAAGCAATACAATGAGGAGATTTCTTGACAATACAATGTATATATATATATTTATTTTTTTTAATATTTTATTGTAAATTAGTTTTTAATTGTTTTATTAAAAAATATGTGTAGGTTGGAAGGAGTTTGTTTGCTGCTAATTTAGTTCAGTTGTAGCGTGATTATAGAACCCCAAGAATGGACCGAACTCGTCTGAATTCTTAGTCTATATTTAAGTGTCATACGCTCGATAAAGCGTTTCCTAAATTCGTTATAATGAAATTGTTAAATTGTTTGAGTGAACTTCATATTATCGTATTAGTGTTTGCGTATTATTTTTACAAAAAAAATGGTAGAAAATAAGCGGTGAATATATTCATATTAATGAACCGGGTCACTATCTTTTATTCATACTATCGAGAGGCATTTTTGACCTTTTCCTCTGTAAAAATATGTGACTATTTAGTGTAAAAAAATGTCCTTTTAAATGTGTAAATATATATAATCACTTACAATGTAGGGTTTGGCCCATTACCTTGGGCAATCATCGGAGAAATATTTCCCACTAACATTAAATCCAGTGCGGCTGCTCTTGCTACTTCAGTTTGTTGGATAACAAGTTTCTTTATTACTAAATGGTTTAGTCAAATAGCAGCAGCTATCGGACAAGGAGAATGTTTCATGTGATTTGCAGTAGCGTCATTAATTGCTGCAGTATTCACGCATTTCTTCGTTTTAGAAACTAAAGGCAAATCTTTGACAGAAATTCAGAATGATTTGAACAAGTAACTCAGATATTTTAGAATATTTATTAACTGTTGTTTTAAACTGACTCAGAAATGAGAACGTTTTGAAAATTAGATAAGCAATACAATGAGGAGATTTCTTGACAATACAATGTATATATATTTATTTTTTTAAATATTTTATTGTAAATTAGTTTTTAAATGTTTTATTAAAAAATATGTGTAGGATGGAAGGAGTTTGTTTGCTGCTAATTTAGTTCAGTTGTAGCGTGATTACACAGCCCCACAAAAAAAAAAGTGGGGTATACTTTTGATGCGATATATCAGATTCGTAGTATTTTTGCCCGCTGATCACGAATCTGACGTCAGAATATCGCCATCACATCTCAATTTTTTTCTAACCTCAAAAAATAGGTAAAAATTAGTAAAAATTAAGAAAAATATACTCCTACAAAATTGATTCAAGCTTTTTCATGAATCCAAAGATGTATTAATATGTATTCGGACACACTAAGCTAATATTCATCGGTTGGATTAAGCCATACAGTTCTGTTTTCTTCCTAACCTCAATAAATCAGACAGATATAGTGCTTCTCGAATGCAAAAAAACGAATTCAAATTAAAAATTCAACCGATTCTTACCAAATTTGGTACACGGGGGTTTTTTTTGAGTTGCTGATCATGAATCTAAGGTCGGATTTGCAAAATTCAAAATGGCGGATCCAAGATGGCGGACAAAATTTTTGAAAACCAACCGATTCCTACCAAATTTGGTATACAGTTGGGAAATCCTCAAACCTGATACTCTTAAACCCTAAACCCTGAAACCTTAGATTCCCACACCCTGTAACCTCAAAAAATAGACCTCAATAACCCTGTAACTTTAAAAATGAGACCCAATATACTCAAAACCAGGACTTTTTTAAACCATATACTCTCAAATAGTAGACCCTTAAGCCCTAGAATTGCGAAGGTTAGACCCGCGCCCAACTTTCCTTTTTTTGGCTGTATCTTGTTCTTTTTTCCGCGAATGACCTATTCAAAGGCTTTCTGCCCAAACGCTTTTGAGGACTTGTTTCTCTTTTTAGCGACCAGCAATAGTCCGCTAGCATATGGTCATCCCATCGTCCTTGATACCGATTTTCTATGATTTTCAGATCTTGGTGAAAACGTTCCCCTTGCTCCTCACTGTAGTCACCAAGATTATCTGGGAAATCATCGATGTGGGAGTCCAGGAAATGTAATTGAAAATTTTTTACCATTTTCTCGACTATTTCTTTGTACTTAGGACTTTTATTATTTCCCAAAAAGTTTGTTGCGACTTCTTTAAAACTAAGCCAAGCAGCTTTTTCAACTTTATTCATTTTAGTAACAAATAATGAATCTTGAAACAATTTTCTTATTTGTGGCCCGTCAAATACGCCTGCCTTAATTTTAGCTTCAGAAAATTTCGGAAATTTTTTATGCAAATATTTGAAACATGGGCCGTTTGTATCTAATGCTCTCGTGAATTGCTTCATAAGTCCAAGCTTAATGTGAAGCGGGGGAATAAGAACTTTTCCTGGATCTACCAATGGTGGAAACAATACATTATTTTCACCAGGAGTGAACGATTCTCTTGTTGGCCAAATTTTTTTCTTATAATGACGTTCCCTGTCTCTGCTATTCCACAGACATTTATAACAGGGATAAAGTGTAAACCCTGACTGTTGGCCAAGCAATATTGTTACAATTTTCAGATCTCCACAAATTTTCCAGTTATGATCAGCATATTTTATTTTTATCAAAAGCTGCTTCATTTCTTCATATTGCTCTTCCATAACTGTGGAATGAGCAATCGGAATGGGAGCGTAAACGTTGGTATTATGCAGCAAAACTGCCTTAATGCTCCGTTTAGAAGAATCAATGAACAGTCTCCATTCTTCAGGATCATATGACTTATTTTGAAATTCATCCATTAGACCTTTTACATCGGTACAATATGAAAGTGACAATTCTTCGTCCATTGTGAAATATTTTCGAAATTCTTCATCTCTGTTTCTATAATAATAAATCGTTGCTTCTGGCTTAAGTAAATGTCTTTTCTTTAAAAAGGAAGTAAGATGCTCTGAACCATCTTTGGATAAGCCTAAATCTCTGACTAGATCACTAAGTTCTGACTGTGATACGAGTATTGGTTCTGGTTTACGGTTGTATGGTAGAAATTCTTTATCTGTGTCACTAGTATATGATAGGTTGTCACTAGAACATTCATTAGTAACAGTGTTTGAATCTTTTTCGACAGTCTCAATGTTTTCGGCATGAACTGATAAGGTGAAATCATTTGTTTCCATAACATCAGCATCAAGTGGTTCAGGAGGCGGAATTAGTTTAGTTGGTCTTGTTACTGTCGAAACATCGTTATAAGTAATAGTGCTTTATTTTTTTCGGTTATGCCTAGATACAACATTCATACAAAAGTAGCAATCATTTTCACTGTATGGTCTATTCCATATTGCTGGTCTGGAATATTTAATCGCCTTCTTATTGATGTACAACATTATTTTGCAAGAACTGCAAATGATGTGGGGAACCCAATCTGTATCCTGGTGCTGTATTTCAATGTTAAAACAATCCTTATATAAGGTTTTAATCTTATCCGTTATCGGTGACCCCATTTTACTCAATACGTGTTGACAGCAAATATAACAAAATGAATCACTGTTTTTATCGCACTTATGAAAAGTCCTTGTACCGTGAGACCGTTTTCTTGTAGCATTATACTCTACATGAGCCAAGTCACCCACACATGAAGAGCTACGGTCGCTGGATGACGACGGCTGCGGGCCCGCTTTCCCACCCTGACCAACCGCCGATACTGGGTTTCCGAGTCCCTGCATCGTAATTCTCTTTCTTCTACCTGCCATGACGGCATCTAAGCCGTTATCCAGGGACTCTGCCGGCTAGTGGAGTAACACCGTTGCCCACCGTCACCACGTGGAGGTGCCCTGGATGCAGGTAGAAGAATAAAAATCGACCGATGAATTTTTCTCGGCGTTCAAAATGGCGCGAAACCATCTGCCATCTTGAATTTTGCAAATCCAACCTCAGATTCGTGATCAGCGACCCAAAAAATCCCCGTGTACCAAATTTGGTAAGGATCGGTTGAATTTTAATTTGAATTCGTTTTTTGCATTCGAGAAGCACTATATCTGTCTGATTTATTGAGGTTAGAAAGAAAACAGAACTGTATGGCTTAATCCAACCGATGAATATTAGCTTAGCGTGTCCGAATACATATTAATACATCTTTGGATTCATGAAAAAGCTTGAATCAATTTTTTAGGAGTATATTTTTCTTAATTTTTACTAATTTTTACCTATTTTTTGAGGTTAGAAAAAAATTGAGATGTGATGGCGATATTCTGACGTCAGTTCGTGATCAGCGGGCAAAAATACTACGGATCTAATATATCGCATCAAAAGTATACGCCACTTTTTTTTTGTGGGGCTGTGTTATAAAACCCCCAAGAATGGACCGAACTCGTCTGAATTCTTAGTCTATATTTAAGTGTCATACGCTCGATAAAGCGTTTCCTAAATTCGTTATAATGAAATTGTTAAATTGTTTGAGTGAACTTCATATTATCGTATTAGTGTTTGCGTATTATTTTTACAAAAAAAATGGTAGAAAATAAGCGGTGAATATATTCATATTAATGAACCGGGTCACTATCTTTTATTCATACTATCGAGAGGCATTTTTGACCTTTTCCTCTGTAAAAATATGTGACTATTTAGTGTAAAAAATGTCCTTTTAAATGTGTAAATGTATAATTATATAATTATTTATATGTAATGTAAATGTAGATCGTGAACTTAGAATAGAAATCGTTCCTAATACTGTTAAAAGATTAAATATGTTATCTATTTTTAAGACCTTTCATAAAATGCCCTATTTAACAAGTAGGGTAAAAAGTTTGAATTGTTGTGGCTGTTACTTGATGGAAATTCATAACGAATGTAATGAAAGACTAATATTATCAAATTTCCACTTTATTTAGTTTCACTGAAACTGTATGACGCGTTTCGCTATACTATAGCTTCTTCTGATACAAAATGATATTTGAGTATTTTGTCATTGTCTTTATTGAATTTAAGTTAGGCTATGCCTCTTACTTACATTTATGATAGCTTATATTCCTATACTACTTAACCTAGGTTCTATACAGTAATCCTAATTAACTTAACCTAGGACATTGGGTTTTAATTACGTTGGTTGACTAATCTAACTTAACTAGAGCTTAATTCTAAAACTAATCTAGAACTTAATTCTAAACTTAATCTAGGTTACAATCTTCATGGGGGTGGGGGAGGGCCATCGTCTTCGTCGGATATGGGGTCAGAAGGTCTTGGATAGTGATGGCGGGCGTTGGCGGGTACGTGAAATGCGCTCCTTATGGTGGCGTTTGGGTGTTGTAGCGCCTTTGCGAAAGAACTTAATGTTGGTGGACCTCATGTGTGCCTTGATTGTTGGCACACCCGGGTCTCTATGCAATTGACGGTTTCGGACGAACCATGGGGCTCCCGTGATCATCCTCAGGGCCTTGTTCTGTACTGCCTGAAGTTGAGCTCTGCGTGTCTTGGTGAGTTTAGACCAAGTAGGGCAGGCGTGTGTGAGTCCTGCCCTCACGATGGTTTTATAAATTAGCAGCTTGATTTTTGGTTGCAACTTACTGGGACCGGCTGATGATTGGTACAGCTTGCCCAGTAGTTGCTTGGCTTTCCTTGAGGCAGCACAGACCTGGTCTTTCCAGATGAGGTGTTTGTCATACTGGATTCCCAGGTACTTGATGGTGGTTGCCCATTGGATGCGGGATCCCTGGAGCTGGAGTTGTCCATAAGGAGTGCCGTTGCCTTTGGCGAAGACGATGGCCTGTGTCTTACATGGGTTTAGCTGGATCTTCCATCGGTCGAACCGGGGGCGAGGACGTTCAGGTGGCGCTGCAATCTACTGGTGATGATTCTGTAGCTGCTGGATTCTGCTATGATGGCTGTTGTCGTCAGCATACAGGAGTAGGGTAGTCTGATCCGTTTTTGGAATGTCGGCTGTGAAAATGTTGAAGAGGTGGGGGGAGAGGACGGAGCCTTGAGGGACTCCGGCTCTAATGGCCTTGACTTCGGAGGTGGCCTTATCGACTCTGACTTGGAATGTTCTGTCAGAGACGAAGGACTGAATGAGTTTGTTAATGAAAAGGGGGTAGCCGTGTCGGATCAGTTTCAGAATGAGGCCTTCGTGCCAGACTCGGTCGAAGGCCTTTGCTACATCGAAAAACACAGCTCCAACTTTGTGACGTTTGTTGAAGCTGTTGGAAATGGTTTGGGCGAGTTTCGTGGTGTGAATGATATTTGAGTATTAGTGTTGTTACATTTTTATAAATATCCTAAGGTAGGTAATAAAATTAAAACTATATGCTAATGAATATTGCTGGGAAATCCATTCTGAATATTAATTGTATAAATTGAGTAAAGGGGAGTTACCATGGGCCAGACAGGTATCTTTTTGTTCGTTTAAAATGATGTCTGAATTTTTAATTCTATTTATTTCTAAATTTTCTAATAGGTTTAATTTTACGCCTTTGTTTTGTATGTGTAGAATTTTAAATTTATCGTCAAAAAGATCATTTGATTCTGTTAAATGATTACTATACGCTGAGTCAGTTTTGTTTTTTAAATAGCTTCTTTTATGTTCTAAAATCCGAGTTTTGAATGAGCGACCTGTCTGACCTATGTAACTTTTATGACAAGAAACCACAATTTAACTGATACACTCCAGATTTTTTTGATCTATTTTGTTTTCCCTTTGCGTTTTTAATGAATTTTCCTAACGAGTTGTTTGTTCTAAAAGCTATGTTGATATTATATTTGTTTAAGTGGTTTTTAATTTTCTCTCTGACGTGTTACCAAAATAGGTTAAAAAACATTAAATTTAAAATACATCGACAAGAATTTAGCAAATCATTTTTGTATTGGTACAGATATGTAGACGACATCTTTGCTTGTTTTAATGGTACAGAGCGTCAACTTGACAATGTTTTTAACTATATAAACTCAATACATAAAAATATTAAATTCACTATGGAAGTCGACAATAAAATTAATTTTCTTGACTTAACGATAACCAGACATTACAACAAACACAAATTCTCCATTTTTCACAAACCCTCACATACAGATACTACAATAAACATAAAATCAGCTCACCCCCTACAACACAAATTGGCAGCTTACCACAGTATGTTGCATAGACTTGTAAGTGTCCCCTTATCTGTAGATGATTTTAATAAAGAATAAATCTAATAAAACAAATTGCTGTTAACAACGAATATTCTCCTGACACCATAGACTCAATTCTAAACAAGAAATTAAAAAATAAAGCTATTTCTTTAGTATACCCCAAGAAAGAAACCACAGGGTAAAAATTTAATGTTTTAACCTATTTTGGTAACACGTCAGAGAAAAAATTAAAAACCACTTAAACAAATATAATATCAACATAGCTTTTAGAACAAATAACTCGTTAGGAAAATTCATTAAAAACGCAAAGGGAAAACAAAATAGATCAAAAAAAATCTGGAGTGTATCAGTTTAAATTGTGGTTCTTGTCATAAAAGTTACATAGGTCAGACAGGTCGCTCATTCGAAACTCGGATTTTAGAACATAAAAGAAGCTATTTAAAAAACAAAACTGACTCAGCGTACAGTAATCATTTAACAGAATCAAATCATCTTTTTGACGATAAATTTAAAATTCTACACATACAAAACAAAGGCGTAAAATTAAACCTATTAGAAAATTTAGAAATAAATAGAATTAAAAATTCAGACATCATTTTAAACGAACAAAAAGATACCTGTCTGGCCCATGGTAACTCCCCTTTTACTCAATTTATACAATTAATATTCAGAATGGATTTCCCAGCAATATTCATTAGCATATAGTTTTAATTTTATTACCTATCTTAGGATATTTATAAAAATGTAACAACACTAATACTCAAATATCATTTTGTATCAGAAGAAGCTATAGTATAGCGAAACGCGTCATACAGTTTCAGTGAAACTAAATAAAGTGGAAATTTGATATTATTAGTCTTTCATTACAGGGTGAAAAGTTTTTGGGTCTAGCTAGCTACTTAAAACACATTTTTTTGCAAAATTCAGTTTCATTCATCAATATAGTCTTCTTCAAGAGAGATAACGCAATTCTTATTATTTGATTAATAAAAAAAAATGGTTAAAATGACCCCAAACAATTTTTTTTTAATGGCATTGGAAAGCTGGCGACTTAAAACTAACGAAGAACGTTGGAAATTTTGTTACGAAGAGTTTGGTTTTTTGTCTCGAATCGACTTGTATAAACGGAGTTACTCACATTTTAAGCTGAAAAAACGACTTTTGAAAACTTCAATTGTTTATAAACAAAAGAGCACAAGTTTTTCGAGGTCCAAAACTCAGGACAATACTTCTGATGATACCCCAGAGGGGATAAAATCATAATATTGCTGTATTTAAACCAGGGGTGCTCAAACTTGAACTGCTGGCGATCTACCTCAATATTGTTAGACTACGATCGATCGAGTCTGAGAGGCTGCAAGTAAGTGTGATGCAGGATTGTCGTCTAGGTAGGGTGTATCGTGGCATAAATATTAGTTTTCCGCACAATATGCATTTTTTAGTCAAGGTAAGTGTAGGTCTGCTCTAAAATGTCAATGAAAAAACTCATAATTATTCAAAATTGCTAGTTTATTGGTTCTTACAAAACAAACGAGTTCTAGTGTCTAAACTTAACTAAAGAGTGACTTTGGATGTTGAAGCGTGGCACTGCATGTCCTCAGCATACTTTTCATAAATGGTACGTAATTACAGAGTGCTAATCGCAAGCATGATGACATATGTTCGTCAGTTAGTCGATTGCAATATTTTGACTTAATTATCTTCATTTCGAAAATGCAGACTCGTACAAGTAAGTTGACCCAAACATTGCCGTCATTTGAAGGGCGATTTGCCTTAGATTCGGATATTTATCTTGAGATATAAAACACCAGAATTTTGTATCAGATGCTGTGACCTTGAGATGTATATCTGATATAATCTGCACTAACTCATTTTCAACAGACCATGAGTCCATGTTAAACTGACTTGCTATTTTAGTAACTAATTCTCCAATGTTTTTACACGAAAAAGGATAACTCATAAATGATGCGATATTTGCCAATTTACTGAAATCATAAAAACGTATTTCGAATTGGCCCAATATATTTGATAATTCTGCCTCATAAATATCATAATTCAACTGAGGAATCCTTGCTTTCAAAGACGGAAAATTTTTCAGATCCTTTCTTTTCAGTTGATCTATCATAAGTTGCAATTTACTTTTGAATGCGTTTATTGCGCTAATCATCTCAATAATAGTTTTTCCTTTACCTTGAAGTTCCAAATTAATGGTGTTTAATGCATTGTGATGTCTGTCAAAAATGCCAAATCAGTCAGCCATTTTCCGTTTTTCAGCATCTGAGTGTCATCACCACTTTCGCCCAGAAAAGCTGTTATTTCGGGCAATAATTCTTGAAACCTTTCTAGGAATTTTCCGCGACTCAACCACCTGACGTCCGTGTGAAGAACTAAATCAGTGTGTTCAGCTGACTTACTATCTTCCAGCTACAGTTTAAAGAGCCGTCGTTGCAAGCTACGTGCACGGATAGAATTCACAATTTTTATCGCAATGCCCATAATCTCCTCCATGTTTAGAACTTTTGAACACAAAACTTGTTGATGTATAATGCAATGGAAGGAAAAAAATAAAGGGAAATCATCATTAGCTCGACACAATGCCACAAAACCGTTTTTGTTTCCAGTCATTGCTGGTGCTCCATCGGTTGTAATGCACACTAGTTTATATATTGGTAGCTTGTAGTTTGTTACAAAATTGAAGAAAACGTCATATATATCTTCGCCACTGGTCTTTCCTTTCAGAGGAATCATTGTTAAAAACTCTTCCTTAGCCGACATGTCATTGAATACCATTCAAATAAAAATACACAGCTGGGGCAGTGTCTGTCATATCGGTGGATTCGTCGAACTGTAAAGAAAAGTATGTACATTCCATGACATCATGTTTTAGTTTATCTGCCCTGTCCTGATTCATGACTTCAACACGCATTTTGACAGTCGGACGAGATAACTGAAGTTCTCTAATAGCAGACATAATCTCTGTTTTATTTTTAAAATCTCCAAATAAAGTCTCACCCGCTTCAATAAATGCTTCCTTCACAACCAATCCATCATCAAATGGTTTCTTGTGTTTCGCCAATATATGAGATATTTTAAATGACGCCATCGTTGCAGCTTTTGATTGTTTGGCTAGTCTTGTGAACATGGTTTGTTCTTTTTTCAAACAAGTTATCAAATCACGTACTTTTCGTTTTCTTAATTCACTCTGTGACGGAAAATACTTTTCATAGTTTTTATGAACCGTTTTATGATGCCTCTCTAAGTTCCCACGCTTAGATATTGCAACTGACGCACGACAAATGAGACAAATGCACTTATCCTTTACCATACAAAAGAAAAATTCTTCCTCCCAATCGTTATTAAAATGATAAGTTTTACTTTTCTTCGCCGCATTCATTTTGGACTATTTATTAATAAACTTGTATCGATGTATCACCTTCAAGTTACAACTCAGACTGATTCCTATTCCTGCAGGCGCAACATTTATATCGGCGCGAACGAAGTCTCGAATGTTCCCGTCAAACACGCCGCCCTGAAGTTTCTAGAAAAATCGGCGGGAATCAAATACGCGGCTTTTCTTTGACAAGTACCGCGCGTTCCTTTGATAAAGCCGCCTTTTGCCGCTAGTAGGGGGTTATTACGATAAAAGAAAGTGATGAGGGGGTTATTCTGGCCTAATTGTGGATCGAATAAATTTTAGTAGTTTATTCATTGCATTTTGATTTAGTTACCTAAAACAAAATCTGTGAATAGTTCTATATCGGGATTTTTTCTCGAGATCGACTCAAAAACACTCGTGTGCGCTCGCGATCGACAAGTCGATCGCGATCGACCGTTTGAGCACCCCTGATTTAAACTATGCCTATCTCCTCATTATTTTGACCTTTTTTTTACATCAAATGAGTTAATCACAACTTAAAACAACGGTACTAAATGTTGTAAGCAATCCGATAAAACAGGAATTTTAAAAATTCATTTAAAACGTAAATAAATATTCCGGAATAATATTATGTTTTATTATTTTATCAAGATTAGAAAAATAATTACTAAATTCTCAAATGGGTTTTTTGTTACTTTTCTCCTTGAAAAAAGTTTTTTATTTGTTGAAAAATCAAGCTCGTCTCTCGCATTTGGAAGGATTTTAAATTTGTTGCACATTTAGTACTTGAAAAGGAGATTGATACTTTCTATAAATTTTCAGTGGTATGTATGGACAAATTTTAAACATAATTATTTGTAGAAAAATTTAAGAGTGGTGGCTACAGAGAATAGCGTCGAATACATCATACTACATCAGGGGTTCCCAATCTTTTTTTTAATACTCCCTTTACAGGTTGCAATTTTTTTTGCAACTCTCATTTCTTTTTCTAAATTTATTTGTGATCTGTATTTCGTTTTGATTACTGCAACTGTAGAAAAGCCAGTTTCACACAAGTACGACGTAACAAATGGTAAAAGAACCCTCAAAGTATTAATAGTAGGATATTCTTGGGATGTATTGCTCCAAAATTGAAACAGTTTGTCTTTATCGAATCGTGGTTTTAGGCTCGTATCACAAGATAGTTCTAACAACTGTCCTTCCTCGACTGTTGAAAGTGTAGATGGTGGTGGGGTCTATTGGAATGGGTACTTTGGAAGGAATAGATAGTCTGGAAAACAAGGATGTCGACTAAAATTTCAGTTCTCGCAACTTTTTTTGAAAAAAAATCTAGCGGCTTTTCTTGTAAATTGTTGTAAGTTGTTTCTAAATGACGTCTCAATTTATTAGGAAGCATACTTTCAGCAGCCAGCAACTTATGACAAACAACACATTGGGGCAGTTCCATATTTCCTTTGCTAACGTAGGTAAATCCAAAATCTAAATATTGGTCATCATGTTTTCTGTACTTTATTCGTTTTTCTACAGTTTCTTTTCTACTCTCTCATGCGTCTTCAACACATTTTCTATTTATTTGAATAAAGTTATACATTTTAAGTAATGAATACGCGCGCGTAAATTAAATACACCATACTTGAAATCAAAACACTGCATTCATCAACGCTTGTAATCGACGAATAAATAAAGGACCGAAACAAAAGACAGAACAATGAACGAACGAAAGCCCGGGGAAATGGAGGGGCAGGCTTACTGAGTCGCTAATGAGACGCGCACCGCGTCGCACAGTAGCTGATTATGACGCGTGCAGGCGACCTGTGCGTATCGTCTCGCTACTCCCCTAGGATAGAGTCGCGCACAGTTTCGTGGTTTTCAGTTTTAAGGAATCTGAAAATCAACTTAATTCTTAATTACTTCCAATCTTAGTGGAAGTAAAACATAGATAATATAATTAAAATTTCTACACTACCTTCATTTCCTTTGATGCAAAGTTTACTTCACAACTTCAATACAAAATATACAAATAGTGTTCTATGAAAATGTTTAAAGAAATAGTTCCTTCTAATTTATAAAATGGACCTCATGAAAAAATAATGTTTAAAATTAAGAAAATTAAATTTTTGTTTATGATTATAATCATTAATTTGGAAATTAATATATTTTTAATAATATTTGACATTCAGTATATCTGTTTTAAATCTTAATTTAGTCTCCAAAATAAGTAATTTTTTCTGGGAAATTGGAACTTTCGAAGCAACCGCCCGTGTTTGGCACGATGGACTATTGGCTAAGCTACGCTTCTGTGGTATGTCTGAAAAGTTCTGTTTGCGGCTCTCATGTTTCCCCAGAGAGCGTTCTTTACGAATGGCGGTCGACGGATTTCTTTCTAACACCTTCACTATCAACGCCGGTATGCCCTAAGGCTCCATACTGTCTCCTACTCTCTTTCTCATTTACATTAACGATCTGCTGGAAAACACCGGGAATGCAATCTACAGCTTTACAGATGACAGTACGCTTATCTTTTCATTCACTTTGATCGCTCGGACATCGGTTACTCAGGCGAATATCCGCAGACAACAGGAGGTCGTTCAACTTAACAAAGACCTGGAAGAAATTCTATCTTGGGGTGACAGTAACCAACTGGAATTTAACGCTACAAAAACCCAGGCGGCAGTTTTTTCTAAAAAAGTTACCGTTGCTAAACCCGACATAGTTATGTCGGGGCACTCCATTCCCCTAGCGTCGTCACTCAATTTGTTGGGCGTTGATTTGGGAGCAAATATGTTCTGGCATGAACATGTTGCAGACATAGCAAGGAGAGCTTCTCAAAAGTTGGGAATAATATTTCGAACCAGAAAGCTTTACACGCCACAACAACTGTTAATTCTTTAAAAAGCTCAAATTCGATCAACAATGGAATACTGCTCCCAGGTTTGGGGCTCCGCTCCCAAACATACATAGCATTTTTTGGATTCTGTTCAGAGAAGAGCTGTTCGTCTGATTGGAGACCGGCGGCCTTGATTCGCTAGAACATCAAAGAACGGTTGGTTACTTGAGTCTGTTCTACAAGTATTTTCATGGAAAGTGTTCGAAGGATGTAGCCCGCTTAATTCCTCTCAGAGCGGTACATGTTAGAAATACACGTCGCGCTAATACTTCACATCCGTATGAGGTTCAGCTTGTTACTCCGCGTACAACGCTTTTATATGGAGAACATCATCCCTTTGGAAAGATTTGCCCAGGGCTGTGTTTCCCACCGAGTACAATTTACGGCGATTCAAGGAAAACGTGAACCGCTTTTTCCACACACATGCCGCTCCTGGAGCGCTTTAGGGACTTCCCTGCAGCACGTGTGCTAGACCCATTAAAATTAAAAAAATACCAGTTACCAAATAATCTAATAATATGATTGTGCAAGAAGGAAGGGGGGACATCTGATCTTGGCTATGACACTGATTATGATGAATAGCTTAGAAAAATCGATCTTTCCTTAATTAGTAATAATTTTCCTAAAATGACATGATTTACAATCAGAAGTGTGTTCTAGCTTTGTTGAAATAGATTTTAATGTTTAAATACTCGGGAATTACATAGTTTGTATAAAACTTTGAATTTGTTATGGCAGTATTCATAATGTTAGTGTATTACTTTTGTTAAAAAGTCATTTTATTTATTTATTTAAATATAACTATTTATGTGACTCTGGTTTCTTTTATTGATCCTACACATGAATATGTATTCACTAAGAAGGATTCAGTTCAGATCAAATCAAACTGGCTCGGAAAATCCAATACAGTCAATTGATAATGGTATAATAATAACAGGTACAATTTCCAAACAAAAAATTTCAATACCAGTTACATCGAAACGAATCTGAGTTATAAACCTTTTAGTGTAGACTGTGTCAAGTAAGAACGTGACCGCCCATAGTCTTGAATGTGTTTCGAGAACATTTTTGCAATCAATATATTCTTCGGTGTGCTAACAACGGAGCAAATACTTTAAAGTGTATTTGTTTGGAGTTGATAGCAGAATTCTTTCATTGTAGATGCAAATATATGTTGAGGTGCGCCCAAAAAAAAAAGAAACAGATTTCTTAGCCGTTTTACTGGATTTTGTTTTGAATTATTTTTAAGGGTTCCCCTATTTTAGGCAGAAAACCTCTGCTATACAATAGAGTCATGAAATGTAAATGAGGGTTCATCGGTAGCATAGCCGTCCGAGCGTAACCTGCCTTTAGAGTTTAATAAATAAAATTAGTAGTGTATTTGTTGCAGGAAGGAGGCGGAGGAGGAGGCAAATTTTTGCCTCCCAGAGCTAAAATTTGTGTCTCCGGAAGGCAAAAATTTGCCTCCTCCTCCACCTCCTCCCTGCATTCCCACAAATACACTACTAAAATTGTCCTAAAAATAAAGTTATAGAAATATAAGATTTATTACTAAAAAATTTTTAATCTATAGATGTATATATACAGATTCACAATTCACGATATATAAGTACTTTAATTACAATCCAAAACAATCTTAATCTTCAAAATCTGAAGACTCGACTTCTCTTAAATTGATAATTAAGGGTTCTATTTCCACAGTTTCTTCGATGTATTCGTCAAGTTTCCACATTTCATTTTCTTCTTCTATAACATGTCGAATGCCATTTTTCCAATTATCCTCTTTGGTCCTCTCTATTCCAGCGAGTAATAATTGCCTTACATCTTATAGTTTGAACGTAGTGTTTGCCCTTGCAACGAAACCTTTCATTTGTTCCCAAATTCGCTCTATGGGATTCAATTCGCAATGATATGGATGTAATCTAAGCACTATGATATTCCGGTCCTTTGCCATCTCATCGACTGCGTATTTCTTGAACTGTGCCTTATTTTGTTTCGCAATTTTGAGAAGTTTCGTTTTTAACATACCATCTGTATGTTTAAGATTTTTGTCTTTTACCCATTAAAGAATATCCGGTTTCTTCCATGAATTTGTCGGAAGTCGTTCTAATAATCGAAAATGGTATGGGGCATTGTCTAATACTATACCACAGTAAACACACTATACAGTAGCGAAACTCAAGGATAATCGCATAGGAAAATCAGGTTCGTTTTCAGAAGGTCACGTGGCAATCTGCCATGTTAAAAGTGGACCAGCGCGAGATTTGAAATACAAATAAAGTTGTGCAAAGTTTTATCATTCAAAATCATAGATATAGAAATGTTTGAAAATTTTTGATTTGTTATTTAATACAGCATGAGTAATATAAAAGTTAATGCAGCAAACAAAAAGAATGGAGTACTTTGTTAGAAAATAAATGAATACAGGTGAAAAACTTAGGAAGGTATTTGATGGAATTCTTCATATTCAACTTCAGTTTTTAATAACCTTATCCAAAAATTCAAAAGTCTATCAAAGTTAAACGTCACTGTTTGAGAGTAAAGTTTTATTTACATCATTTTTCAAGTAAATTTGTGATTAAAGATGTTTTTTAAGGACTAAATTAATTTAATTTTAATTGTCATTACTAAGATGTCAACATCTTCTAAAATAAGAGCATTTTTTTCTAAGCAATGTTGTGTGGTTTGGTGTGATAGATCTCTCGTTAATTAAAGAACACTGTATCTACTTTTTTGGTACTTATTTTTCCTTAAACTACAATACTATATTGTGTAACTTCGAGAAAGGTTAATATAATATTATTAATGAATTATGAATGTATATGTATAGACCTCTATTTTCTATGTGAATGATTCTTAGAGGTTCTATACCATTTTGTGTTCTGTTATCTGTATTGCTTTTTGATAATGTAATTAACGCTTACTTTTATTTACAATGAATTAATATTTAGATCAAAGAGTCAATACAGTAATTTCGTAATTATAGTTAGTTACAGTACTTAGTTATGACCAAGCTGACTTGTCAATTACAACTATATTGGGAATGTGGAATCTTTGGCACAATGACACTACTCAGTATATATCACCACTACACCAAACACTTTATTTTTGCACTCGACGCGCGTTTCGCTAACCATATTAGCTTCATTAGGAGAAATAATTGACTCATATATACTGAGTATTATCAATTACAGTTTAAAAGGAAAATAACTATATTTAATTTATAATATAGGTATACAACAATAGAAATAAGTTCTTTATAGGAGGAATATTATTAACAGGTAACTAAATCTTCAAAATTTTAATAGTAACCATAATTACCATCAAAATGGACTTCGATTAGGTGTACTGTCCATTTAACGAACTTATTTTCAGAATATTTTACCCTCTGGCATACATCGTCTGACAAAATCATATTACAAAAATTTCTTTGGAATCACATTAAAATTTTTCTTATTTTAATAGCATATTCGATTCAATAATACATTTATATCAGTTTTTCAATAATCCCATTCCCCAGTGGTTTTGTGATCTCAACACGACACTTAATATTTAAACTTTCAAACCCAGCTTATAAGAAAATAAAATATACTGTCTAAAATTTGAAAATAATAAATATGTTGTTATAGGTTCTGTATTCCTTACAATATATTTACAGAAACTTTTGAAAGATTGGCATGAAAAAGGAGCAATGTAATTTATAGAGAAAAATAGAAAAAAAAGTCACTTTCAGAGTATTAATTGTACTTGCAATTAAACAGTGTTGAATTTATCAGGTTTATTATTAGAAAAGGTGTGTCAAACAATTAATTCAGATGAAGTTATTGAAAACTAGAAGCCTCTTGAGAATACACCTTTTAGAAAAAAATAATATGTTTTATTTTATAATTTATCAAATATAAATAGTTTTAAATAACTGAATACTAGTTTGCAGAAAAATAAATCTTTCTAAAAACCAGAATTTGGAGGATTATTTATTAATCATAAAAAAATTACACAGGCACACAAAAAAAGTTTTTCACTACCGAACAGATCGCTATACCTACATGTATTTTTAGGCGCTGAAACCGATTTCAAGGTCAGAATTGAGCAATCACGTCAGAATTTTTAAATAACCAGCCGAACTAAGTTTAGAAATAAATTTCAAGCTTTAATGACCAAATCACTCTACCAATACGAACGTTTTATTAAATCAATCAAGGTTCCCTGGAAGGCCGTCTCTTGAGCAAATACGCCTAAACAAAATGTACATTAGTAATGATAATATTGTTTCATGCATATTGTATTTTTTCAAAAATGTATTTAAGATAGTGAAAAGTTGTCTTGTGAAAGCAAGCAATAGAGATTTATTAAAATAATCAACAACTCCAACAACTTTAATCGCATACCATGATTTCTATGAAATCATTGTTTCAACTAAAAACAGAGGAACTGCAAAAAAAAATCATTAATGCAGCAACTTAAACTTTGACGGATAATACTGTTGATGATTACATGTGATGTAAATAAGGCATAATTAAATTTAGTTATGATTTAGAATAATAGTCTTAGCGCGCCCTGATTGAATTAGAAATTAAAAGTGTGACTCGAGCAAATAATTTGCAAAAATAATTATATGGAATATTGCAATTTTAACGGCACAACAATAACCTCCTTTCCCCATGATTATATAAATTCCCAACCTTTTCGATTCTCTTCACTTGCAAACGTTTTTAATTCTCTTTTTCTACAAACTCTCTTTTCCTTCTGTCTTTATATTCATATAAACTGCAGTCACATCAAGAAACGATGGACAATACATTTCCAAAGACACATTCCGAGATTGGATGTAAACACTGAGCGGCCATTTTGAAAAAGGACCCGTCGACGCACGCGCCGTCAAAATCTGGTCACCAAATTGGAGCTCAGTTTCGCTACTGTAGTATGTTTACTGTGACTATACCTTATTCTGCTGGTATATATTCAATCATTTGTTGGAAGTACTCCTCAAAAACATCAGCCGTCATCTCCTCATGGTAATCTTTAGTTGACTTTGATTCGAATTCTGACAAGCCACCGTCGAGAAATCCGCTTTCACTACCAATATGTGCTACAATTTGCCTGCGACCTTTTCCTGAAGGGGGTTGTAATCCAGTTGACCAACCTTCCATAAAAGCTTGTTTGGCACTCTTAATGTTTTTGTCAATCCAGAATTTTTTCACTGAGTGTCCCTCATTAACCCAAGTCTTATCAAAATAAAAAATATTGCTTTCTTAGGCTCGAAATTTTCTGATTGCTCGTAGATATTCTCTTCTTCAACAAATTATTTCTATTCTATCGATAAGAACAGCTTTCCTATTGTGTTTTACCCAACGGAAAATTCAGATTATGAAGGATTTTCCATAATTTCCATTTTTTTATATCTGGTAAGTCCTGGCCTTTTCTGATTTCTTGCAAAACTTTATGTAGTGTAGGTATTTCTTTCTTAATAAAAAAATTGTACTTTTCTTATTTTGCGTTTTTGTCTTCATCGAACTCTAAGGGCTCCTTTCCTTTGTGATTCTGAGGTTCGTCGCAAGGACCGCATTTTCTTTCTTTTAAAAATCTATAAATAGTTGCTGATCCAACTTCCGTCATGTTGCCACAGATTTCCAAAATTTTACGAACGTGGCTGTTGATGCACTAGCGCATCGTGGACGTTAAATATCATTGTTTTTTCTCACAGGAAAAATGCAAGGAGCTGCATCAGCCAATGCATTTTAGCTAAACGCAGTCTTCTCCATGTCCGTGATGCCCAAAGTCCTAAGCCGCATCATTCTTCGCCCGTATAATCGGACTTAGCGTCCCCCTTTAGCGTCATTAGTTAATGTTCCCGTTACCGTCTTCAGTTGTCGTTATCACTTACTGTAATTAATGAGAGCGGTGTAATACAAATATTAGCTTGATTCCTAACTAAGTATACAGGCATTTTCTTCATCTTAAGTTAGTCTTGTTGCTGTAAAAGAGAGAGACAATATCTTTGTTACTTCCTCTGTTTGACTACTTGAAGTACTTTGGTTAATTATATTCCAATAACTGCTGAAATCCCAAATAGTTTTATGGTACCTATTATCATTAAGCTTTATAACACTGTAGATTTCTAGTTCTTAAGACTTGTTAATTGTACTGGTTTAGGCCTTTGTCATAGAAATAAGATTTTTAGTTTCATCATTTACTCATTAAAATACACCTTGAAATGCGTTGATTTATATAGCTTATTGTAAAGTTTAGAAGGCATGTAATAAAATATTTTTTAGAAAAAGGTCGCACTGTTGTATAGAGATAGAAAACAGGGGTGTAATGTTTATAACCCATGTTGTATGCTATCAACTCCAAAGAAATGGACTTTAGTAAATTGTCCAATCGGCGAGGCCGTCAGCGCAGTGGGTAGAGTAACTTACTGTTGTCATGAGGGTCGGCGGTTCGATTCCGCCTGTTTGCTTGGGTGTTGTGTTTGTCCTAGGTTAAGTTAAGTTTACGGTTTGTTATATTGGATTACTTTATAAATAAACTCATGGCTAAATGGGATTTTTCTCAAGGCCAAAATATTTAAAAAGAAAAAAAAAATTGTCCAATGGCCTCTTGCCTCAATAATCACTTGCCATCGAGGCATGCTGTCGACGTGATTTTCTGCATGCTCTGCAAATTTTTAGAACCTCGCGAGACAACGTAACGGTCGAGGACGTCGCGGGAAATGGCAGCTCGACCAAAATGATGAAGACCGCGCAACTGAAAATGGACCTACCAAAAGTGTTGTGCCGGCGAGTAAGCCGACATCCACCAAGGCGGGGAAAATCAAAGCTACGCATGAGTTAGACTACAGGAATCTTCCGCACACATGCCGCTCCTGGAGCGCTTTAGGGACTTCCCTGCAGCACATGTGCCAGACCCATACAAAAAAAAAAAATTCTGAGCTTTAGAAAGGACCAAACGTATTGACGGAAAATCATGATAAAATAGATGCTGCACTCTGTCGGTACCCGGTATATATATATATATATATATATATATATATATATATATATATATATATATATATATATATATATATATATATATAGATATATAGATATATATATATATATATATATATATATATATATATATATATATATATATATATATATATAAATATGTAACAAAGACAGGAGTAGTCGCGACTGATCATTGGGTCCAAAGTTTAGTTTATGCCCCCCCACCAGGGAACTAAACTTCTTGCACATATTATCAGATTTAGAAAGAATAATCGTAAAATTCGAAGACTCGCAAAAAGATTGCCTTAGAGCTCAGTTCACTAATGTGTTAACTAATTTTATACATAAACATCATAACCACAATCCATTTCTTAATGAGACCTTTATAAGATGCAAATTGTTCTTAAAAGACCCAGAATTACATTGTCCGTAGTGATAAAGGCAACGTTACGGTAGCAATGCGTAAGGATGAATATCTCCAAAAAAGTCAAGAACTATTGAATGATACTCAATATTATTTAAAACTCAATCACAACCCCACTTACACATTGCAGCTCAAAGCCAACAATATAGTTAAGAATTTAAAGAACAAGGGTCTTATTGATGAAGTCGAGGACAGTCAAATGACCACTTACAACACTATATCTCCTAGGTTTTATACCTTACCAAAGCCTCTCAATTAGACCCATTGTGTCTTCGATTAATGCCCCCAACGGTGCATTATCAGCTTTCATTACCAAAATCCTTACTGAGGCATACAATGCTGACAATGATTTTATTGTAAAGGACTCTTTCTCATTTAGCCCTTTTATTAATAATTTTCAACTACCAAATAATTATGTGATTGTAAGTTTTGATGTAGTCTCACTTTTCACCAACCTACCCATACAAGTAATTTTAACCACAATAAATGATAAATGGGACACAATCTCCCAATACTGCAACTTAGACCTAGACCTATTTAAATCCATAGTACAGTTTTATTTTTGACTCCAACATATTAGTTTTCAATGATCAATACTATAAACAAATTTTTGGAATCCCTATGGAATCTAAAATTGCACCTATTCTTGTCAATTTTGTTCTTGATGACTTGGTTAGCGATTCTCTTGAACTTATGCCTTTTCATATACCTTTTATTAAACGGTATGTTGATGACCTCATCCTGGCAGTACCAAAAGGTAGAATTGATGTAGCACTGGATATTTTTAACTCCTATAACCAGCATATTCAATTCACCAAAGAAGAAGAATCAAACGGTGGCATTCCCTTCTTGGATTTGTTGGTAATCCGTACGGATGACAACGTTCTAATAACTAATGGTACAGAAAACTATACTGCTCAAACAGATTCATAAGTTGTTCCTCATACCACCCAATGAGATCCAAAATAAACCTCATACTAGGTATGAAAACTAGGGCAGTCAAATTAACCCACCCAGATTACAGAGATGAGTCGCTCAGAAAACTTAAGGGCTTTCTACTTGACAATTCCTACCCAGTTCATTTAACTAATAAATTTCTTTTTAGTACATCTTATAACATACCAGAAAATATAATAACACGTCAATCACAACCTCAAACACTTACTACACAACGCTCAATACAAAGCAACAACCAAGAAATTCATATTAATCATTCCTCTACTCAATCAAATAATCAAAATTTTTATTTCTCTCTTCCTTATATTGACAATTTTACTGATAGACTTATTAACATTTTGAAACCATTTGATTTCAAAATTGCTAAAAGACAAATCAGAACTATCTCTAAACTGTACACCAAAACCAAGACTCCTCTTCTAAAAAATGAAAATTGGAACGTAATTTACAAAATACCTTGTTCAAGTTGTAATACGGTGTACATAGGTCAAACCTCCAGAAATTTGAAGGGTAGGATTACATCACACAAAAGTGAATGCAGACGTAATGTACAATCTTGTGCTTTACCACAACATGTCAATACCAATGACCATCGGATGAGCTGGGATGGGACTGAGGTCCTGGATCGCTCTGATTCTTACTACAAACGAATATTCTTAGAAATAGTCCATATTAATCGGGAACCCTACACCACGAATAAAAAGAGTGACACCCAGGGACTCAGTTCCATATACAGGTACATCCTCAAATTAGAATTAGAAAAATACCAATCACTAATAGATCGTCCTGCACCAGACGAATAACACATAGACAAAATGTTTTTTCCATCCAATCATTCTATTACATTATATTATCTATTATACATATATTTTTATTTTCCGAAAACTGTAATGCATTGTTTCTTTCTGTTATCCCCAGTATGCAGGCTGACACATGCGCTATTAAAATAAAAAATCTGCACACTCAACTACTATTTCTATCTTTATTCATTACACTATTTGCCATGTAAATAAGTTTTAAGCTAAAAGCATATCTCAGATCGAAACGAATCAATACCTTCGATCTTTCTCTACTACATAAAAGTTATATCGGTCTATCACACTCCACCTTTACCGCCAAAAATTGATAATTTTTTGTTAATTTACTGGTTTATGGGATTAGCAGAGAGTACCAAGACCAGCCATTTTGGCCGTTTTATATTTTTCTGTTTAATTATAGTGTTATGTAGTTAACAATAGTATATTGGGGAATATCCCTCTGTGCAAATGATTGCTTATTTTGTTATAGAAAAACCACTTTGAAGAGTCACTCATTTTTCTTTTTTCTCATGCCATCTTTCTTTTTTGTTCTTCTCAACCATATGAATGTACTTAAAAAACAATTCAACAATATAAAGAAAAAAGAAAATCTTCTTCTTCTCATTTAGTAGGCAGTTTTGCCTGTTCTTTCTTCGTCCCCTCTGCCTAGTCTGGGGTCAGATTATCACTTCAACGTTTTCTAGGACATCCTATACTTCTACGACCCAGTGGCGATTTGTCCCGCGCCATTCTAACCGTTCTTGTCTCATCCATTCGACTAATGTACTCGTTCCATTCCCTTTTCCTATTGAGTACCCAGTCATTCACATTTTCCACCTTGCATGATCTTCTTATGTTTTCACTTCTTTCTCTGTCCAGAAGTGTCTTTCCAGCAATCCTGCGGAGTATTTTCATCTCGGTTGTCTCCATTTGTTGCCTTGTTTTGGATGTTTCGGGGCGAGTTTCATCAGTATATGTCATTATTGGTCTAATGGCTGTCTTGTATATCTTGGCCTTAACTTCCATCCCAATAAATTTATTTTTCCATATTGTGGTGTTTAGACAGGCCGCAATTCTTGTGGCTTTAGTAGCTTGTTCTCTGACCTCATTCTCAACTTCACCATATGTGGATATCTCTATTCCAAGGTATTTAAAATGCATTTCTTGTTGGATAATTTTCCCATCTAAAACTAATTTGCATCTAAGGGGTGTTTTGGAGGTTGTCATACACTTTGTTTTGGAGGCTGATATTATCATGTTAAGGGATTTAGCTGTTCGATTGAATATGTTTAGAAGTCTTTGCAAATCATCCTCGGTCTCTGCCATCAGTACTGCGTCGTCAGCATAACACAATATTGGGACCTGCTTGTCTCCCATTCTGTAGCCCTTCTGTTTTCGGACTCTCTTGATTATTTCGTCCATGATAATATTAAACAAGAGAGGGCTCAGAGAGTCTCCCTGCCTTATACCCTTGCCAACCGGTATGGTTCAGTGAGCTCACCGCTTATTTTAGCTTGTATCTTATTGTTCGAGTATATGTGTTCAATACTTTTAATAAGGTTATAAGGGATTTGTCTATCATATAGTAGGTGTAGAATGTCCCCCAGCTGGACGCGATCGAATGCTTTTTCCAAATCTATGAAGCACAAGAATGCTGGTTTGTTGTATTCGATGGATTTTTAAACTATTTGTCTTAAGATAAACACAGCATCCGTACAGGATCTTCCGGATCTAAATCCTTGCTGTTCATCTGATAAGTTGATTAAATTATTGATTTTGTTTGTTATTATTTTAGTTGTAAGTTTCAGGGTAGTGCTGAGAAGGTTTATGCCCCTGTAATTCGCCGGTGTTTTCCTATCCCCTTTTTTAAACATGAGTATTGTGGTTGTGGTGCTGGTTCTCCATTCGTTTGGTACTCTTTATTGAGCGACTATTCCACGGATCAGGAAAGTCAGCTGATGTTCGAGGTTCTGTCCACCATGCTTAAGAAGCTCGTTTGCAATATCATCCAAGCCTGGGCTCTTCCGATTCTTTAGCTTTTTAAGGGCCAGCTCTATATCTGATGTATCTATTTGTGTTATCTCGTTCGATATTATTTCTGGTGTATTCAATACGATATATATATATATATATATATATATATATATATATATATATATATATATATATATATATATATATATATATATATATATATACATATATATATATATATATATATATATATATATATATATATATATATTCTATTTTTCACTAGTCGAAAAAAGTAAAAATTCTTAACATATATACACAAATTGTCAAATTGTATTGTTGCTATTATCAATTTGCCTTATCATGAAACGTACATACCCAAGTAAGGAATGCGTTTTTCCTTCCTTAACTCATTAACTCGGTAAAAGAATCTTTAAGAACGCCACGATTTCTAATATTTTTGCCTAACTTTTACATTAGAATTTATAATTAGATGGTCCATTTATAATTAGAAACTCCATAAATTATTATTCAATTATATTGAATTTTTATATTGAGAGTGAGTACCACACGTGGTACACCGAAATTAACTTATCCTTAATCTCTTACTTACTACAGTCATTCACAACGGTAAACATCACTTGAATATGACCCGAATTTAGGGTCAACTATGTTTAAAACTTCGGTATTGTCCATAGATATCGTTAGAATTAAAATAAAAACCGATCAAGTGCAAGTTGAACTTGCGCAATTAGTGTTCCGTACGTTGATTGCTTTTAAAATAAAAACTTTTTTATATACCAGATAAATTATTAAAGGTAATGCACTCGTGATAATTTTCGTTCAATCTACACCCAGTGAAGAATATTCTAGAATTTTTTCAAAATTTTTTGGTAAGAACTTTTCGCGATTTTTTAAAAATAATACAAAGAAAAGGCGCGCAAGTATTAAATTTTATATATATATATATATATATATATATATATATATATATATATATATATATACAGTAATACCCCGCTTAGCGCGACCCCGTTACGCGCGGTTTCACTATAACGCGAATTTCAAATTTCGCGCTCATGTAGTCATTAACTTCTCTATGGTCGCGGGGGGATCCCCGCTTTCTCTGAATATTCTCTTTGAAGAATTGGGAATTCCCTGTCCTTCGACTTTGTTCTATGGGGATTTCCTCGTTCGTTTCATGTGTTCATTTGTTCCGTAATGTTAGTTCGGTCGGCTGGCAGTTTTGTTTTAATATTTATTGGAGATACATACATACATAATTTAACCCTACGTTAAAAATGCCGCCTGTAAAAAAAAAAGAGCGTAAAAGCGTCACTTTGGAATTGAAGATGAAAGTGTTAAGAAGAATGGAAAATGGAGGCAAAGCAACAATTGTTGGGAGAGATTTTGGACTCTCAGAATCGACTGTGAGAACGATTTATAAAAATCGGAAAAAATTAAAATCTCCAGCGAAGGTTCAACACCTATAAGTGCAACAAAACTTTCTCGTTCGAGATCATCTATCTTAGAAAGAATGGAGAAATTACTGTCAGTCTGGATCGAAGATTTGAATAAGAAGAACACACCACTAAGTCAAGATCTCATATGCACAAAAGCAAAATCTTTGTATGAGATGCTGAAAACAAAAGAAGGAGAAGGGAGTGCCACTCCGACTTTTGCTGCCAGCAGAGGCTGGTTCCATCGGTTCAAGCAGCGTTCTAATCTTCACAATATCCACATAACAGGCGAGGCGGCCAGCGCGGACATTCAAGCTGCAGCTGAGTTTCCAGACAAGTTTCAAGACTTCGTTAGACGAGAGAAAATTCCTGCTTGTCTCATCTTCAATGTTGATGAGACCGCACTTTACTGGAAAAAAATGCCATCTCGAACATTCATTTCTAAGGAAGAACGTCAAGCCAGTGGTTTCAAAGCTGCGAAAGATCGACTAACACTTCTGCTGGGTGGTAATGCCACTGGTGATTTCAAACTGAAACCTTTACTAGTGTACCATTCAGAAACACCCCGTGCAATGCGAGGCACAGACAAGACAAGTCTACCAGTTGTGTGGCGATCAAACAGAAAGGCGTGGGTTACACGGGAAATTTTTCAAGAATGGTATTCTAATAGTTTTTGCCCATCAGTCAAATCATACTGTGACAGAAATGGGCTTGAACCTAAAGTTATATTACTCTTAGACAATGCCCCAGGACATCCAACCTCACTTGATACGCCCAGAGACTTAAAAGTGTACGTAAAGTTCCTTCCACCAAACACTACGTCAATATTACAACCTATGGACCAGGGAGCAATAGCAAACTTCAAAGCTTATTACCATCGCCGCACTTTTAGCCAACTAATTCATGAAACTGACGGGGAAGGAAGACAGTCTATGCGAAAGTGGTGGAAGTCATACAACATTATGAAGTCTATTCACAACATAGAAGAGGCTTGGAAGGAAGTTAAAATGAGTTGTATGAATGGGGTGTGGCGTAATCTTTGGCCAGATGTAGTGGAAGCACCTAGAAGAATTGTCCAGATGCAGAGACAAGTGCTTGAAGACATTGCTGCAAT
>CM032456.1:194132534-194144559 GCA_019049505.1 Pachyrhynchus sulphureomaculatus
ATTTAAATAGTGAGACGTCTATTTTTATGTCCCAACGAAAAATAAGTGACAAATAACAAAATGGCTCATTTTATTTCATTTAGAAAAATAAAAACCTCAGATGCAAACCAATATCAACAATCTCTTAATTTAGATTAGATAAGAACAAAATGAATTTTAAAAAAATAATAATGAGAAAAAAATTACAGTTAAGTTTCCTTTGTGTTGTTTTAAGAGGAGACTCGTAAGGTTTGGATTCATTTTTGCTGATAATTTATGTCCAATACTGTACAAAAACTGTGAAAATTATATTAAGTCCTCATAAAACTATGTTGAAAAAAATCAATAAACAAAACATTTTTTTCGAAATAAATATCTAAATGGTAAACCATTTTTTTATGTACCTAAAATTGGTACCTTATTGGTTGGTCGGTTATATTTTTGTATAAGTCATTTGGGTAATTTTATTTAACTGCAAATGTGCGGTGTAATGTACATTCATACGAATTAAATACATAAATAAATAAATGTACCTTAAATATGCAATGGATGTCCATATAAAATATTTTAAGTTGTCTATGACAAATTTAAAACTTTGCTCTATACTTTCTGCAAATTTTTTAATCACTGTCAGTCAATCTCTCTTTAAAAAAACATTGACCTTTATGACATCTTACCCCCCCCCCCCAATTGGTAACCATTCGCTGGAAAGAAAACACCGAAGTCGCGGCATATACACTTAAATTTTTGGAATGCGAATAACGTATTCGATTTTAGAATATAAATATATTTTAATTTGTTTTTTTTACAAATTTTATTTAAAAAAAGCCTACTGACGGGATCGAAAAAACGACCATCTGTCTGTTATAAGTGCTTTGATATTGTGGAGGTCAGCGTTCTTCAGTGGGATGAGAAAAAATATTAATGACATTATCTCTTTAGAGTCGATTTTTTTCTTTATTATTGAGATCGGCTATTTAAGGTGAATTTTCTACAATCGCACTTACTACAAGGCTCCACCAGTTCTAATATATGCAGTGAATTCGATAACACCATGTATATATATATATATATATATATATATATATATATATATATATATATATATATATATATATAAATATATATATATATATATATATATATATATATATATATATATATATATATATATATATATACATATATATATATATATATATATATATATACATATATATATATATATATATATATATATATATATATATATATATATATATATATATATATATATATACGGTTTACTAACGAACATACTTAGATTAATAAAAATAAAATAAACATTAAAACTCTAAAAACTGTAATATTTCTTACTTGTTCCAAAGCTTTAACTCTCGATTTATCTATTAAATTTTCTTATTTAACAATTTATTTAGTGATATTTACAGTACAAAATATTTTATTCTCAAAAAGAAAAGTCTTTAAGATATGGAGGTTTTTCGATTCTCTGACAACTAGAACAGGTTACACTTTTAGAATCTTTTAGTGAATCTGGTCTGTACTTTATAAAGTAGTAGGATGAAATACTCAAAAATAAATAGTTGACTCGGATTTTGATGAAATTTTGTTACGATCTTTTGTAATTATTTCTTTGTTTGTATGTTGATTAAAATTGCTACTTGCTTTAGTCAGTCGAATTGTAAAAAGTAGGCACTGAAAGTTTATTTAAACAATGGTTCTATTGCGCCAATCTTAAGGTAATATGTATTTACTGATAGACTAAATATGAGATTGTGCTTCTATATATTATGTGTCATTCTTTGGTGATATTGACTGATAGTTTTACATAAAAACTGTTCATAGTAAGCCACGATATGTTCAGTATATTTTCTAAGCTAAGTTTTGCTTATATATAAAGTTAAATTGTGTGTTAATATTGCTACTTTTGTTAATCCAAGCGTAAACATTTGTTTAAATGATTTTTTAAGAATATTATCTGTGTTGTTTTTTCTAGATCAGTCCTAAATCAAAGTAAAGTATCAAATATTTTACATTGGTTTGTGGATTATAAGCTTTAACTTTAGTCAAGTGGCAGCCTATGGTTGCATTTGCTGAAATATATTGCTTTAATTTTATTAGGATTTTATTTTATTTTTAAATTAAACATGTATTTTTTTGTTGATTTATAATTTATTGCAGTCAACAATGATTCTTGGTTGCCTCAATATAGCAGTAATTGCCACGATATCTACAAAAAAGTAAAGACTGTTTTGTTTCATTTTTAGGGTTCCGTACGGAACACTTATAAAATCACTTCGGTGTCCGTCTGTCTCTCTGTCACACCTGATTTTCTCCGAAACTATTTGACATAGAAAGTTGAAATTTGGCCCTAATATAGGAATTTATGGCCTTATCAGAGCCGTGTAGCTTTGAAAGTTAAATTTTGACTTAAGGGATTAGTTTTGGGGGGTGAAATCGAAAGTGAAAAAATTTTTTTGTACCAGGTCATCGAGTGGGGTGTCAAATGAAAGCTTGTAAAAAGACGAGTTTAAAAATATATATAATGTAATACTTGCGCACAATTATATTTGTATTATGTTTAAAAAAGTGCGAGAAATAGCTGTCCTCCCACCTTATCTCAAAAAGTATCGATCATAAAATTCTGAAATATTCTCTACAGGCTGTAGATTGAACGAAAATTATCACGAGTGTATTACCTTTGATAATTTATCTGGTATATAAAAAAGCCAAAAATTTCAAGGTCATCAGTTTTTCACTAAAGATCGGAAAAAACTTTGTTGAAAACTCATTTGCGTTGTGTTTTGTGAAGTCAAGCAATCAACGTACGCAACACTAATTGCGCAAGTCCAACTTGCACTTGACCGGTTATTGATATATAGGATGTATATAAATTTAATAAGGTAAGCGACAGAGGCGAATGCTGCTATACCCCCGGTTTTTTTTTCCTGCAATTTAGATTGTCTATCGAGACAAGAAAATTCCTATTTTTCAAAGGAGATCAAATTAATTTATATAAATAATTTCGCGCTCCCAATCTGGCTAGTCTATTTACGAGCTGGTTTGAAAAGTCCGTGCAAAGTCCGAGAGATGGCTCCACCGGCGCGTATCGAGGTCATGTTTAGTTAGTAGCATCTCTTGAATGAACGCACACCAAGTTTCAGCCATATTGGTCTATTTCTTTGTGTTTGGCATTCGTGTGAATCAAGGAAGTCAAGTGATTTCAAGAAATGGACGAAAAATAATTTCGTGTGGTGATTAAACATTACTTTATGAAAGGCAAAACGCCTCAGGAGACTAAAGAGAATCTTGATAAACATTATGGTGATTCTGCACCTTCGATTAGAACAGTTTATAAGTGGTTCCAAAATTTTCGGACTGGCCATATGGGTACAAGTGACGCTGACCGTTCTGGACGGCCTGTGGAGGTTACGACTCCAGAAATCATTGATCAAATCCATGATATGGTAACGGATGACAGAAGAGTTAAGGTGCGTGAGATTGCTAGTGCTGTGGGCATCTCGACTGAACGGGTACATAATATTTTTGCATAAACATTTGGACATGAGAAAGCTATCCGCAAGATGGGTGCCGCGATTGCTCACGCTTGACCAAAAACGGAATCGTGTGAAGTGTTGCAAGGATGGTTTGCAGCTATTCCAGAAGAATCCGGAGGACTTTAAGCGTCGTTTCGTCACTGTGGATGAAACATGGATACATTACTATACTCCTGAGACCAAACAACAATCTAAACAATGGGTTTACCAAGGGGAATCTGCACCAAAAAAGGCGAAGACCGTTCCTTCGGCCGGAAAGGTTATGGCGACTGTCTTTTGGGATTCGCAAGGGATAATCCTCATCGACTGTCTGGAAAAGGGTAAAACTATTACAGGTGAATATTATTCATCGTTATTGGACCGTTTGAAAACCGAGCTGCAAGAAAAACGCCCGCGATTGGCCCACAAGAAAGCCCTTTTCCATCACGACAACGCACCAGCACACACCTCAGCAGTTGTGGTCGCAAAATTAATGGAAATAGGATTCCAACTCGTTTCACATCCCCCCTATTCTCCAGACTTGGCTCCCTTGGACTACTATTTGTTCCCCAATTTGAAGAAATGGCTGGAGGGACAAAGAAATTATTCAAACGAGGAGGTGATTGCAAACACTATTGGATATTTTGCAGACTTGGAGAAATCCTATTATTCGGAAGGGATCAACAAACTAGAACATCGTTGGACGAAGTGTATAAGCCTAAAAGGAGACTATGTCGAAAAAATAAAAAAGGTTTTACCCCAAACACATAAGTAGTTTTTATTTTGCACGGACTTTTCAAACAAGCCTCGTATTAGCCGATTGTGCCAGGTCTGGTGAACTGGTTAGAATATCATACGCCAATCCGGTTATTTAAAGTGGTCGTATTTCAAACAATACTATTCGTCGAAAAATATATTTCAGTCCCTTTTAAAATCAGTTATTTTGTATAAAATTATTTCTTCAGTAAGTTTTACTAGGTTGAACAGCAGACTGATCGGGTAATAGCTCGTTGCCAGTGACCTGTCCAGACCTGTTTCCAGAATCAAAGTAATTTATGCAGTTGTCCAAAAATTAGGGAAATAACAATTTTTATTAATAGCTTGAATTGTGTTTACTACGTCTCCAATGATGTGCCCTCGAAAGTTGTTTTTGATTAAAATTTTTAAAGATGGTCTAGAGTCTTTTATAAAATTGAAATTTTTGAATAGTTTTATTTCGTTGATACGTATTAAAAAAATTGCCTCTCGTTTGAGCGCAAATTTGTAACGTCTTAACTTCTTTGCTTTTAATAAATATATTATTTATTAAATAGAAGTCGTTATTTGCCCCTTACGTATATCTTAATTTCTGAGAATGGATTGAGTGGATATTAATACTGAAAGAACTAAAGAAATTAGATATAAACTAGCTCAGTTTTTTTGGTAGAGAAATATGGATAAGAAATAATTTTTGTACGTCTTTTGAAAATACTCTCTATAGTTGTTTAAAATTTTAGTTGTACAGATTTTGGACACCATTCATTTTAAAATAAAAAGAATCTAACTTCAGCTCAAAAAAATGAAAAAATACTGAAGGGTTTATGTAATTGTTAAAAAAAATTTAATATGGTACAAACCGTTTTGTGTCTTGAGAGACAAAAGGGTGATTCAGTGAAACGCTAGATTTAAATAAAGAAAAGGGTTTATTAATGACAAAATTAAAAGTTCTAACTTCGCTACACTTTAAAATTACTACTACTAAATAAAATCCCTTAATCTAGTAGATGGTACAATTATATAGAGTCTTTAAATCAGGATTTTAATTAACGGCTTAGCTAAACACGAAGTTAAAAGTTCGTGGAATTGACTTGTCAGCAGGAAGCGAGATCTATGGATTGGTAAACTGATGACTTACGGTTTTTCTATGAGTTTTTTGGCCTGTCCTGGCGAGATATTCATAACACTGATGTCTCCATCTTGGCTACCCCAGTTCCCTTTGGGCTACTAAACATTTCTTGACCCCTAAAGGTCTGGTAATAAGCAGGATATTTCAAGGAAAAGGCCTTGAACTTGAAAACTAAAACGGTTTCTACACTAGTACATCAATAATAAATAACCGGTTAAGTGCAAGTTGAACTTGCGCAATTAGTGTTCCGTACGTTGATTGCTTTTAAAATAAAAAATTTTGTTACAGATGTATAAAATGATCAGTGACTTCACAAAACACACCCCAAATGAGTTTTCAACAAAGTTTATTTCCAATCTGTACTAAAATCTGATGACATTGAAATTTTTGCTTTTTTTAAATACCAGAAAAATTATTAAAAGGTAATGCACTCGTGATAATTTTCGTTCACTCTACACCCTGTGGAGAATATTCCGGAATTTTTTCAAAATTTTTTGATAAGTACTTTTCGAGATAAGGCGGGGGACAGAGATTTTTCGCGATTTTTTAAAAATAATACGAAGAAAAGTGCGCGCAAGTATTACGTTACATATACATTTTTTACTCGTGTTTTCACAAGCTTTCATTTGACACCACATTCGATAACCTAGTAAAATTTTTTTTTTTCACTTCCGATTTCACCCCCAAAACTAACCCCTTATGTCAAAATTTGACTCTTAAAAACTACATGGCTCTGATGAGGCCATCAATTCCTATATTATTACCAAATTTCAACTTTCTGTGTCAATTAATTTCGGAGAAAATCGGGTGTTACAGACAAACAGACAGACACCGAAGTGATCTTATAAGTGTTCCGTACGGAACACTAAAAAACGAATACGGCAACGTGATAAAAAAGCCTACTGCAGTTTGTTGCTCGAAAAAGCCCACTGTGGCTACATGATGGAAAAAGGCGTTACTACAACTCGGCTGGAAAAAAGTCTTTACTACATCTCGGCTGGAAAAAGCCGTGAACAATGCCATCCGCACGCTTAAATATTTTTCTCCCTTCCTTAAAGTAACGTCTTCAAGATGGCTACTTCCCGGATACAAATCTCTAGCCAATCAGACAAATTCGATGCAAATTAAGGAGTCCAGTAGTCAACCTGCACACTGTAAAATTTAAATTAAACTGCTCAACAATTTAAAACACTGTTTTAAGTTACACTGCTCAAAAGTTGAAATCACTGCAATAAATATAAAAGTGGAGAAAAAATATAAATTATAGGGAGAAAAACAGTGTCGTAACATGATCTTAAAATCTAGGAAAAAAATGAATGTTACAATATGTTTATATTTAAAAGTAGTCTCTGGCCCATAATTATGTAAATATACAATCTTATTTCTTCTGTTTTCTATTATTGGATCATTTGCTGGATTTTCTATAAATTTCTGTGAAAATTTGATACCGTATTCGAATTATTTGCTGGATCGTTAATGCAAGGTACACTGTGGTAACATATATACCTTTTAACAAGTATCTTGACATTTTATAACAACTACCATCTTCCACTGATAGATGTGATTTGGTATGCAAGAAGAATACCGAAAAACACTTTAAATTCTGCTTTTTTGTCTTGCCAACGAGGGAAGGCTCTGGAGTCCAGAAACATCGATGTTATGTGGTTAAAAATAACGACTTAAACCACAAGGTTCATTTGTATTCTCTATCGACCACCAAGTGATACTAACTTTAAAATAATTTTTACTTCTTTGGCAGACATCACTGAACATTCAGAGATTAATTATTCAACTGCCGAAATTGTCATCCTAGGCGAGTTTAATGTCTTAAGTATTTAAATACGACCAACGAACAAGGTCGTCAATCAGTTGTCGTTTTACTCAGCTTATTGATGAACGAACACGGAGCCCTGATCGAGACGGAAAGCTCGCCAGTCTTCTTGATCGCTGTTTAACCACCAATTCAGAGATTTACACTGTCACAGTAAATCCGCTTTATCGTTATTCCGACCACAAACTGCTTTCGATATCTAGTATTATGCCGATTAGTGACAGAGAGACGCCTAAACCGCGGCAAGATTTGGTAATACAATCCTGCTAAATGGAAAGGACTCAAGGAATATTTTCTAACCTCTGGGTTAGATGTTTGTTTTAGATCTGACGACGTTTGTTTTAGATCGGACTGCTCTAAGGAAGTTTCCGATGTCATTTTGGCTTACGTCTCTTTTTAGAAGAAATGTTCTTCGCCGAAAATGTACAGAAGCTGTTGCTTCTAGACATACGAACGAATGACTTAGAAGCAAACTTCTTGCCTGCCCCAACAATTCCAGGTCCTCTTGGTCAGTTGCTAAGGCCATTAGTCAAAATTTAACCAAATCCACCATACTTCCACTCACATGTAGAGATAATATTATTTATTTTATTTATTTATTTATTTACGGGCAGACCCATTTTGTACATAGTATTTACAGAAAAATTTCAATAATATAGTAAAGTTATAACAATACAATAACAACACCAGTAATTATCATTTCAAAAACTCAGTGGACTGTCAACAGTTTTTCTTTTAAACGTTTTAAAGAGAGATTAAAAAAATCAAGATCCGCTTCACTGGCACCATTAGTGATTCTAGTGATCGGCGAGAATAGGCCATAGTTACATCTGTGGTACCTCGGGGCAAAGAGTACGTGGTCCCTTGTTGATCTTGGTGGAACATGAAAATTTATCAGACACAAGAGATCAGAGCAGTCTATATGACCATTTACAAGTCGAAATAAGAAACATATATCAGCAACTTTTCTACGTCTTGAAAGTGATTGCAGCTGAAGTCTTCGTAGCTGGTCCCCATAGGCAGTGATGTTCCACTTAAATTTGCAAGAGACATATCTAGCATACTTCCTCTGTACCCTTTCAACACCCTCAATATGCACAGCTTACGATGGCGACCACACACATGACAGATAGTCCCAAAGAAGATCTCACCAAGGCCTTGTACAAAATATTCACGCTATCTACCGTCCGGAAATCCCTAGTATTCCTACAGACGAAGCCAAGGAGTTTAATACATTTGTTAGTAATAAAGTCATAATGAAATATGAAAATCAAGCTTAGTGTCCAAATAAATACCCAAGTCACACAATGAGGAGACTCTTTCGAGAAGACAATTATTAATACTGTAGTCATAGAAAAGCGGAACTTTCACTCGAAAGAAGGACATAATCTTACATTTTTTAATATTTAGTTTCATTTTGTTTCTCCTGCACCACTCACTCACCATATCCAAGTCTCCCTGCAGTCTCATAGCATCGTCAACAGAATGAATTGCCGTAGACAATTCCAAGTCATCTGCAAAAAACAAGGGCCTTAAAAATAGAATCATCTTTCGTAGGTCGTTAATAAATATATTAAACAGCAACGGGCCCAGGTGGCTACCCTGCGGCACACCCGATGCAACAGATACCTCTCTCGACACAAAGCCCTTTACTTTAACAAACTGTTTCCTGTATGTAAGGTAGCAGGTCAACCAATTCAGTAGTGATCCACAAAACCCATAACCTCTTAACTTCCCTATCAGGATATCGTGGTTGACTGTGTCGAAGGCCTTGCTGAAATCCGTATAGACCACGTCAACCTGACCACCCGCCTCCATTACATCAATAGTACTTTGAACCAACAAGATTAAGTTTGTAGCCGTCGATCTGCCACCAACGAAACCTTGCTGTTCCGGAACCAAAAAAGGTTTTATGAATGGTTTTAATTTGTCGCAAACATTTTTTTTCGAATACTTTTGGAATAGAACTTAGAATGGGAATAGGTCGATAATTTTTAGCGTCTGATTTGTCGCCGGACTTAAATACTGGTGTAATGAAACTATATTTCCATTGGTCAGGAAAAACACACCGCTCTCTAGGGACATTTTAAAAAGCATATGGAGCGGTTTGGCCAAAGCATAGACACAGTCAACTAAAATCTGGGAGATATACCATCAGGACCCGGTCCCTTATTTATGTCAAGTTTGGACATATAGTCAAACACCTACCCCAGGGAGATCTCAACAGAGGAGAATGATCCACCACTATCCCCAACATCCTCAAGCCCAGGCTCACCACCGTCAGTATCCGACCTATAAACACCCTGAAAATGAGACTTAAAAATTTCCACAATAGTCTGTCCATCCGTCCCTGTTGTTGCAAAAGCATCTGTCGAGAAAACCAACTTGTTGGCTGAATTCTTTGCTTCACATTCTTCTGATGATATCCAGGGGATAACACATTCCACTATACCCATAGTGCAGTCCAGGATGCCCGATATTGTTTTCAGGCCGCGTGTCATAAAATATATTGTAATGAAGTTAGACACAAAAAAAGCTTTTGTCACGGATGGAATATTACAGCTGCATAGTACTTAAAAAATACGCAAGCTAACTAACTCCAGTTTTCTTTTCACTTTATAATCTGTCCTGCAGAAAAGGAATATTTCCTACCTGTGGGAAATGCGCTATAATTGAGCCGATACCCAAAAAATGCAAGAAGACTTTACTAAAAAATTACTGATCGCTCGAAACTACGTCTAATAATATCAAAAGTTATGGAAAAGGCTACCAATCAGCATCTTTTAAAATATCTATAAGGATTTAATATTATTAGCAATCATCAGTATGGCTTTCGTAAGCAAAGATCAACATTAGATCTTCTAACTTATGGAACACATGTTTGTAACAATCCAATTGAACACTTTGGAGAATCTCGAGCGTTGGCACTTGATATATCCAAGACATTCTGCCGTATTTGGCATGGTGGATTGCTAGCTAAGGTCCGCTCTTATGGTATGTCTGTAAGGTTTTGTTTGTTGATCTCAGATTTCCCCAGAGAGCGTTCTTTACGAGTGATAGTTGACGGATTTCTTTCTAATACCTCCACTATCAACACAGGTGTGCCCCAAGGCTGTCTCCTACTCTCTTTTACATTTAGATTAATGATCTGCTGGAGAGGATCAGAAATTTAACTTACAGCTTTGCAGATGACAGTACGCGTATTTCTTCCTTCTCTTGGAAGGTTCGAACATCGGATACCAATGCAAATATCAGCAGACAGCAGGAAATCGTTTAATTTAAAAGGCCCGGAAGAAATTCTAACTTAGGGTGACAGTAGCCAGAATTTAACTTTACAAAAGCCCAGAAAGCTGTTTTTTTTTCTAAAAAAGTTAACGTTGCGGAACCCGACATAGCTATGTCGTTGATTAACGATGCTAGAAGTATGGAGTATTCCTCTAGCCTCATCACTCAAGTCGCTGGGCGTTACCTTCGGAGCAAAAAATATCTTGATATTAGCATGTCGCTGGTATAGCATAAAGTGCTCCTCAAAAGCTGAGAATACTATTTCGAACTAGAAAGCTTTACATTTCACAACAACCGTTAATTCTATAGAAAGCTCAAATTCGACCAACGATGGAATACTGCTCCTATGCTTAGAGTTCTGCTCCTAAACATACAATGCGTTTATTAAATTCTATTCAGAAGAAAGGTAGCCTCCTGATTAGAGACATAAAACTTACCAGAACCCTTCATACCTTGGAACATTGAAGAACGGTTAGCAACGAGTCTAATCTATAAGTATTTTTATGGAAAGTAGATGGATGTAGCTCGCCTAATTCCTCCCAGAACGGTCTATTAATACAAGTTGCGCTAATAAATCACATCCATATCAGGTTCAGCTTGTTACTCCTCGTACAAGGCCTTTCAAGCATTCTTTTATGAAATAGTTTGCCCAGGACTGTCTTTCTCACCTAGTACAACTTACAGCGATTTAAGAACAACATTGAATCGCTTTTTCAACACACGCGCCGCTCTTGTATCGGTTTAGGGATTTTCCTGCAGAACATGTGCCATATAAAAAAGCTAAATTTTACATTCGAATTTAGAGCTAATCTTGAATTTTTTTTTGCAAACAATTATATTTTTAGTTAGATCTCAAGAAAGAAAAGTGCTTTTTTAATAATTTAAGAAGTAAAATGTTTCTTTGTGACGTGTATCAATTATTACATGTCATAAAAAATATAATACGAAGAAGTAAGGGTGATAAAGTTTTTTTATGATTTCATTTAAAAATCAAAATTTTTGGTATTCATTAACCGTAAAAAGTATATATTGGATATATTTAACCCTTAAAATATTCCCAAAATATATATATATATATATATATATATATATATATATATATATATATATATGTGTGGATACACATGTGATCAAATTCACAACTGTGACGAAACTGGTCTGAATTATAAAATGCTTCCATCAAAAACATTGGCATCTCGACAGGAAAAATCAGCTCCTGGGCATAAACGAATTAGGGAAAGATTAACTATAAATGATATGTTCCAATGCATCTGGCAAGCACAAAATCCCACTGATGGTGATTGGCAAGTCTGCACGTCCAAGAGCTTTAAAAGACATCTCACCCAAAGCCCTACCAGTCTATTACAAAAGTCAGAAGAGCGCATGGATGGATGTGACCTTATTTACTAACTGGTTTGAAGAAGAGTTCGTGCCATCTGTGACTAAATTTTTGAACAGAAACCGTCTTCCTATTAAAGCAATTTTGTTAATGGATAATGCCCCTTCTCA
>CM032456.1:194144659-194222667 GCA_019049505.1 Pachyrhynchus sulphureomaculatus
TATGATCCCTTCGTACAGAACTATCAATGTAGATATAGATGTCAGCCATCAGAAACAATACAGAGTAGATATCAGCCATCAGAGACAAAGTAAAGTGACGGAAAAACTGAAGCTGTTGTAAGAGCAGAAAATACCCTATTACAATATGTTTTGGAGCCAGTCCTTGAAAATAACAACTACAAGCTCTACTAAGATTGAACTACCTTAACACGCCCAGTAAATGCCGGAACAGCCACGTCAAGTTGATTGACATTGCTATCCCAAACAATAACAATTCATAGGAAAAATACAATGAGAGAATTATCAAATACAGGAATTTGGAAGCACAAACGGAAAGACATCCAAAGGATTCCCAAATTTCTGTCGACAACTGTGGAATCTAATCCAGAATATTATCAGTATTTTGGATGAGAGTTTCAGTTCAGCGAACATTTGTACAAGACTATACAGAAGGCAGTGCTGCTGGAAACAGCCGGCTGAACTGTACGAAAATTCGGGAGAAATACACGTCACCCAAAGCTTGATAACGTAAAAAATATCATCATGATATAGCTCAATTATTAAAATATCTAAGCATATCCGGTACAAATCAATATTCGACGGCAAGGGAATGCGAAACCCTTATACCTAAATCATAATAATAATATTAGTATTAGTAATTATCAGACTTACCAATAAGAACAGTAATAACTGTATAACTGATCATTTCATTAGATTTAAATGAATTGTTATAGTCAGGTATTATAAGTATATTGTTTTTCTAACGAAAGTTTGAATGTGAGTTAATATCTATCTAGTTAAGTACTAATATACTTTTTTTATACACTGTGACCAAAAATTATTTTAAGAAATGAAAAATAAACTGCATATCAATAACGAGTAACTAAAAACAAGATTTTACGAGGCATGTTTTTTTAAGTAAGTACCGTTTTGGAATTAAAAAAAGACGTGCAAAGATATCGCTATAATTTTATTTTTACATGAAAGCCTGTACCTTAATCTACTTTTCTACATAATTTCCGTGAATATTGAGGCACTTGTCATAACGTGGCACCAGTTTTTGAATACCCTCCTCATAAAATTCTGCCGCCTGACTTGTTAACCACTGTATCACAAATGTTTTGACTTCGTTATCGTCTTGAAGACGCTGACCACCCAGGTGCTTCTTCAAGTGCAGGAACAAATGGTAGTCGCTGGGCGCCAGATCAGGGCTGTATGGAGGATTCTCTAGAGTTTCCCATTTAAAAGATTTGATGAGATCTTTGGTCCGATTTAGCCACATGTGGACGGGCATTGTCATGCAGCAAACGATACCCTTACTCAACTTGCCACGTCTTTTGTTCTGGATTGCACGACGCAGATTGTTCAATGTCTCACAATAAGACGCTGCATTGATTGTCTCATTACGAGGCAGAAACTCCACTAGCAATACTCCTTTTCTGTCCCAAAAAACTGTGCACATGATTTTGCGGGCAGAAATTGTTTGCTTAAACTTCACTTTTTTGGGTGATGATGAATGTCGCCATTCCATGGATTGTTGTTTTCGATTCTGGTGTGACGTAGGCCACCCATGTTTCGTCACCAGTAACAATTTGGTCTAAAAAATGTTCACCTTCATTGTGGTACCGCTCAAGGAAAGTCAATGCACTGCCTAAACGTTGGGTTTTGTGCAAATCCGTCAACATTTTTGGAACCCAACGTGAACACAATTTCCGGTAATTCAAGTTCTCGGTCACAATGCGATACAAAACACTACGAGAATATTGAGGAAAGCAGTCGCACAATGATGATGAAATTGTAAAGCGTCTGTTTTCTCTCACCTTTTCGTCCACTTTCTGCACCAAATCTTCATTAACGACCGAAGGACGCCCACTCCGTTCTTCATCATGCACATTTGTGCGGCCATCTTTAAATGCTCTCACCCATTTCCTTACCATTCCATCACTCATAATGTTTTGTCCGTAAACTTCACAGATCTCACGATGAATATCGATCGGTTTTACGCCTTTAGCACTAAGAAATCGTATAACAGCCCGTACTTCACAATCGGCGGGAATCACGATTGTCGGAGGCATCTTAAACACTCAGTAAACAACGTATACAATGAAGAATCAGACTGTAATGGCGTCAGTGCGTAGACATGAGATGTAGGTTACCAGCGCACATGCGCGGAACGCCGACCGTATCGCTGCGGCGGCGGAATCGCAAAACGGTACTTACTTAAAAAACATGCCTCGTATATAACAAATTGTCGCATGGCGCCGCGTTCTACAAACATTTTTCCGTTTCATCATATTGAGAAATCAATGAAGATTTTCATCAAAAGGAATTGAATAACTAACGGCAACAAGTGTGGTTCTATACCTATTGCACACTTTACTACTATGAAAGAAGAGTATACAACTATTTCTTCAGTAATGAAAAAAATTAAGTATCGAGACCACAACTGGCTCATTTGTGTAGACTTAAAGATGGTTAACTTTCTTCTCGGACAACAGGGTGGATACACAAAATATCCTTGTTTTATGTGTCTCTGGGATAGCCGCGACAAACAACGTCATTGGTCTCAAAAAAAGTGGCCAGTATGAGAGGAACTATGTGAACTGAAATGTTATTAATTTGCCCTTAGTAAATCGAGATCTCATTATACTGCCACCACTTCATATCAAACTGGGCATTATGAAACAGTTTGTAAAAGCCCTTGACAAAAACGACGGATGTTTTGCTTTTCTTTCACGCAAGTTTCCAGGATTAAGCACAAAAAAATTGAAAGCGGGTATTTTTGATGAGCCACAAATCAGACAACTTGTGAAAGACTCAAACTTTGTGAATTCAATAAATGAAGTCGAGTCTAAAGCTTGAAAATCGTTTGTTGTGGGTGATAAAAAATTTTCTTGGAAACAATAAGTTCGACAACTCTTCTGAGTTAGTTTAGGGCATGTTATCCAATTTGAAGCATCTGAGCTGCAACGCGAGTATCAAGATTCATTACTTACATTCTCATTTAGATCGATTCCCAGAAAATCTTGGCGATTTCAGTGAAGAGCAGGGTGAAAGATTTTACCAAGATAAACGCACAATGGAAGAGCGTTATCAAGAAAGGTGAGACATCCATATGATGGCCGATTACTGTTGGAGTTTGCAAAGAGATGATCCTCAAGCCGTACATTCAAGAAAATCGTTTAAAAGAACGTTTCATAGTGTGTAATTATATCAAACATAGAAAAAATGTTGTATTTTTGTTCCATTTTTGAAGAAAATTGTAATTTCATATAAATAAAAAAGTAAAGCTGATAGCATTAAGCCAGTATTTTTTCCGTAATCAGTGCCTCGTGTATACTCTATAATACATATAAAATTTCAGGAAAAAATTTCATTGTTGACCAGTGTAATTTATCAGATAGTGATTGGCTTCTAGACGTTTTTATAAACCTTTGACAAGAATCCGGATATTCGATTACTAATGTATTTGTTACTTTGAGAGACATTTTTAATTATAAAGACGTTTTTACTTGCCTTGGTAACAAAAGTGTTTTTTCTTGAACAAAACACGCTCCAATATTTTTGCATTTCTTCATGTTCCAGAAATCATATATTTTTCTATTTCCACCGGTTTGTCTAACTGTCGGTCTGTTGCCGCAATAGCTCCCGAATAAAATGAAACCTTGATTCCAAATTTAGTGAATATATCGTTCTAGAAGTGGAAGTGTAACTTTTTGGAACAACATCGCTTTAAAGGAAGTAAATTTTCAATAGTATTATCAATATTTTCGCTAGTTTTTGGTCAAGGGAATGAACAAATTTTAGGATTGAATATTTATACTCAAACTTTTAATGATATAGACATGGATTATAGTGTGTTGCTCCATTATTAATACAAAAAGTATGTGGAGATGGTTTAGGATCTAAATAGAAAAGTAACCTCACAAAACAATCAATGTTATTATGACTTTTCCTTGTATTTGGTTGCTAAGCTAATTTCATGTGGAAATATTTTTATACAAGTATCAAAGGTACAAAGGTATTTTCGTGTTGGCATAGTTAGCACAAGTTTTTTATCAGTTGGTTAATTTATTCACCGGTTAAATCTCTTTCGCAACTCTTTTGTATGGTAAAGAGTCTATCGGTCTCAACCAACTTGTAATACTGCAAAAACGAGAAGGCAAGGGTCAATACGCTTATCAGCTGCTAGCTCTCGTTTCATTATCATAAATAATGTGCCTTGAAAAATAAATATGACAGAAGACTGAAAAAGAAATAATAGTTTCGTGTTTAACAGAAATGAAGCTTAATGTTTTATTCAAAACCGATGGCGAAGGATTCAAGCCTGCACTGGCAGTGATAATGAAAATGATGTTGACGGTTAGAGGTAACGGCTAGAAAAATTACAAAATTAATTTTCCGCGATGATATTTTTGGTACAATTATAATAGCTACTACAAGAGATAATATTTTTTGCATTGCAGATTAAGAAAGTTATAACCGAAAAACGTACGGTCCTAAATATACTTACAGTCCCTGGCCAAATTATTAGACGCACTGTATTTTTTTTAGTAATTTTATGTTTCTTAAGAGTTTTTATGCAATAATGGTATATTTAAAACTACAATATTATTGATTTTTATTTAAAAGAATTGTTGTAGACTACATATTTGTATTTATTTTTAACATATGGCAACAGTGTGTTGACAAAGTGATACATGAACGTAAACAAGTACAAACCTGTATCAGTCGCGATCGGAATCGAGTCAGGTACGGACGTGTTTCTGTGGCTTTATGGACTGTGATTGTTTGTTTAACAGTTTTATACTACTCAGTTATTAGTTTATTTTGTATGTAGTGTTTTAAAAAAAAGTAATTGGACTATTTTCATTATGGGTAGAAAATGCGATCTTTCACCACGTAAAAAAGCTGAAGTGAAAGCCCTTGTGATTGCGAAAACATTTACAAACCGAGAAATATCACGAAGATTGGAGGTTTCTGAAGCTAGTGTACGACGCATAAAAAAGAAAATTGAGCCAGGGAAGGAATTAAGCCCGAAAAGAAAGAAAAGATGCGGTAGAAAACCCCATTTTCACTCCACGGTCAGAGAGATCTTTGAAGAAAATTTGTGTAGAAAACAGATTTGCTACCACAAAGGTAATAAAATCACAACTCCAGGATGCTAGCGTAAATGCTTCTGAGCGCACTGTTCGAAGAAAATTGAAAGAATTAGATTTTAAGGCCTGTCGCCCCGCCAGGAAGCCCAAGTTAACAGCTGCAATGAATGCAAAGCGCCTGAAGTGGGCCAAACAATGGCAAGACAAAGATGTGGACTTCTGGAGATCGGTAAGATACAGCAATTTAATCAATAATTGATACATTATTATCATTTTCAGTTAAATAAAGCAAATAAACATGGAAGTTTATATATTTTTCCTATTTTTGACAGGTCTGCTTCAGTGACGAAAGCACATTCGAAATTTTGCAGAATAAAGCTCAGTATGTGCGTCGTCGTCATGGAGAAAAGTTTCATCCTGATTGTGTCGTCCCGACGGTTAAACATCCCACCAAAGTGATGATTTGGTCAGTCATCAGCGGCAAGGGCACTGGACGTCTGTACGTCGTCAAGGAATAATGAGGCAAGATCAGTACAAAGAAGTATTACAAAAATCGGTTGATTCCGCAGCTCAGAGAATGGTTTCCAAATGGGGAAACCATTCACTTTCATGCAAGATGGAGCTCTCTGCCACACTGCTCGGTCTGTTAAAGCTTTTTTGGCAGAAAAAAATATCCCTCTGTTGGATTGGCCCTGATATGAACCCCATTGAAAATGTGTGGGAGCTGATGAAAAGAAAAGTGGCTAAAGATGTGATTACCAACAAAACCCAGCTCCTAGAAAAGATTATTCATGTGTGGAATCATCATCCTCAAATGCAGGAGACAGTACAATCTTGCATTGATAGCATGCCGCGCAGAATTAAAGCTTTGATAGCGGCTAAAGGTGGCTCAACTAAATATTGACTTTTACTAACATTAATTTCACTTTTCTTTTAAAAAACTTAATAAACTTATGCTTTTCTAAATTAATGCTGTTTTATTTATGTCAAATAAATAGGTAATTGATTGGATAATATAAAAATAAAAAACAAATCAATTTAAAATAATAAAACGGTACAATATCACTCGGTAATTAATATTTTACATGAAATCTTGCAGTGCGTCTAATAATTTGGCCAGGGACTGTATGTTATCATGCTGTAGGTGAATATAGATAGTTTTATAGAGGTAATCCAAAAAAAATTAATAGCAATATTTGACTTTCTTCTAAAAAAAAACAAATCCCATCAAAAATGTAAAAAAGCCAAGTCTCGCAACGCAGTCCTTCCACCACAAAAAGATGTGAGATCTCATATAAAACCAAGTCAGTTATGTTAGTTAGTATATATGGAAGCACCTATTCAACAACTTTGTCATAAATTTTTCCTTAGCAGATAGCGACATCCCGTCTTGATAGGATTATAAAAAAAAAAGCATTCTTTACCACGTACAGTTCAGAGAATTTGATAGCTATCTTCGTTTTTGAATAACAGTGATTCAATTTTTTTTTTTTATTATAAAATTTCGACGTTTTCGGCCATAATGCGGCCATAATGCTATGGTTTTTATCATATAAAAAAATTTCCTTAGCCTTAGCAGATAGCGACATCCCGTCTTGATAGGATTACAAAAAAGAGCATTCTTTACCACGTACAGTTCAGAGAATTTGATAGCTATCTTCGTTTTTGAATAACAGTGATTCAATTTTTATTTATTTTAAAATTTCGACGTTTTCGGCCATAATGCTATGGTTTTTTTTTATCATATAAAAAAATTTCCTTAGCAGATAGCGACATCCCGTCTTGATAGGATTACAAAAAAGAGCATTCTTTACCACGTACAGTTCAGAGAATTTGATAGCTATCTTCGTTTTTGAATAACAGTGATTCAATTTTTATTTATTTTAAAATTTCGACGTTTTCGGCCATAATGCTATGGTTTTTATCATATAACAAAATTTCCTTAGCAGATAGCGACATCCCGTCTTGATAGGATTATAAAAAAAAGAGCATTCTTTACCACGTACAGTTCAGAGAATTTGATAGCTATCTTCGTTTTTGAATAACAGTGATTCAATTTTTATTTATTTTAAAATTTCGACGTTTTCGGCCATAATGCTATGGTTTTTATCATATAAAAAAATTTTCCTTAGCAGATAGCGACATCCCGTCTTGATAGGATTACAAAAAAAAAGCATTCTTTACCACGTACAGTTCAGAGAATTTGATTTGATATCTATCTTCGTTTTTGAATAACAGTGATTCAATTTTTATTTATTTTATAAAATTTCGACGTTTTCGGCCATAATGCTATGGTTTTTATTAGCAGATAGCGACATCCCGTCTTGATAGGATTACAAAAAAGAGCATTCTTTTTACCACGTACAGTTTTTTCAGAGAATTTGATAGCTATCTTCGTTTTTTTTTTGAATAACAGTGATTCAATTTTTATTTATTTAAAATTTCGACGTTTTCGGCCATAATGCTATGGTTTTTATCATATAAAAAAAAATTTTTCCTTAGCAGATAGCGACATCCCGTCTTGATAGGATTATAAAAAAAAGCATTCTTTACCACGTACAGTTCAGAGAATTTGATAGCTATCTTCGTTTTTGAATAACAGTGATTCAATTTTTATTTATTTTAAAATTTCGACGTTTTCGGCCATAATGCTATGGTTTTTATCATATAAAAAAAATTTCCTTAGCAGATAGCGACATCCCGTCTTGATAGGATTATAAAAAAGAGCATTCTTTACCACGTACAGTTCAGAGAATTTGATAGCTATCTTCGTTTTTTTTTGAATAACAGTGATTCAATTTTTATTTATTTTAAAATTTCGACGACGTTTTCGGCCATAATTAATGTTTTTTTATCTAATAAAAAAATTTCCTTAGCAGATAGCGACATCCCGTCTTGATAGGATTATAAAAAAGAGCATTCTTTACCACGTACAGTTCAGAGAATTTGATAGCTATCTTCGTTTTTGAATAACAGTGATTCAATTTTTATTTATTTTAAAATTTCGACGTTTTTCGGCCCATAATGCTATGGTTTTTATCATATAAAAAATTTCCTTAGCAGATAGCGACATCCCGTCTTGATAGGATTATTTTTTTTCTTTACCACGTACAGTTCAGAGAATTAGCTATCTTCGTTTTTGAATAACAGTGATTCAATTTTTTTTTTTTATTTAAAATTTCGACGTTTTCGGCCATAATGCTATGGTTTTTATCATATAAAAAATTTTCCTTAGCAGATAGCGACATCCCGTCTTGATAGGATTATAAAAAAAGCAGAGCATTCTTTTACCACGTACAGTTCAGAGAATTTGATAGCTATCTTCGTTTTTGAATAACAGTGATTCAATTTTTTTTTTATTTTAAAATTTTCGACGTTTTCGGCCATAATGCTATGGTTTTTATCATATAAAAAAAATCCTTAGCAGATAGCGACATCCCGTCTTGATAGGATTACAAAAAAGAGCATTCTTTACCACGTACAGTTCAGAGAATTTGATAGCTATCTTCGTTTTTGAATAACAGTGATTCAATTTTTATTTATTTTATAAAATTTCGACGTTTTCGGCCATAATGCTATGGTTTTTATCATATAAAAAAAATATTTCCTTAGCAGCAGATAGCGACATCCCGTCTTGATAGGATTATAAAAAAGAGCATTCTTTACCACGTACAGTTCAGAGAATTTGATAGCTATCTTCGTTTTTGAATAACAGTGATTCAATTTTTTTTTATTTTAAAATTTCGACGTTTTCGGCCATAATGCTATGGTTTTTATCATATAAAAAAATTTCCTTAGCAGATAGCGACATCCCGTCTTGATATTATAAAAAAAGCATTCTTTACCACTTTACCACGTACAGTTCAGAGAATTTGATAGCTATCTTCGTTTTTTTTTAATAACAGTGATTCAATTTTTATTTATTTAAAAAAAAAAAGCATTTCGACGTTTTCGGCCATAATGCTATGGTTTTTATCATATAAAAAATTTTTTTCCTTAGCAGATAGCGACATCCCGTCTTGATAGGATTATAAAAAAGAGCATTCTTTACCACGTACAGTTCAGAGAATTTGATAGCTATCTTCGTTTTTGAATAACAGTGATTCAATTTTTATTTATTTTAAAATTTCGACGTTTTCGGCCATAATGCTATGGTTTTTATTTATAAATATAAAAAAATTTCCTTAGCAGATAGCGACATCCCGTCTTGATAGGATTATAAAAAAAAAAAGCATTCTTTACCACGTACAGTTCAGAGAATTTGATAGCTATCTTCGTTTTTTTTTAACAGTGATTCAATTTTTTTTTATTTTAAAATTTCGACGTTTTCGGCCATAATGCTATGGTTTTTTTTTATCATATAAAAATATTTCCTTAGCAGATAGCGACATCCCGTCTTGATAGGATTATAAAAAAGAGCATTCTTTACCACGTACAGTTCAGAGAATTTGATAGCTATCTTCGTTTTTGAATAACAATGATTCAATTTTTATTTATTTTTTTAAATTTCGACGTTTTCGGCCATAATGCTATGGTTTTTATCATATAAAAAAATTTCCTTAGCAGATAGCGACATCCCGTCTTGATAGGATTACAAAAAAGAGCATTCTTTACCACGTACAGTTCAGAGAATTTGATAGCTATCTTCGTTTTTGAATAACAGTGATTCAATTTTTAACAGTGATTTTATTTTTATTTATTTTAAAATTTCGACGTTTTCGGCCATAATGCTATGGTTTTTATATATAAAAATTTTCCTTAGCAGATAGCGACATCCCGTTTGATAGGATTATAAAAAAGAGCATTCTTTACCACGTACAGTTCAGAGAATTTGATAGCTATCGTTTTTTTTGAATAACAGTGATTCAATTTTTATTTATTTTAAAATTTCGACGTTTTCGGCCATAATGCTATGGTTTTTATCATATAAAAAAAAAACCTTAGCAGATAGCGACATAGCAGATAGCGACATCCCGTCTTGATAGGATTATAAAAAAAGAGCATTCTTTACCACGTACAGTTCAGAGAATTTGATAGCTATCTTCGTTTTTTTTTTATAATAACAGTGATTCAATTTTTATTTATTTTAAAATTTTCGACGTTTTCGGCCATAATGCATATAAAAATTTTTCCTTAGCAGATAGCGACATCCCGTCTTGATATTATGCATTCTTTATACAGTTCAGAGAATTTTAGCTATCTTCGTTTTTGAATAACAGTGATTCAATTTTTATTTATTAAAAATTTCGACGTTTTCGGCTAGCTATGATAGCAGATAGCGACATCCCGTCTTGATAGGATTACAAAAAAAAGCATTCTTTACCACGTACAGTTCAGAGAATTTGATAGCTATCTTCGTTTTTTTTTGAATAACAGTGATTCAATTTTTATTTATTTTAAAATTTCGACGTTTTCGGCCATAATGCTATGGTTTTTATCATATAAAAAATTTCCTTAGCAGATAGCGACATCCCGTCTTGATAGGATTACAAAAAAGAGCATTCTTTACCACGTACAGTTCAGAGAATTTGAAGCTATCTTCGTTTTTGAATAACAGTGATTCAATTTTTATTTATTTTAAAATTTCGACGTTTTTTTCCATAATGCTATGGTTTTTATCATATAAAAATTTTTCCTTAGCAGATAGCGACATCCCGTCTTGATAGGATTATAAAAAAAGAGCATTCTTTACCACGTACAGTTCAGAGAATTTGATAGCTATCTTCGTTTTTTTTGAATAACAGTGATTCAATTTTTATTTATTTTAAAATTTCGACGTTTTCGGCCATAATGCTATGGTTTTTATCATATAAAAAAATTTCCTTTAGCAGATAGCGACATCCCGTCTTGATAGGATTATAAAAAAGAGCATTCTTTACCACGTACAGTTCAGAGAATTTGATAGCTATCTTCGTTTTTGAATAACAGTGATTCAATTTTTATTTATTTTAAAATTTCGACGTTTTCGGCCATAATGCTATGGATTTTTTCTTTATATATTTTGAAAATAACAGCGATCCAATTTTTATTTATTTTAAAATTTCGACGTTTTCGGCCATAATGCTATGGTTTTTATCATATAAAAAATTTCCTTAGCAGATAGCGACATCCCGTCTTGATAGGATTACAAAAAAAAGAGCATTCTTTACCACGTACAGTTCAGAGAATTTGATAGCTATCTTCGTTTTTGAATAACAGTGATTCAATTTTTATTTATTTTTTTTAAATTTCGACGTTTTCGGCCATAATGGCCATAATGCTATGGTTTTTATCATATAAAAAAAATTTTTCCTTAGCAGATAGCGACATCCCGTCTTGATAGGATTACAAAAAAGAGCATTCTTTACCACGTACAGTTCAGAGAATTTGATAGCTATCTTCGTTTTTGAATAACAGTGATTCAATTTTTATTTATTTTAAAATTTCGACGTTTTCGGCCATAATGCTATGGTTTTTATCATATAAAAAATATTTCCTTAGCAGATAGCGACATCCCGTCTTGATAGGATTAAAAAAAAGCATTCTTTACCACGTACAGTTCAGAGAATTTGATAGCTATCTTCGTTTTTGAATAACAGTGATTCAATTTTTATTTATTTTAAAATTTCGACGTTTTCGGCCATAATGCTATGGATTTTTTCATATAAAGAATTTCCTTAGCAGATAGCGACATCCCGTCTTGATAGGATTATAAAAAAGAGCATTCTTTACCACGTACAGTTCAGAGAATTTGATAGCTATCTTCGTTTTTGAATAACAGTGATTCAATTTTTTTTTTTTAATAACAGTTTTGATTCATTTTATTTTTTTTTCGTTTTTGAATTTATTTTATAAAAAATTTCCTTAGCAGATAGCGACATCCCGTCTTGATTATTTTCGACGTTTTTGATAGCCATAATGCAATTTTTATTTATTATAAAATTTCGACGTTTTCGGCCATAATGCTATGGTTTTTATCATATAAAAATATTTCCTTAGCAGATAGCGACATCCCGTCTTGATAGGATTATAAAAAAGATAGCTATCTTCGTTTTTGAATAACAGTGATTCAATTTTTATTTATTATAAAATTTCGACGTTTTCGGCCATAATGCTATGGTTTTTATCATATAAAAAAATTTTTCCTTAGCAGATAGCGACATCCCGTCTTGATAGGATTATAAAAAAGAGCATTCTTTACCACGTACAGTACAGTTCAGAGAAGAATTTGATAGCTATCTTCGTTTTTTTTGAATAACAGTGATTCAATTTTTTTTTTTATTAAAATTTTCGACGTTTTCGGCCATAATGCTATGGTTTTTATCATATAAAAAATTTTTCCTTAGCAGATAGCGACATCCCGTCTTGATAGGATTATAAAAAAAGAGCATTCTTTACCACGTACAGTTCAGAGAATTTGATAGCTATCTTCGTTTTTTTTTAGAATAACAGTGATTCAATTTTTATTTATTTTTTTAAAGTGATTTTTTTATTTATTTTTAAAATTTCGACGTTTTCGGCCATAATGCTATGGTTTTTATCATATAAAAAAATTTCCTTAGCAGATAGCGACATCCCGTCTTGATAGGATTATAAAAAAAAAGCATTCTTTACCACGTACAGTTCAGAGAATTTGATAGCTATCTTCGTTTTTGAATAACAGTGATTCAATTTTTTTTATTTTAAAATTTCGACGTTTTCGGCCATAATGCTATGGTTTTTTTATCATATAAAAAATATTTTTAGCTTAGCAGATAGCGACATCCCGTCTTGATAGGATTACAAAAAAGAGCATTCTTTACCACGTACAGTTCAGAGAATTTGATAGCTATCTTCGTTTTTGAATAACAGTGATTCAATTTTTATTTATTATAAAATTTCGACGTTTTCGGCCATAATGCTATGGTTTTTTTCATATAAAAAAAATTTTCCTTAGCAGATAGCGACATCCCGTCTTGATAGGATTATAAAAAAGAGCATTCTTTACCACGTACAGTTCAGAGAATTTGATAGCTATCTTCGTTTTTGAATAACAGTGATTCAATTTTTTTTTATTTTTAAAATTTCGACGTTTTCGGCCATAATGCTATGGTTTTTATCATATAAAAAAATTTTTTCCTTAGCAGATAGCGACATCCCGTCTTGATAGGATTACAAAAAAGAGAGCATTCTTTACCACGTACAGTTCAGAGAATTTGATAGCTATCTTCGTTTTTGAATAACAGTGATTCAATTTTTATTTATTTTAAAATTTCGACGTTTTCGGCCATAATGCTATGGTTTTTATCATATAAAAAAATTTCCTTAGCAGATAGCGACATCCCGTCTTGATAGGATTACAAAAAAAGCATTCTTTTTACCACGTACAGTTCAGAGAATTTGATAGCTATCTTCGTTTTTTTTTATAACAGTGATTCAATTTTTATTTTTTTAAAATTTCGACGTTTTCGGCCATAATGCTATGGATTTTTTTCATATAAAAAATTTTTCCTTAGCAGATAGCGACATCCCGTCTTGATTGATAGATTACAAAAAAAAGAGCATTCTTTACCACGTACAGTTCAGAGAATTTGATAGCTATCTTCGTTTTTGAATAAAAGAGCATTCTTTACCACGTACAGTTCAGAGAATTTGATAGCTATTTTTATTCATTTTTATTTATTTTAAAATTTCGACGTTTTCGGCCATAATGCTATGGTTTTTATCATATAAAAAAAATTTTCCTTAGCAGATAGCGACATCCCGTCTTGACATCCCGTCTTGATAGGATTATAAAAAAGAGCATTCTTTACCACGTACAGTTCAGAGAATTTGATAGCTATCTTCGTTTTTGAATAACAGTGATTCAATTTTTATTTATTTTTTTAAATTTTCGACGTTTTCGGCCATATTGCTATGGTTTTTTTATAAAAATAAAAATTTCCTTAGCAGATAGCGACATCCCGTCTTGATAGGATTATAAAAAAAGCATTCTTTACCACGTACAGTTCAGAAATTTTTATCCACGAATAACAGTTTCAATTTTTATTTATTTAAAAATTTTTTCGATAATGCTATGGTTTTTATCATATTTTTTTAGCAGATAGCACATCCCGTCTTGATTTATAAAAAAAGAGCATTTTTACCACGTACAGTTCAGAGAATTTGATAGCTATTTCGTTTTTGAATAAAGTTTCAATTTTTTTTTTTTAAAAAAATTCGACGTTTTCGGCCATAATGCTATGGTTTTTTTTGATCATATATAAAAAAAAATTTTCCTTAGCAGATAGCGACATCCCGTCTTGATAGGATTATTAAAAAAAGCATTCTTTACCACGTACAGTTCAGAGAATTTGATAGCTATCTTCGTTTTTTTGAATAACAGTGATTCAATTTTTATTTTTATTTTTTTAAAATTTCGACGTTTTCGGCCATAATGCTATGGTTTTTATCATATAAAAAATATTTCCTTAGCAGATAGCGACATCCCGTCTTGATAGGATTATAAAAAAAAAAGCATTCTTTACCACGTACAGTTCAGAGAATTTGATAGCTATCTTCGTTTTTTGAATAACAGTGATTCAATTTTTATTTTTATTTTAAAAAATTTTCGACGTTTTCGGCCATAATGCTATGGTTTTTATCATATAAAAAAATATTTCCTTAGCAGATAGCGACATCCCGTCTTGATAGGATTATAAAAAAGAGCATTCTTTACCACGTACAGTTCAGAGAATTTGATAGCTATCTTCGTTTTTGAATAACAGTGATTCAATTTTTATTTATTATTTTTTTCGGCCAAATTTCGACGTTTTCGGCCATAATGCTATGGATTTTTTTCATATAAAAAAATTTTTTTACCTTAGCAGATAGCGACATCCCGTCTTGATAGGATTATAAAAAAAATTTCCTTAGCAGATAGCATTCTTTTACCACCACGTACAGTTCAGAGAATTTGATAGCTATCTTCGTTTTTGAATAACAGTGATTCAATTTTTATTGATTTTAAATTTTTTTCGGCCATTTATTTTTTAAAATTTCGACGTTTTTTTTATAAAAAAGGCCATATGCTATGGTTTTTTTTTCATATAAAAAAAATTTCCTTAGCAGATAGCGACATCCCGTCTTGATAGGATTATAAAAAAAAAAGCATTCTTTACCACGTACAGTTCAGAGAATTTGATAGCTATCTTCGTTTTTGAATAACAGTGATTCAATTTTTATTTATTTTAAAATTTTCGACGTTTTTTTTTAATGCCATAATGCTATGGATTTTTATTTTATAAAAAATTTTTTCCTTAGCAGATAGCGACATCCCGTCTTGATAGGATTATAAAAAAAAAGCATTCTTTACCACGTACAGTTCAGAGAATTTGATAGCTATCTTCGTTTTTTTTGAATAACAGTGATTCAATTTTTATTTATTTTCAAAATTTCGACGTTTTTTTATTTATTTTAAAATTTCGACGTTTTCGGCCATAATGCTATGGTTTTTTTATCATATAAAAAATTTCCTTAGCAGATAGCGACATCCCGTCTTGATAGGATTACAAAAAAAAAGCATTCTTTACCACGTACAGTTCAGAGAATTTGATAGCTATCTTCGTTTTTGAATAACAGTGATTCAATTTTTATTTATTTTATAAAATTTCGACGTTTTCGGCCATAATGCTATGGTTTTTTTCATATCATATAAAAAAATTTTCCTTAGCAGATAGCGACATCCCGTCTTGATAGGATTATAAAAAAAAGCATTCTTTACCACGTACAGTTCAGAGAATTTGATAGCTATCTTCGTTTTTTTTAACAGTGATTCAATTTTTATTTTTTTTAAAAATTTCGACGTTTTCGGCCATAATGCTATGGTTTTTATCATATAAAAAAGCATTTCCTTAGCAGATATTCGACATCCCGTCTTGATAGGATTAATTTTTAAAAAAGAGCATTCTTTATGGTTTTTACCACGTACAGTTCAGAGAATTCTTGATTAGAGCATTCTTTACCACGTACAGTTCAGAGAATTTGATAGCTATCTTCGTTTTTTTTAATAACAGTGATTCAATTTTTATTTATTATAAAATTTCGACGTTTTCGGCCATAATGCTATGGTTTTTTATCATATAAAAAAAATTTCCTTAGCAGATAGCGACATCCCGTCTTGATAGGATTACAAAAAAGAGCATTCTTTACCACGTACAGTTCAGAGAATTTGATAGCTATCTTCGTTTTTTTTTGAATAACAGTGATTCAATTTTTATTTATTTTAAAATTTCGACGTTTTCGGCCATAATGCTATGGATTTTTTCATATAAAAAAAAAATTTTTCCTTAGCAGATATATAAAAATATTTCCTTAGCAGATAGCGACATCCCGTCTTGATAGGATTATAAAAAAGAGCATTCTTTACCACGTACAGTTCAGAGATTTTGATAGCTATCTTCGTTTTTGAATAACAGTGATTCAATTTTTATTTATTTTAAAATTTCGACGTTTTCGGCCATAATGCTATGGTTTTTATCATATAAAAAAAATTTCCTTAGCAGATAGCGACATCCCGTCTTGATAGGATTACAAAAAAGAGCATTCTTTACCACGTACAGTTCAGAGAATTTGATAGCTATCTTCGTTTTTGAATAACAGTGATCGATTTTATCATATAAAAATATTTCCTTAGCAGATAGCGACATCCCGTCTTGATAGGATTACAAAAAAGAGCATTCTTTACCACGTACAGTTCAGAGAATTTGATTTCGACAGTGATTTTTTTTTTATTTTAAAATTTCGACGTTTTCGGCCATAATGCTATGGTTTTTATCATATAACAAAATTTCCTTAGCAGATAGCGACATCCCGTCTTGATAGAATTATAAAAAAGAGCATTCTTTACCACGTACAGTTCAGAGAATTTGATAGCTATCTTCGTTTTTGAATAACAGTTTCAATTTTTATTTATTTTAAAATTTCGACGTTTTCGGCCATAATGCTATGGTTTTTATCATATAAAAAATTTTCCTTAGCAGATAGCGACATCCCGTCTTGATAGGATTAGGATTAAAAAAAGAGCATTCTTTACCACGTACAGTTCAGAGAATTTGATAGCTATCTTTTTTTGAATAACAGTGATTTTTTATTTTTTTAAAATTTCGACGTTTTCGGCCATAATGCTATTTTTTTATATTTTTAGCAGATAGCGACATCCCGTCTTGATAGGATTACAAAAAAAGAGCATTCTTTACCACGTACAGTTCAGAGAATTTGATAGCTATCTTCGTTTTTGAATAACAGTGATTTTTTTATTTATTTTAAAATTTCGACGGCCATAATGCTATGGTTTTTATCATATAAAAAAAAATTTTCCTTAGCAGATAGCGACATCCCGTCTTGATAGGATTATAAAAAAGAGCATTCTTTACCACGTACAGTTCAGAGAATTTGATAGCTATCTTCGTTTTTGAATAACAGTGATTCAATTTTTATTTATTTAAAATTTCGACGTTTTCGGCCATAATGCTATGGTTTTTTTTATCATATAAAAAATTTTCCTTAGCAGATAGCGACATCCCGTCTTAATAGGATTACAAAAAAGAGCATTCTTTACCACGTACAGTTCAGAGAATTTGATAGCTATCTTCGTTTTTGAATAACAGTGATTCAATTTTTATTTATTTTAAAATTTCGACGTTTTCGGCCATAATGCTATGGTTTTTATCATATAAAAAAAATTTCCTTAGCAGATAGCGACATCCCGTCTTGATAGGATTATAAAAAAGAGCATTCTTTACCACGTACAGTTCAGAGAATTTTTATAGCTATCTTCGTTTTTTTAGAATAACAGTGATTCAATTTTTGATTTTTTTCAATTTTTTATTTATTTTAAAATTTCGACGACGTTTTCGGCCATAATGCTATGGTTTTTATCATATAAAAAAATATTTCCTTAGCAGATAGCGACATCCCGTCTTGATAGGATTATAAAAAAGAGCATTCTTTACCACGTACAGTTCAGAGAATTTGATAGCTATCTTCGTTTTTGAATAACAGTGATTCAATTTTTATTTATTATAAAATTTTTCGACGTTTTCGGCCATAATGCTATGGTTTTTATCATATAATAAAATTTTTTAGCAGATAGCGACATCCCGTCTTGATAGGATTATAAAAAAGAGCATTCTTTACCACGTACAGTTCAGAGAATTTGATAGCTATCTTCGTTTTTGAATAACAGTGATTCAATTTTTATTTATTTAAAATTTCGACGTTTTCGGCCATAATGCTATGGTTTTTATCATATAAAAAAATTTCCTTAGCAGATAGCGACATCCCGTCTTGATAGGATTACAAAAAAAGAGCATTCTTTACCACGTACAGTTCAGAGAATTTGATAGATAGCTATCTTCGTTTTTGAATAACAGTGATTCAATTTTTATTTATTTTAAAATTTCGACGTTTTCGGCCATAATGCTATGGTTTTTATCATATAAAAAATTTCCTTTAGCAGATAGCGACATCCCGTCTTGATAGGATTATAAAAAAGAGCATTCTTTACCACGTACAGTTCAGAGAATTTGATAGCTATCTTCGTTTTTGAATAACAGTGATTCAATTTTTATTTATTTTATTTTAAAATTTCGACGTTTTCGGCCATAATGCTATGGTTTTTATCATATAAAAAAATATTTCCTTAGCAGATAGCGACATCCCGTCTTGATAGGATTACAAAAAAAGAGCATTCTTTACCACGTACAGTTCAGAGAATTTGATAGCTATCTTCGTTTTTGAATAACAGTGATTCAATTTTTATTTATTTTATTTTAAAATTTCGACGTTTTCTATGTATGGCTGAGCGCTGCGCGCTCTCCGCGCTCTATCTCAAAAAACGGTTAAGCGTATAAAAAATGTTTAGAACAAAACTTGTAGAGAATTTTATGCCCTACAATTTTTATAATAGATGCAATTATCATTGAAACCATAGGAGGCGAGATATTTGCGAAAAACAGATTTTTGTGAACTATGACCTTGAATATCTTAAAACGCGGACACGAGATTTTATGAGACTTTTAAGACGACATAAGTTTACAGCTTATTATCTCTCATTCCGAGGTTGACCCTCTTTTTTGGCTTAAGTGTACAGTCTAGAAAACGGGACTGAAATTTCAGGATGTTTCAGTTTTTCCTTTCTTTATAGGCTAAACACTAACTAAATTCAAAATTTGAAGTTTGTGTGTCTACTAGAAGTACCTTAGAATTTTGATCGGTGAGTGTGTCAGTGACAAAATTAAAGAACTTCGACTAGATAGTTCGTAAACTAAAAGGTACAAATAGTAGGTAATTTAGGAATATAGCTAATATAGTATGTCCTCTTGGTCACTGAAAATTCAGGCTTCTAGCTTTATCCACAACAAAGTTACAGGGGGGTCGAAAGTGCCGTGAGTGGCTTCGAGAAAAGGATAGTACGGCTGTGCTTCCCACTCGACTTGGCGGAGGCACTGCCATGCCCCCAGATTTTATAGGTACAAACATACCAGATCGTATGTTATGGTCAGTATTTTTATAGTCCAGGAATCGCTACAAAAAGATTGTTTTAAATTTGCACAATAAGTTTGAATAACATTTTGAATTTGAACATAACACGTAGGCTGAAAAGTTTTTGGCAGCTACTTTAAGCTTTTTTTTTTTTTGCAAAATTCGACTCTATTCATCAATATACAATCAGTCCAACACTTTATCTTTGCCTTCAAAATAGGCCTCAGTTTCGGCGATAACTTCTTCATTGGATCCAAATCTCTTTCCCGCGAGCATTTTTTTGAAGTCTGCCAATAAATAATAGTCGCTGGGGCCCAAATCTGGAGAATATGGTGGATGAGGAAACAATTCGAACTTCAATTCATGCAATTTTGCCATCGTAATCATTAACTTGTGACACGGTGCATTGTCTTGATGAAAGAGCACTTTTTTCTTGTTCATTTGGGGCCGTTTTTTTTGCGATTTCTGCCTTCAAACGCACCAATAATTTTATATAATATTCGGTGTTGATGGTTTTTCCCTTCTTAACATAATCAATGAAAATTATTTTATGCGCATCCCAAAATACAGAGGCCAAAACCTTCCCAGCCGACTGTTGTGTTTTTGGTCGCTTCGAGCGGCTTTCACCGGCTGCTCTCCACTCAGCTGACTGCCGATTTGATTCCGATGTGTAGGGGTGGATCCATCTTTTATCCATTGTCACATATCGTATGAAAAAATACTTTTTATTGCACTTAAACAGTTCCAAACAGCGTTGAGAATCATCAACACGTTGTTGTTTCGAAAGGAACTTTCTCATGCCCAAATATTCATGAAAAATATAACCAACACATTATTTTGTTATCTTTAGGGTGTTCCACGCAATTTCACTTTACGGTCATCCAAAACAATTTTGTGAATTTTTTGTATGTTTTCCGGTTAAACCACCTCATTTGGGCTTCCAGAGCGTTCAGCATCATTTGTATCTGTACGACCGGTTTTAAATTCAGCATACCGGTAAATGATGAGTGATTTTCCAGGGGCACAGTCTCCGTAACACTCAACAAACCATTTCTTTGCTTCAACGGTATTTTTTCCCATCAAAAGAGTGTTTAATCAACACACGAAATTCTTTTTTTTTTCATTGTTTTGAAAATATCAAATAGCGTCACTAAAACCACTGTAACTTGCAAACTAACCGTCGAAATGTCATGAAATTTTGACAGGTATCGTTTGAAAATTAGTACTTCTTAAAAATCATGACTTTTTTCAAAAGGGGGACATCTATACATCAGACCAAAAACTTTCCATCCTATAAAATTGTAAATGGGTAAATGACTCAACAAATTTTATTAGAGGTGAAATACGTATTTACTTTGTTAAACAAGTCACTATATATTGTTCGCTAGAAACCACTATGTTAACAAAAATTAACTAACAGCACGGCATTAATCTATCTTTCATCGCTGTATTTAGAGCAGCTGGTATTTTAAAAAAAAATACAACCAAAAAACTTAAAGCATCAGAGTCCTAAAAAAGATGGTCAAATATTTACTTCCCTTTTACCATTCCACAAATATCGGTTACGGAACTAGTAACGCAAAGTTATGTTTGAGTTAAGTAAAATAGATTTTGTATTTGAAGTTTTCATAGCAAGGGGTAACTTAAACCAAAAAACTACATATCGATATTTTCAAAAATAGATACTTTAGGGTAAGATGGTCCTACAAAAACAAGTTGAGCAGAGGGAGGACTTCAAAGATATTTACAACTGAAACCCAATATACATACTACTCTATTAACTGCGTACTACATCTAGTAAATTTGAAAATAATCAAAAAAGAACACAATTTTCCGATTTTTTAATTCATAGAATCTGGAAAAGGATATAAATCCTGCTATACGCGAAGCAACCCAACCCTCACTACAGTAACTTCTTACATACTGGACTATATTGTAAAATATTTTTCATTATCTCAACAAAAACTCAATAAAAACTCACATATATGAAATTATTCTCAAACTTGTCCAATTAAGCTAGGTCTGTTATATGCTTGATTTAATCTTAAGAGGTTTCTACTTAATTTTGCTATAGCTTGTCAATTAAAGTTTTGGGAGAAAGGAAAAACTTGTTTTATTTGGTTATAGCTGCAATGCCCTCTAATGGAAAATTAAGAAACTAGAAAATAATTTTACGTTATTTTTCTTGATCACTATTATAGTACATCTTCCTATTTTACAGTTCTACAATCAACAACTAATACCGTATAATCAGTGAGTTATTATTTAGACACCACAGTATACACTATACAAATATGAAGTTAACCTCTCAATTTTTATGCCTACTAAATTTGAAAAGATAAAATATATCTTAAGTTTAATAAATACGTTTCTAATAATTAAGTCTGACCGAATAACTATCTTAACATATATATTATTTCAAGAATATATATATATATATATATATATATATATATATATATATATATATATATATATATATATATATTTATATTTATATATATATATATATATATATATATATATATATATATATATATATATATATTATGGGACGTCTTTTTATGACATGCTAAACTGTCCTCAGTTTGAGGCATCTTTTTCCGTACCCTGTGAGAAGTTGTTTGTCCCACGCTTGAGCGCAATTTTGTAAGGTGTGCTAATTTTGCTTTATTTTTCGCCCCATGTAGACTGCGTCATTTTGTAACATTTTTAAATACTGGACGCCCCAAGCTTGAGCACAATTTTCTTGCAGCCCCGCTTTAATTTCTGATAGTGAATTGAGTGAAACCTGATTTTAAAGGAACTAAAGAAATTAAAGAAACACTAGCTCAGTTTTCTTTGGTAGAGAGATATGGGTAAGAGATATTTGTCTTACGTCTTTTTGGAATTTTTTTTCTATTTTAAAAAGCTTCAGTTGTACGACTTTTTTTTTGGGCACCACTCATTTTAAAATAGAAACGGTTTAACTTCAGCTAAGAAAAATGAGAAAAAACTGAAGTGTTTTATGGATATTACTAAAAAAGAAATTAGTCTAGCACAACTGATCCTGAAAAGAAAAATAAATATTCAGTGAGACACTAGCTTTAATCAATAAAAAAAGAATTTATTCATGTTTTTAAAATGAAAATAAAAAGTTCTAACCTTTACGGTTATACCAAAAAATTCTAGCCTAAATAGTAGTTGTTACATTTAAATTTTAAACCTTTACAACCCCCGAAGGCGAGACATCGTGTTTTACACTTCACTTTTTTGTCTGTTATACGTTGCTGTTAATGCACTACTCTCAAATAAGTCTATATAAGGGATTTGGTTGACTTACAGTGTTTCATTCCTGTCTGTGATGGACTTTGACCGATTTCACTTTTTTTTTTTTTTTTAGCACTTAGAAAGCTCACTACAGCTTTTATTGTCGAAACTTAGCGACTCTGGTGAAGATTAGCCTACTTCGGCTAGACGGTACTGCCTGGTTGCGCTAGATGGAAACGACGACCGACATGGTCGGCAGCTAGATCAAAACCGCTCTCTGGTCTGCGGCTCGATGAAACTCCCCTGCCTGGCGACTTCGATGGAAAAGTCCTGCCGGCTGGTTCTCGGACGTTTAAATAATCGTGCGACCTTTGCCGGTCATATCACGTCGCTCCAATCTGAACTCCGGGTCAAACATTTGACCAATCGTGGCCTGGCGAAAGATTCGGTCCGAAAGCCCGCACAATAAACTATATAGTATATACCGTATGTCCTAAAACTTCTGTTTAATATACCGGTCGATATTTTAAAATAAAAATAAATACAATTTGAAGTGAAAAATCAGTAACATTACATGGTCTTAAAATCTAGGAAAAAATGAATGTTACATTTACCCCCTTCCAAAAAGAAATAGACTACACTAGTCTATTAAACTTAGGCTACTTATAAAAAGGTATAAAGTGGTACACTATCACTTAATACTAAGGTCAGAACTTAAAACAAAATTACAAACTTCGGTCCTTACTACTAGACTTAATTCAATTAAGCACTAATATTAAGTACAATGAAAACCAAATGAAAATCTATGCAAGTACACAAGAATCTTATAACTAGGCCTAACTTAATTAAGCACTAAGGTTAAGTACATCAAAAAGTAAATAAAAATCCTTGCATGAACATAGGAAATACCTTTCCAAAATAACAATCGCGGTCTTCTTATATAAAAGAATCAGCTCTATTATTGTTACCTAAACAAAAAAAATATATCTTTGTCTAGACTCTTGTCTAAATCAAAAAAAAGTGAACTGAAATAAAATATGAACACCCCCCTTAAAATCTTTTAAGGATTGTCTGAAAATTTTTTTATTTCAGCAAAAGAAAATTTATAAAAATTCTTAAATAAAGAAAAAAATAAAAAAATGATTCTAGTGCAAACACTTACACTAAAAAGAAAAAGTCTTGTCAGACCATTTAGCACAAGGCCAAAAAAAAATAATATCTGGATAAATATCCAGACAAACGCTCAGGAAAAATCGCTATCCATGCTCTAGCTCATCGCTAAGAAAACATTCTAAATCTAGTATCACTACTAGTCGCACTCGGAAAATAATCGCATTCTATAACGCAATGTCGACGTCCTAAGACATCCAGACATGCTAAAATCGCCAGGGAAAACGCTCTGGTTGATCGCCAGAAAACACGTCAGCTTATCGCCAACAAAACACTCTGGTATATCGCCAGAAAAAAAACTCGGCTCCTCGCCAAGAAAACACTCTGGTATATCACCAGAAAAAACTCGGCTCCTCGCCAAGAAAACACTCTGTAAATAGTCCTCGACTACACAAAGTCTGCGTTCTAAAAGAACAAACTCGCCATGATCATAGTGAGCAGCTATAAAAAAGCTAACTAAATCACTATAAGCGCACTGAATAGCTACAAAAGCTAAAATTCACTCTTAACACAGTGAATAGCTATAAAAGCTAAAATTCACTCTAAACACCGTGAATAGCTATAAAAGCTAAAATTCACTAAACTGAATGATCCTGCTTCAAAAAGCAATGTTCACTAAGAACAGAATGATTAGTCCGCGCGCAACTAACATTCTAGGAAACATTCCCAACATAACTATATGAGACGGCAAGTCTCGAAATAGGACCTCCCTAAAGTCATAATCCTATATAGGAATCCATAAGCAAAACGACTCAAAATCTTGCATTTTGAGCACATGCCCTCAGGCAACCAACATACACCGAAATATATACAGAAATATGTACAGTAATATATACAGAAATATATACAGGAGTTCAAGTCCCAAACCTTTGGTTATGACAACTCCATACTGAGCTTGGTGAAAGCTCTTAGCAAAAGCTAATCAAATCTTCGGCACATCGCACCAAAGTGACAAATCTGCCTAGAAACACGAGCCAAAAAAAACGCTCTCCGTCATTCTTCAGGGTGGCTACACAGAGAAATAAAAAACTTAACCAGCATTGCGCCTCTTCAAGTTGCATGAAGAACCCTCGTGTACTGGTCTCGCCCTAGAACATCAACGAAGAACATTCAATCCATCCCACATAACAGGAGACAAACACTTCACCACGATATACTGAAAGGTGGAGACAAAAAAAATACAGAATTGGTGACCCTGGAGTCCACCAACAAAAGGGAGTAGATTATAGCATCCACTAAACTAAAACGGTGTCTACCACACCACCATAAGTCAAAAAAATTAATCAATAGGGTGTTCCGAAATACACTACTGCCAACAGCCTGTCACCACTAATAGGCTAATTGGAGCTGAGGTCGACTACAGTAGTTAGGCTCTCCTTTGGTTCAAATAGAAATAACCATTGGGTAACAAAACCTTTAAAGGTCCCAAAGGTCAAACGTTCACCCCCCATAGACTACCCTTCCAATCAGTCTGTTCCTCAGGAAGACTAACTCCCTGCCAAACGTCGTAACGGCATCTGTTAGCACCCGGTGCATCACAGCCTGTAAAAACAGATAACTCATGGGATACAACCTAAAAGGTTTACAAGGTTGACTTAACCAAGCTTCTAACGAAATTTTAAAAAACGAAAATGAGCTTAAAAAGGCTACATGAAACAAAAATTGCTCAATTTTCCGGTGGCAACGCAAGAAAACTTTTGAAGACGACAAGAGCTTTCCCAGCTTAATCAGAAACAAGAAGAAAACATCGTTGACAGCTAAAATATTCGATCATGGTGTTAATCGTCTCCCTAAACAATAGCCTCTAGAAGAAACTGCTACAGGTATCAGGCATAACCGTTTTCTGTCAGCCCAAACTTCTAGATTACCTCTTGGAAATCTAAAAATTCGGTTAGGAATCTTCCTTCACTGCGCTTAGCCTCTCTTGATAAGGTTCTCATCTCGGTATCAGATTTTGATCATTTCTTTGTGAAACGACTGTCTTACTCTGCTCTCATCTCCTGTAAATGATCAGCCTTTAGTTCTCCTGCAGAACTTCAGTTTTCCATCAATCTGATAGTGAACCGAAAAAACTCATCAGACGCCTATGAGCCTATGCAAAAAAAATTTTAAAAAAAATTTGTGACTCAAAGGTAACGTTTAAAAACGGCTCTAAAAAAAAGAAAATACCCTTAGTTTGTCAATTCAGAAGAAGATCTAAATCAAAATAATCCAAGTCTTAGACTTACTGGATAAACCAAAATCAATTTACTCTTAATTGCACCCAAAATATACCTCTAAGGTAATAAAAATACACCCACTCGGGTAACAAGCTTTGAAATTGCTCATTAAATTTTTTTGACTCAACATCATACTACACGAGCTACATCTTGCGCTTGTCCTAACTCAAGATCACCTTGGATTGCCTCTAATCAAAATTTCGCTTCCAAGTGCCAAGAACTGGATATTATTTGGGGTCATAAGCAAATCAAATCCCGCGACCACCGACATACCAGTCTTATGATATATCCTGAGTGTGACTCCTTCGCAAGCTCGCAACAGCTGAGTCGATGCTAAACATCAACTACAATCAACCTAGGTTTGGGATATGGCCAATACCCAAAACCTTAGCAAAAACTATAAAAGTAAGCTATCCTCAGCTCAACTTTTGTAACAGTCAAAAAAGACGAGGTCGTCACCTCTACAGAGCAACATCAAAAAGAAATAAACTAGAGCAATTAAGATAGTGTAAATATAAATTATTCTTCTTCTGACAAACTTTCATTAGGGTTAGGTTCATTGAATGGTTTTAAGTCTTTAATATGCCATCGTCCTACTTTAGTCCCACCTAAATTAACTAAACCATAAACCAAATCTGAAATCTTCTCTCTAATCACGCAATGCACATACTTAGGTACCAACTTAGATGTGAATTTATCTGCTGCACTGGAAAGAATTTTATTTTTTCGCCAAACGTGATCACCTATATTAAAGGCAAAATCCCTTTTCCTAAGGTTGTAAGACTTACTGTTCCGTTCATAAGCCTTATGTATCCTACTACGCACGTCGGTGAAAATATCTTTTAAACCCTTTAAATTTTCGGCGTACTCACCCCTGTTACCCGGAATAATTTCGCTGTCAACATTGACATCCAAATCTAAATTTTTATAATACGATCCAGATAGAGGTATATGTCTGCCGTAAACTAAGAAAGACGGTGTGAACCCTGTTACTTCGTGTCTTGCGGTGTACACGGGATTAAAACGAATGTTAAAAACTATATGTCTCACTTAAGCTCTTAAGACACTCAGAAGTAAACTGAGTACCGTTATCGCATATCGAAAGCGATGAAACTCCGTGGATTAGAAAAATATCGTTTTCTAAAATTTAAGCATTCGGCTTTAGAGCTTTTCAAAGGAAATAACACGGTATACTTTGTTAACCAGCAAGAAACCACGAGAAGCCATTTATTTCCCTTTTTTGAACGTGGGAATGGGCCTACTAGATCAGCTGCTATGACTTGAAAAGGGTAATTGACCGTTTTCTCTTTTCCCATCAGTCCCATAGGTAGTGTATTTGGAGATTTCTGCGCTCCAACTACTTCACAAGTCCTCACAAACTTTAAGATATCTAAACGCATTTTTGGCCAATAATACTGTTCCTGAACCCTGTGAAGAGTTTTATAAAAGCCAAAATGACCAGAAGTAGGAGGAGTGTGACACATGTCTATAACTTCCTCTCTCTGTGGTTTAGGAACTAGTATTTTCCACTCGGGTACATTAACTTTTAAAGGCAACTGGTTTGGGATAAATTTGTACACGAAATCATTTTCCACCTTCCACTGCGGAAAATTTTGGGGAAATTCTTTAATTTGCTGCCGTAAATTGTCGTACCATGGATCAATGCGATCTACATCAACTGTATCAATTCTTACGCCAAACTGTGCATTAAGACTGTTTTCGTCCGCTGTATTATCTGGGATTCTTGACAAAGCGTCAGGAATAACATTGTGGACTCCTTTTCTATGAATTAAATTAAATGTATGTTGTCTCAGCCTAATCGCCCAACGCGCTAGTTTGCCACTAGGGTTTTTAATAGAATTAAGCCACAATAAGCTATAATGATCTGTTATGACCGTGAAAGGAACACCTTCTATGTAGGGTCGAAACTTTTCGATGTTAAAGAGTACTGCTAAACATTCTTTTTCAACAACCGAATAGTTACGTTCAGCCTTTGATAAAGTTCTACTGGCATACGCTATCACCCTTTCCTCACCATTGATTTTCTGTGTTAGGACGCCCCCTAAACCAGTATTAGAAGCATCACTAGAAATATAAAACTGTTGGGAAAAGTCTGGTTGGGATAAAATGGGAGCTGAAACCAATAGCTCTTTAATCTTTATAAAAGATTCTTCGGCTGCCTTTGTCCAATCTATCGATTGTCCTTTTTTTCGTCCTTTCAAAAGATCATTAATAGGCGACAACAGGGTAGAAAAATTCTCGATAAAACGTCTGTACCATGAACACATTCCTACGAAGCGCTTAACTTCTGTAGTATTAGTAGGTCTCGCATAATTAACCATGCTTGCTACTTTATCCGGATCGGTACGCAAGGAATTTGAGCCTACAATATAGCCTAAAAACTTTAGAGAAGTTTTGAAAAAATCACATTTGCTCAAATTTATCGTCAGTCTGGCCTCTTTCAATTTATCTTTTACTTCCTTAAGTAAGCGAATATGCGATTCGAAGTCTTCCGATGTTACTAAAATATCATCGAGATAGGTAAAAATATGTGGCTCATATTTCGGACCAAATATGGCGTCCACTAAACGTTGCTGAGTTTGAGCAGCGTTCTTAAGACCAAACGGCATAGTGACGAACTGAAATAGACCTCGGCCTACTACTGCAAAAGCGGTCTTTTCTTTTAGAGGATTTGTCTAAAGGAATTTGCCAGAAAGCCTTTCTAAGGTCTATCGAAGATACATACTTAGCATTCCTGAGTGATGTCAAAATTCTGTCGATGTTCGGTAATGGGTAGTTATCAAATTTGCTGACCTCGTTGAGCTTTCTTCCGTCAAAGCACAGACGATACTGTCCATCGGCCTTTTTCACCAATAAGATTGGAGAACACCAAGGACTGTTTGATTCTTCAATCACTCCGAGTTTCAACATTTCGTCTAACTCTTTATTTAATACTTTTGACATATAAGGAGACATGGCGAAGGGCCTTGTCTTTACAGGACTGGCATCAGCCGTATCTATAGACATCTTGATTTTATTCGTTCGGCCTAACCTATCTTTACTACTTATTTCATTGAAAGAGCTTATTACTTTTTCTGCTTTTAAGCGTTCCGTCCGCGAGAGATCATCTAGGGTACATAGACGCGAGAAAAGGTTTTCAAAAGAACTTTCTGAATAACTGATTTTTAAAGCTTGTTTGAGAATTGTCTTCTAGGGACTGGGGATACCACGAATTATCTTTAAAATTTACTAAAATTCCGAATTTTTGTGCAAAATCACATCCTAAAACCAAAGTATGTGATAGAGAAGGTACTACTAGAGCAGAGATTACTAAACAATGACCATTGCAGACTAGCGGCAACTCAACCGTACCTAAAACTTTTAGACGGCTGCCATCTGCAGTGGTAACACTTCTATTCCTGACATGGCATATTTTTATACTTAAACGACTTAAAATTTTAATACCATTCTGACCTATAACGGAGGCATTTGCACCAGAGTCAAATAAAGCCGAAAAAATGGACACCTAATAGATTTATCTTGATATGCGGTCTGTTATCTAAATATTTATGCACGAATAGAGGAGACATGTGACCATTTGGAGAAGCAGGAGTTTTAACTTGAGAAGGAGAATTTTTATTAGACTTAAAAAAAATCAGAAACTTTTTGTAACCATTTAGTCCAATCTGATCTACTGGAATATTTTTGTTCGTCCGTGTTTCTAGAACGTTTTGGATTAGGGGCTTTACTGCGAACGTGAGCTTGTGACTTAGCCGAATGATTAGAGGCTTTTTTGTTGGACTTAGTATATCCGCCTCGGTAATATACCGTCCTTACTCGTTTTTTGTACATTTGGGGCATGATGCTAGTCTCACACCAGTTGTTCCACATTTGAAACAAAATACCCTCTTAGGTGCTGTACAACTTTTGGTAAGTGTGATTCGGACCTTCGCAATTCCAACACGTGGAAATTGCCTTAGGTAAAACCGACTTGTCATTCACTTTAGCTGCAGTGTCGCTAATTTTAGAATCACTATCTTTTCTTTTACCCGTTTTCCGGTTACTCCTAGAGTTCCGATTTAAATTCCCATCTTTATTTGTTGAGACTCCACTTCGGCCATTTGGATTATACTTTACTTGATGTACATTAGTTTCGCCTTTTGGTCTGCTCTTTTCCAACAAATAATCGGACTCTTCAAGTTTTCTACATAACCCGGCGAGTTCGGCTACCGAATTAATATCTAGTAGAGCTAACCGATTGACGAAGCTAGGGAGAACATTCCTACGTATAAATTTAACTTTGGTACTTTCCAGAGGCTTGGTGGATAACCTGCCAAATAAAGATTCCATGTGGGCAATAAAAATCACAGTGGACTCATTCTTCTTTTGTAGCCTCCTCTTTATTTCCGACCACAATTCTTCATCATCATCACAGTGCAAGAAGTCCTTCTTTAGCCTATCTACCAAGGAATGCCAGTCGTTGACACTTGATTTTATACTTCTATACCAAATGAAGGCATCGCCAGTGAAAAATTCAACAGCAGAGCTGAAAAGTTCATCTTCCGATACTTTCCTAGCTTGAGCTATTTCAGTTAGCCTCTCCAAAAAAGGATAGAGTCTCCTTGAGTCTCCATTAAATTTCAATTGCCATTCGCTGACAGGAATATTTCTGGCTGCGCAATTCACGATTGGAGCTGGTACGTTTATGACTGGGGTTGTAATAGGCAGCTGTGGTAACTCATGACCAGGAGCTATCTTTTCGGCAAGATTTGCTTCCATGAGTACACACGTAGCTATTGTTTCTTGAACATATTTGGAAAATTTCGACGCTTCCTCTTCGTCATCCGGCATGGGAATTCTTTGTACGCGACCCGCTACATGCGATAAGCGTGACCTAACCCGGTGTACAAGTGAATCATTTGGATCGCCGTCATAACTATCGATTAAGTTTTGGATAGAATTTAAACTCTTTTCGATACCAGCCGTTTCTTCTTTAAAAGACAGGGTGTCATCCCCTATTTTTATCGTTTTTCCGGGCTCATTAATTTCTTTACTTAAGATCCTCGTTAGAATCTTTCTTTTATCCGCGACCGGACGTTCTGAGAAAGTACGACGGATTTTCAGTTCATAGTCTAATTCATATTCTAGTAGGTGATTGACTTTAAAATTGAAGGCTTCCATGATAAATGAATACTATAAAATTTAAAAGAATTGTTAAAAAATCGTAAAAATATTTCTCCTGTGCTCCCAATAGTCTAAATAAAAATCATATAAAGGCACTTAAAATATGTAAACCTCTTTACTAAACATTTAAAAAAAATCTTCGACAATTTCAAAAAAAATTTCTAAGTATCGCCTTGTATTAAAATTCCTTTACTAAGATAACTTAAGAATTTTCAACAAAAAATCTCCAAATATCGTTTCGTATATCCGCTAAGTATTTTTAATATTCATGCAAAACCTCGGTGAGAAAGAACAACAGTTTTTTGTTCGGTTATCCGTAAAATAAATCTATCACTAAAAATTAAAGTAAACCAGCACATCTGCTAATCTGAAAGATAAAGTTAGCTTTTAAGAAAAAAACAGGGATCTCTTATCTTAGAGTCAACAACAAAATTCAAATATCTATATCAGATAAATTGAAATAAAAAATTCTACAAATTTCCTGCTTTTGTCTTATTGCTATAGTGTAGCTTCGTTTAATAAATATTGTGTAATAAGAATATCTGCAAAGTTAGAGCTTTTATTTTGTTCGAAAGCTAGTACACTGAACCCTTTTAAAAAATAAAATTCCAAAAGCCCCGCGTTGACAGCGCTATTTTTATGGGACGTCTTTTTATGACATGCTAAACTGTCCTCAGTTTGAGGCATCTTTTTCCGTACCCTGTGAGAAGTTGTTTGTCCCACGCTTGAGCGCAATTTTGTAAGGTGTGCTAATTTTGCTTTATTTTTCGCCCCATGTAGACTGCGTCATTTTGTAACATTTTTAAATACTGGACGCCCCAAGCTTGAGCACAATTTTCTTGCAGCCCCGCTTTAATTTCTGATAGTGAATTGAGTGAAACCTGATTTTAAAGGAACTAAAGAAATTAAAGAAACACTAGCTCAGTTTTCTTTGGTAGAGAGATATGGGTAAGAGATATTTGTCTTACGTCTTTTTGGAATTTTTTTTCTATTTTTAAAAAGCTTCAGTTGTACGACTTTTTTTTTGGGCACCACTCATTTTAAAATAGAAACGGTTTAACTTCAGCTAAGAAAAATGAGAAAAAACTGAAGTGTTTTATGGATATTACTAAAAAAGAAATTAGTCTAGCACAACTGATCCTGAAAAGAAAAATAAATATTCAGTGAGACACTAGCTTTAATCAATAAAAAAAGAATTTATTCATGTTTTTAAAATGAAAATAAAAAGTTCTAACCTTTACGGTTATACCAAAAAATTCTAGCCTAAATAGTAGTTGTTACATTTAAATTTTAAACCTTTACAACCCCCGAAGGCGAGACATCGTGTTTTACACTTCACTTTTTTGTCTGTTATACGTTGCTGTTAATGCACTACTCTCAAATAAGTCTATATAAGGGATTTGGTTGACTTACAGTGTTTCATTCCTGTCTGTGATGGACTTTGACCGATTTCACTTTTTTTTTTTTTTTTTAGCACTTAGAAAGCTCACTACAGCTTTTATTGTCGAAACTTAGCGACTCTGGTGAAGATTAGCCTACTTCGGCTAGACGGTACTGCCTGGTTGCGCTAGATGGAAACGACGACCGACATGGTCGGCAGCTAGATCAAAACCGCTCTCTGGTCTGCGGCTCGATGGAACTCCCCTGCCTGGCGACTTCGATGGAAAAGTCCTGCCGGCTGGTTCTCGGACGTTTAAATAATCGTGCGACCTTTGCCGGTCATATCACGTCGCTCCAATCTGAACTCCGGGTCAAACATTTGACCAATCGTGGCCTGGCGAAAGATTCGGTCCGAAAGCCCGCACAATAAACTATATAGTATATACCGTATGTCCTAAAACTTCTGTTTAATATACCGGTCGATATTTTAAAATAAAAATAAATACAATTTGAAGTGAAAAAATCAGTAACATTACATGGTCTTAAAATCTAGGAAAAAATGAATGTTACAATATATATATATATATATATATATATACAGTCCCTGGCCAAATTATTAGACGCACTGTATTTTTTTTAGTAATTTTATGTTTCTTAAGAGTTTTTATGCAATAATGGTATATTTAAACTACAATATTATTGATTTTTATTTAAAAGAATTATTTTAGACTACATATTTGTATTTATTTTTAACATATGGCAACACTGTGATGACAAAGTGATACATGAACGTAAACAAGTACAAAGCTGTATCAGTCGCGATCGGAATCGAGTCAAGTACGGACGTGTTTCTGTGGCTTTATGGACTGTGATTGTTTGTTTAACAGTTTTATACTACTCAGTTATTAGCTTATTTTGTATGCAGTGTTTTAAAAAAGTAATTGGACTATTTTCATTATGGGTAGAAAAGGCGATCTTTCACCACGTAAAAAAGCTGAAGTGAAGGCCCTTGTGATTGCGAAAACATTTACAAACCGAGAAATATCACGAAGATTGGAGGTTTCTGAAGCTAGTGTAGGACGTATAAAAAAGAAAATTGAGTCAGGGAAGGAATTAAGCCCGAAAAGAAAGAAAAGATGCGGTAGAAAACCAATTTTCACTCCACGGTCAGAGAGATGTTTGAAGAAAATTTGTGTAGAAAACAGATTTGCTACCACAAAGGCAATAAAATCACAACTCCAGGATGTAAATGCTTCTGAGCGCACTGTTCGAAGAAAATTGAAAGAATTAGATTTTAAGGCCTGTCGCCCCGCCAGGAAGCCCAAGTTAACAGCTGCAATGAAAGCAAAGCGCCTGAAGTGGGCCAAACAATGGCAAGACAAAGATGTGGACTTCTGGAGATCGGTAAGATACAGCAATTTAATCAATAATTGATACATTATTATCATTTTCAGTTAAATAAAGCAAATAAACATGGAAGTTTATATATTTTTCCCTATTTTTGACAGGTCTGCTTCAGTGACGAAAGCACATTCGAAATTTTGCAGAATAAAGCTCAGTATGTGCGTCGTCGTCATGGAGAAAAGTTTCATCCTGATTGTGTCGTCCCGACGGTTAAACATCCCACCAAAGTGATGATTTGGTCAGTCATCAGCGGCAAGGGCACTGGACGTCTGTACGTCGTCAAAGGAATAATGAGGCAAGATCAGTACAAAGAAGTATTACAAAATCGGTTGATTCCGCAGCTCAGAGAATGGTTTCCAAATGAGGAACCATTCACTTTCATGCAAGATGGAGATCCCTGCCACACTGCTCGGTCTGTTAAAGCTTTTTTGGCAGAAAAAAATATCCCTCTGTTGGATTGGCCGGGTAATAGCCCTGATATGAAAATATGTGGGAGCTGATGAAAAGAGAAGTGGCTAAAGATGTGATTACCAACAAAACCCAGCTCCTAGAAAAGATTATTCATGTGTGGAATCATCATCCTCAAATGCAGGAGACAGTACAATCTTGCATTGTTAGCATGCCGCGCAGAATTAAAGCTTTGATAGCGGCTAAAGGTGGCTCAACTAAATATTGACTTTTACTAACATTAATTTTACTTTTCTTTAAAACTTAATAAACTTATGCTTTTCTAAATTAATGCTGTTTTATTTATGTCAAATAAATAGGTAATTGATTGGATAATATAAAAATAAAAAACAAATCAATTTAAAATAATAAAACGGTACAATATCACTCGGTAATTAATATTTTACATGAAATCTTGCAGTGCGTCTAATAATTTGGCCAGGGACTGTATATATATATATATATATATATATATATATATATATATATATATATATATATATATATATATATATATATATATGTATGTATTTTTTAAACAATTGTCTAAAAAAACGAAATTTTATATAATTTATTCGTATACTAGTGAAATCTAAGCGCTCCACTCAAATTTTCCTAGACGTATTTCGACCCACTGAATACAAATTCAAAATCTATTTTTGTAAAAACTTAACCTTTGTACTATTATAAACAATTTATTATAAACAATTATTCTAATAAACAGAATTTAATAGAATTTAACTCCATATCAGCAAAATCTAAGCTTTTCACGAGCTCTACCCAAGTTTTTTAGATGAATTTTGACCTGCTGCCTGAATTTCTAATCCATTTTTCCAATTTATTAAAATTAAGAACTAATCAGTTTATTTATATGCAATTAAATAAAAATATTTGTATTAAATTCCCAAAGAATTAATATAATTCTAATAAATAGTAATACTAAATAAATAATAAAATAATTGAGTTTTTGAAAAAATGAACAGAAAATTTAAATTTAGCCAGTTAAATAATATTATATTAAGTTATTATAGAAAAAAAATATTTATTTGTAACAAAAATTAATAAATTTTTAACAAAAGTGGATTAGAAATTCGACTTTAACGTGTCAAAAAACATATGAACTCATGCATCACAACTAGGTACTAAAATGAATAGGAAAAATCAATTTGTTTATAACTTAAGCGTCGCATCAAAAATACAAAAATCCTGCTGATGAGTGCAGGGGCTGGACTTCATGGCACATATTCGGGATTTCACCCTGTATTATAGTATTCGAACAATGGTTCATTTATCTGCCGCTCTCGAATGAGTTCAGGTGGGTCCAGAAATTCTACAGGTTGAAAAATTCACAGAAATTCAATGAACCAGGATCTATTGCAAATAATATTTTTCACTTCTTTTTGGGTCCCAAACTAACTATCTCGAATATCTGCCATTCAGCGATGAGTTCATTTTTTGAGCCCATTTTTTTAAGAAAAAAGGTTTACTCCCACAGAAACTGGTCTCCGTGGAGATATTAAGGCTACAGTCTCCTCACAACATATAAAACTGCCACTCTGCGATGGATTTACCTACCCTCAATTTTTTGTAACTTCCCCTCTCCATAAACACGGCAGGAACCGGGGTTTGGATCTATAAGTTGTATTTTTTGGTTCAGTTTTGTCACATTTACATGGGCTGAAAAGTCCCGGGCCTAACACATAGATGGCGCTAGTTTTATTGCAGTCACCTTTTTTTCAGTTAATACTAACCTTCAAAAGACAGCTGTTAAAATTTCATGATATTCTATTCATTAGTTTGTGAGTTATTGTGCTAAGAGTGACGCTACTTTTGTTATTTTCAAAACAATGGATCAAAAACAATTTCGTGTTTTAATTTTACACTGCTTCTTGATGGGAAAAAATACCGTTCAAGCGAAGCAATGGCTTGAAAAGTGTTATGGGGACTCCGCTCCATCAGAAACAACAATAAAACGTTGATTTGCTGACTTCAAACGTGGTCGTAGAGACACCGATGATGCAGAACGCAGTGGACGTCCAAATGAGGCGGTAACACCCGAAAACATCAAAAAAATCCATAAAATCGTTTTGAATGATCGAAAAGTGAAGTTGCGTGAGTTAGCTGACATCGTAAAGATATCAGAAGAACGTGTTGGCTTTATATTGCATGAGCATTTGACTATGAGAAAGCTCTGTTCAAAGTGGGTGCCGCGTTTGCTCACTGTTGATCAAAAACAAGAACGTGTTGATGATTCTGAGCAGTGTTTGGCCATGTTTAAACGTAACAAACCGGAATTTTTTGCGTCGATATGTGACAATGGATGAAACATGGATCCATCACTTCACTCCGGAATCAAAACGATCGTCATCTGAGTGGACAGCAACTGGTGAACCTCGTCCAAAGCGCCCGAAAGCACAACAATCGGCTGGAAAGGTTATGGCCTCGATATTTTGGGATGTGCGTGGTGTAATATTCATCGACTATCTTGAGAAAGGAAATACCATCAACAGTGAATATTATATAGCGTTATTGGAGCGTTTGAAGGCCGAAATTGCAAAGAAAAACGACCGCATATGGCAAAGAAAAAAATTTTGTTTCATCAAGACAACGCACCGTGTCACAAGTCAATCAAAACAATGGCAAAACTACATGAATTGAACTTCGAATTGCTCCCACATCCACCGTATTCGCCAGATTTGGCTCCCAGCGACTACTGGCTGTTCGCAGACCTGAAAAAAATGCTCGCCGGTAAGAAATTTCGCACGAATGAAGAGGTTATCGCTGAAACTGAGGCCTATTTTGAGGCAAAAGATAAATCGTTCTACAAAAGTGGTATTGAAATGTTAGAGCGGCGCTGGAATGATTGCGTTGCTCTTGATGGAGATTACGTTGATGAATAAAGCTAATTTTGAACCAAAAAAACCGTGTTTTCTTTGTTAGGCCCGGGACTTTTCAGCCCATGTATTAATAAGTGATATATTTATCTGCAGCTCTTGGATAAGTCCAAAATCTTGGTTATGAGCTCCCGGCCTACATATGATTCAAAATTTGAAAGAACACCAGCGCGAACAGTCTTCTTCAATAAAAAGTAATATTTTTCTAATATTTTTGCAATAACTAGGTGGTAAACTGCCTTCATATTTTAACAAACGATAGCAAAGTAATTTTTTATGTATATATAATTTTTTGTGACTCTTTATTTTTTACTGCGCATACGACAACAAAAATTGTAAAAAACGCATGCTTTTGATCGAAGAAAAAGTATGGATTTCTATCTTTTAAGTGCTAAATATCTGAAACTTTTACAATTAATTATGGCAATACGTCGTGATAAATCATCTGTATATTGAAGCAGTGAATGTATGATACTAAAATCTATTTTTTCTCAAAATTTCAGGCAAAACTACTTTTAACAGTTGCTCGTAAGAAATACCTTAAAAAAATAACCGGTCAAGTGCAAGTTGAACTTGCGCAATTAGTGTTCCGTACGTTGATTGCTTTTAAAATAAAAAATAAAAAACCGGTCAAGTGCAAGTTGAACTTGCACAATTAGTGTTCGGTACGTTGATTGTTTTTAAAATTAAAATTTTTGTTAGGGTGGTATAAAATGATCAGTGACTTCACAAAACACACCCCAAAGGAGTTTTCAACAAAGTTTGTTTCCAATCTTTACTGAAAACTGGTGACCTTGAAATTTTGTTTTTTTTTTTTATATACCAAATAAATTATTAAAGGTAATGCACTCGTGATAATTTTCGTTCAATCTATACCCCGTGGAGAATATTCCAGAATTTTTTCAAAATTTTTTGATCAGTACTTTACGAGATAAGGTAGGGGACAGCGATTTTTTAAAAGTAATACGAAGAAAAGTGTGCGCAAGTATTACATTATATATATATATTTTTTACTCGTGTTTTCACAAGCTTTCATTTGACACCACACTCGATGACCTAGTAAAAAAAAAATTTTTTTCACTTCCGATTTCACCCCTCAAAACGAACCCCTTAAGTCAAAATTTATGTTACGGTGGTATAAAATGATCAGTGACTTCACAAAACACACCCCAAATGAGTTTTCAACAAAGTTTGTTTACAATCTTTACTGAAATCTGATGACCTTGAAATTTTTGTTTTTTTTATATACCATATAAATTGTTAAAGGTAATGCACTCGAGATAATTTTCGTTCAATCTACACCCCGTGGAGAATATTCCAGAATTTTTTCGAAATTTTTTGATAAGTACTTTTCGAAATAAGGACCGGGAGAGCGATTTTTTTTCGCGAATTTTTAGAAATAATACAAAAAAAAAGTGCGCGCAAGTATAATATTATATATATATTTTTTTTACTCGTGTTTTCACAAGCTTTCATTTGACACCACACTCGATGACCTAGTAAAAAATTTTTTTTTTTTCACTTCCGACTTCACCCCCCCAAAAAACTAACCCCTTAAGTCAAAATTTAATTCTCAAAACTACATGGCTCTGATGAGGCCATCAATTCCTATATTATTACCAAATTTCACCTTTCTATGTCAAATAGTTTCGGAGAAAATCGGGTGTGACAGACAGACAGACAGACAGACAGACAGACACCGAAGTGATCTTATAAGTGTTCCATACGGAACACTAAAAAACTAGTATTTAAAAGCAAGCCATCGAAAATTTTAAGTCAATATAGAGATATTTTAAGTTTTTAATTCAAGATAGTCGGCTGATACAAACCAATCTATAAATATTAGAAACGTGTTTACCTTCAATACTTTCGGAGGTACTCGGTAAGAAAAGAACATTTGAACACGTAAATTAGATTACATCATCAGAAATCATTCGGTAGACACGTTTACATTATAAACTATTTGTTGTGTCATGACCTCTACTTCTAAATGTTATGTAGACGTGTGTGCTGTTTCCCGTAAACCCAAAGTAGACCTAGACACATCAGTTCAACGCTTTTCTAACATTTCTATACCTTTCGTGTAGAAGGATTTGTATTTGGCTTCAAAATAGGCCTCAGTTTGGCGATAATTTCTTTATTGGAGCCAAATCTCTTTCTCGCGATCATTTTTTTGAGGTCTGCGAATAGATAATAGTTGCTGGGGGCCAAATCTGGAGAATACGGTAGATGAGGAAGCAATTCGAACTTCAATTCATGCAATTTTACCATCGTAACCATCGACTTATAACACGGTGCATTTTCTTGATGAAAGAGTACTTTTTCTTGTTCATTTGGAGCCGTTTCTTTGCGATTTCTGCCTCTAAACGCACCAATAACTTTATATAATATTTGCTATTGATGATTTTTCCCTTCTTAGCATAGTCAATGAAAATTTTTCCATGCGCATCCCAAAATACACAGGCCAAAACCTTCCCTCCCTACTGTTGTGTCTTTGGTCACTTCGGGCGGCTTTCAGAGGTTGCTGTCCACTGAGCTAACTGCCGATTTGATTCCGGTGTGTAGTGGTGGATCTATGTTTCATCCAATGTTACATGCCACATGAAAAAATCCTTTTTATTGCGCTTAAACAGGTCCGAACATCGCAGAATCATCAACAAGTTATTGTTTTTGGTGCCACTGTGAGCAAACGCGGTATCCAATTCAAACAAAGTTTTCTCATGCCCAAATGTTCATGCAAAATATGACCAAGACGTTTTTTCGATATTTTTAAGGTGTCAGCTGTCTCATGCAATTTCACTTTACGGTCATCCAAAACAATTTTGTGGATTTTTCTTATGTTTTCCGGGCGTCCAGATCGTTCAGCAGTGTCTGTAGACAGAGTTTAAATTCAGCATACCAGTACATGATGAGTGATTTTCCAGGAGCAGAGTCCCCGTAACACTTGTCAAGTCATTGCTTTGCTCGAACGGTATTTTTTCTCATCAAAAAACAGTGTTTAATCAACACACGAAATTCGATTTTTTCATTGTTTCGAAAATATCAAAGGTAGCGTCACTAAAACCACTGTAACTTGTCAAAATGTTATGAAATTTTGACACGTATCGTTTGAAAGTTGGTACTTCCTGAAAATCTTATAGATTTTTTTGAGAAGGGCGACATTTACAGTCCCTAGCCAAATTATTAGACGCACTGCAAGATTTCATGTAAAATATTAATTAGCGAGTGATATTGTACCGTTTTATTATTTTAAATTGATTTGTTTTTTATTTTTATATTATCCAATCAATTACCTATTTATTTGACATAAATAAAACAGCATTAATTTAGAAAAGCATAAGTTTATTAAGTTTTAAAGAAAAGTGAAATTAATGTTAGAAAAAGTCAATATTTAGTTGAGCCACCTTTAGCCGCTATCAAAGCTTTAATTCTGCGCGGCATGCTATCAATGCAAGATTGTACTGTCTCCTGCATTTGAGGATGATGATTCCACACATGAATAATCTTTTCTAGGAGCTGGGTTTTGTTGGTAATCACATCTTTAGCCACTTCTCTTTTCATCAGCTCCCACACATTTTCAATGGGGTTCATATCAGGGCTATTACCCGGCCAATCCAACAGAGGGATATTTTTTTCTGCCAAAAAAGCTTTAACAGACCGAGCAGTGTGGCAGGGAGCTCCATCTTGCATGAAAGTGAATGGTTCCCCATTTGGAAACCATTCTCTGAGCTGCGGAATCAACCGATTTTGTAATAATTCTTTGTACTGATCTTACCTCATTATTCCTTTGACGACGTACAGACGTCCAGTGCCCTTGCCGCTGATGACTGACCAAATCATCACTTTGGTGGGATGTTTAACCGTCGGGACGACACAATCAGGATGAAACTTTTCTCCATGACGACGACGCACATACTGAGCTTTATTCTGCAAAATTTCGAATGTGCTTTCGTCACTGAAGCAGACCTGTCAAAAATAGGAAAAATATATAAACTTCCATGTTTATTTGCTTTATTTAACTGAAAATGATAATAATGTATCAATTATTGATTAAATTGCTGTATCTTACCGATCTCCAGAAGTCCACATCTTTGTCTTGCCATTGTTTGGCCCACTTCAGGCGCTTTGCTTTCATTGCAGCTGTTAACTTGGGCTTCCTGGCGGGGTGACAGGCCTTAAAATCTAATTCTTTCAATTTTCTTCGAACAGTGCGCTCAGAAGCATTTACGCTAGCATCCTGGAGTTGTGATTTTATTACCTTTGTGGTAGCAAATCTGTTTTCTACACAAATTTTCTTCAAACATCTCTCTGACCGTGGAGTGAAAATTGGTTTTCTACCGCATCTTTTCTTTCTTTTCGGGCTTAATTCCTTCCCTGACTCAATTTTCTTTTTTATGCGTCGTACACTAGCTTCAGAAACCTCCAATCTTTGTGATATTTCTCGGTTTGTAAATGTTTTCGCAATCACAAGGGCCTTCACTTCAGCTTTTTTACGTGGCGAAAGATCGCCTTTTCTACCCATAATGAAAATAGTTCAATTACTTTTTTTAAAACACTGCATACAAAATAAACTAATAACTGAGTAGTATAAAACTGTTAAACAAACAATCACAGTCCATAAAGCCACAGAAAACACGTCCGTACCTGACTCGATTCCGATCGCGACTGATACAGGTTTGTACTTGTTTACGTTCATGTATCACTTTGTCAAATGTTGCCATATGTTAAAATAAATACAAATATGTAGTCTACAACAATTCTTTTAAATAAAAATCAATAACATTGTAGTTTAAATATACCATTATTGCATAAAAACTCTTAAGAAACATAAAATTACTAAAAAAAAATACAGTGCATCTAATAATTTGGCCAGGGACTGTATATGTCAGACCAAAAACTTTTCAGCCTACGTGTTATATTTTACAAAGACGCATAATAGATTAGAAATTTTCGTCGGAGCACAATCCCGCATATTTTTTTTAAAAACTGATCATTGACTTGGAATTTTCATTGGAGCACCGTCATTTTATAATCGGCAAACCACCAAAGTAGACCTAAAAATTTCGTCATCATCCTTCTATATTTTACAACGACTAGGAATTTTCGTCGAAGCACCGTCCCTCTATATTTTTTAAAGACTCATAATAGACTATGCATTTTCATCGGAGCGCCGTCGTTTTATAAGTAGCGAAGTCCAACGTAAACTTAAAATTTTTCATTGGAGCTCCGTCCTTTATTATAATAAAGTAGGAATTTTCGTCAGCCATAACATTTTTTAGTGTTCCGTCAAGCTTTCCAGTACCATTTGAGCAATAACGCTGGAGATCGAGGAGCCCATTGCACAACCTTCAATTTGTTTGTAGAAATTATTATCATAGAGGATTTGAGAATACAATGTTGACTAAAAAAAAAAGTGAAAATACATATTAGGTCGTAAGGGACCTAATTAACTTAGCCTAGGTAAGGATTTTATTTTATTGTAAAAGCAATCACCGTACGGAATACTAGTTGTGCAAGTCCGACTTGCATTCGACCTTTTTAGTGTTCCGTACGGAACACTTATAAGATCACTTCGGTGTCTGTCCGTCTGTCTGTCCGTCTGTCCATCTGTCACATCCGATTTTCTCCGAAACTATTTGTCATAGAAAGTTGAAATTTGGTAGTAATATAGGAATTGATGGCCTTATCAGAGCCATGTAGTTTTGAAAGTTAAATTTTGACTTAAGGGGTTAGTTTTGGGGGGTGAAATCGGAAGTGAAAAAAAAATAATTTTTTACTAGGTAATCGAGTGTGGTGTCAAATGAAAGCTTGTGAAAACACGAGTAAAAAATATATATATATAATGTAATACTTGCGCGCACTTTTCTTTGTATTATTTTTAAAAAATCACGAAAAATCGCTGTCCACCCGCCTTATCTCGGAAAGTACTTATTAAAAAATTTTGAAAAAATTCTGGAATATTCTCCACAGGGTGTAGATTGAACGAAAATTATCACGAGTGCATTACCTGTAATAATTTATCTGGTATATAAAAAAAACAGAAATTTCAAGGTCATCAATTTTCAGTAAAGATTGGAAATAAACTTTGTCGAAACTTATTTGGGGTGTATTTTGTGAAGTCACTGATCATTTTATATCACCGTAACATAAATTTTGACTTAATGGATTCGTTTTGAGGGGTGAAATTGGAAGTGAAAAAAAAAATTTTTTTTACTAGATCATCGAGTGTGGTGTCAAATGAAAGCTTGTGAAAACACGAGTTAAAAATATATATATATATAATGTATTACTTGCGCACACTTTTCTTCGTATTACTTTTAAAAAATCATGAAAAATCGCTGTCCCCTACCTTATCTCGAAAAGTACTGATCAAAAAATTTTGAAAAAATCCTGGAATATTTTCCACGGGGTATAGATTGAACGAAAATTATCATTACCTTTAATTTATCTTTTTCATCCGTTTTCAGTAGAAAAAAAAAAACAAAAGTTTCCAGGTCACGGAAGTGAAAAAATTTTTTTTATATTAATTCAGTTTTCATTAAAGATTGGAAACAAAAAAAATCGTTTGTCTGAAAAGTACTCATTTCCTGGGGGTATAGTTGAACGAAAATTATCATTTTTAATAATTTATCCGTTGTAGAAAAACAAAACAAAATTTCCAGGTCACCAGTGAAGTCAAACAAAACTGATCATTTTATACCACCCTAATATACACAAAATTTTTTATTTTAAAAACAATCAACGTACGGAACACTAATTATGCAAGTTCAACTTGCACTTGACCGGTTTTTTTTGTAATGTTATTATAATGTTTTAAAATATGAAATTGGTTGCGAAGGACCAAAGAAGCGCCCGTAACTACAGGTTCGTTTAAACTTGAGCGCTATCTAGTACTAGGAGACATTACTATTAAAAAATAATCACTTTGAACGAAATACTTTCAAAATATAATAATGATCGAACTTTAAAGAGATTATGGTAAATTAGATACCCCCTTTTTTATAATTTCATCAAAATATGCTGGATGTTCAATAAACTGCCTTATACTGTGATGTTTTTAAAAAGTAAAGTTGGGACAAATATCGATAGGCAACCAAGGAAGCGCCAATAACTGCATACGCCTTTAAACTTGAGCACCATCTAATACCAGAAGGCATTACTACTAGAATATAATATCTTTCAACAAAATACGTGAAGAATACAGTAACGATCGGACTTTAAATGTTAACTTTGTTGAATTCTAAAATTTATCTCAATTAGAAGAACCTTAGCCGACTAGCCAAACTAGTCGGATATCCAGTTTTGTGTCCGACTATTTATTTGTTGTCCAATAACATTAATGACAGCAGAACCTCAACGCAATGCCAAACAGATAAAGTTAGATATAAATGCAGAAACTGAGGTATATGCGCGGGTTTGCGTTATCCTCCAAAATACTAGTTAAAAGTTAGTTAGCAAGAAACGGACATATTGTTAGACGGTAAGTTAGACAACAAATTTAATTTTAGATCTATTGTAGAAAAGAATTAATTATTATTAGGTTTGATACTACTGTGTTTCTTGTATCTATATAGACGCGTACCTTTATGTCAAATTATACAATTTTGCCCGAGACAGTCCGACAAGAATATAATTTAATCGAAGGAAGTCAAGTTTACTTCATGACCTTAATGTAAAGTTAAACAAAGTTAAAGCAACTAATATGTCACGACTATTGTGTCAATCTTAACCTTACTCGCATTTTAACATTTTTATTTTAAAATTAGTATAAATGTAATACTACAAAAACAGGTATAGAAGTGTACTTAAAAGTTTTTTTAAGAACATAATTTTAGGATTTTCAGTCCTTTAAACTGACCGTGCTCTTATCCTGATGTCTATGCTAAAATGTAATTTGCAAGTAGTGTCCTGTTCTATTCGAAAATCAAAATATTCATTTGCTTTGCACCATTCAGCCAAAGTAGTACCATCTCATTAAAAGTATACCAACCGAAATTTGCGGACAAGTAATGAATAGTTAGAAGTAAGATTAGAATTCGGGCGCTATGCGGTTTCTAGCAGTAGAAACAAAACAAATGAACCTCTATGACTTTAGCGGTATATTTTTTCCTTAAAGAAACGTCCTTCGTATCTCCTCCCGTTCCTTGAACCTGGCTACACCACTAATCATAATGGATCATATTGGTCTTAGAGCGACAGGAGAAGTTGCAGATTTATACATTTAGGGAATGCATTCACGCTTCCACAAAAACATTATGAAAAAAATGTCATAGCATTAGGTTTAAAACAGCAGAGATAAATTAATCTGCGTTGCAAAGATATCTTTAAGGGAAATACGAAAACCAAACTTATTGGTTTATTCTTTTTCATACATTTATTTTCATTAGACAAAAAAAAGAATGTTTAACGTTACAAAAATAGAAACTATTTTTTTTTGGAGATAACAAACTTCAAGAGTAAGCCGAACAAAGAGTCCATGCGTTCGAATTGCTTCCTCATCAACCGTATTCTCCAGATTTGGCCCTTAGCGACTATTATCTCTTCACAGACCTCAAAAAATACTCGCGGGAAAGAGATTTGGCTCCAATGAAGAAGTTATCTCCGAAACTGATGCCTATTTTGAAGGCAAAGACAAATCCTTCTACAAGAAAGATATAGAATTGTTAGAAAAGCGTTGGACTGAGTGTATCGTTCTTGAAGGAGACTATATTGATAAAAAAAAAAGTCGAATTTTGCAAAAAAAAAACTATTAGGGTCTCCCTCCTCTTCAATAATTACATCTTCATTGTTCTCAAAGTCATATTTTCTTTGAAAGGCGTACATACACTACCGTCAGAAAGTATTTGCCCACCTAGAAATTTTAATGTAACTGCCAAAATTTAATACCTAATTAAACCCTTTTTTTATATTAGGTAAATTTAATTGTTCTTAACAAGTGTCCATCCTAAAATTGTTTAGTTAAGTCTTTTTGGTGAAATCACAAATTAAAAACCAATTAGAACAAATTTCCAAGTTTTGCATGATAATCGTTTTGAGGCGATTTCTGAGAATTCCAGTTGAAGTAAGAACTTCTTTCAAGTTTCTAGGGATTATGGAAATTCCTAGTGACATTTTATGATAAAAACTATGATATAAACCATAATTAACCATTCGCAAACAGTACTTTGTCACTGATACAAGCTCAATTGTTTTGTGAAAATGCCAAAAACGAAAGAAGTTTCCGTTGAAAATCGGGCTCTGATAATTGCGTGACATCAAAATGGTCACTCGAGTCGACAAATCACGAGTGATATGCGGATGCCAAGGAGAACGGTGAACTACATCATAAAAAAAATTTCTGCGGGACATGGAATTCCAACCAAAAACGTTCAGGAAGGCCTCGAACAACGACTCTCGCTGAAGACACAGCTATAACAATGTCCAGCCTAACCGAACCCGAAATCACGGCTCAAGTAAACCTGGAGCGGCTCATCCCCATCAGCCTAATAACCGTGAAGAACAGGTTAGCCGAAGGTGGACTACACGGGAGAATTGCAGTGAGGAAACCACTTCTTAGGCAACTGAATAAACGTAAACTATTAATGGGCCCGAGAACATAAAAATTGGACATCAGAACAATGGAATTCTGTCCTTTGGAGCGACGAATATAAATTCGAAATTTTCGGTTCAAATTGACAAGTTTACGTGCGGCGGTCAGCTGAAGAAAGGATGTTGGAACCCTGTCAGTTGCCTGCAGTAAAACATGGTGGAGGTTCAGTAATGGTTTGGGATTGTTTTGGCAATGGTAAAGTTGGAAAAATCTTTAGGATAGAAAGAATCATGTGAAAAGAACAGTATCAAGAAATTTTGCTAACTCAAATGCTTCCTTCTAGAATAGATATTTTTCAGGGGAAATTTATTTTTCAGCATGACAACGACCCTAAACATTCTGCTAAACAAATTAGAGAACTTTTGGACCAATGGAAATCCGATGACGTCCTGGAATCTACAATCGTCCGACTTGAACCCCGTCGAATTGCTGTGGGACCATTTGGACAGGTGTGTTCGAAAACTCAATCCAACACTTGTGGAAACTTTTACAAACAGAATGGGTTTACATAACTGAAGAAACTCTAAAGAAACTACTGGACAGAATGCCGAAACTATGTAAAGCGGTAATTAAAAACAAAGGAAGTCATATAAATGAGAAAAATCCTGGTAAATCATGAATATTTTTCTGATTTTCTAGACTGTATATAATGTGAAAATAAATAATTTATTAAAATTAAAAATATATATATTATCTGGGTTTTTGTGGCCTTGCGACTGAAATAACTAGGTGGGCAAATACTTTCTGACGGTCGTGTATCTTTATTAATTTTTTTTTTACTGATATTCTGTGATGTTAAATTCATAACAATTGAAAATTTCAGATTTGTATTATATTATTAGTGTTGTTTTTGTGGTTGAAAAGTCTTTCCCTGCCTTTCCCTCCTGCCCCTTGCCTCCCGTCCTCTTCCTGTTTCTTCTCTTGTCCCTCCCGCCTATGTATTATATTATTAGTGTTGTTTTTGTGGTTGAAAGCTCGTTTCTGCGTTTCGTTGTTATCAGATTATTATGTGACGTAGCTAACAAAATAATCAGCGGACTAGGTTTCATCCAAATGATGTCGTCTGACAAACTACATAAGGCAGTACAGTCATAAACTTATCCGAAAATAAAGGGAGAAAACACTAGGTGGCATTAGATTTTTTTGCAGCTATGACGATAGAGAAAAAATAGTAGATTTGGATGATAAAACTAAAAAAACCGAGACGTATTTCAAAAAACAGCAGATCTACAGTTGAAACGGTAGAATTGGCAACACAGATCCTAGCCACCGATAAGCGATTCGGGTCAGTTTCCATTGTCATGAGCGTTTTTTTTTTACTAATAGTACGGGATCGGCTGCGAAATTAGTACATTCATAATGTAGTTGATCAAAATCTAATTTTTACGTATTTTTATAAATGGGGGAATCCATTTTTCATTAGGTGCCAATTAAAAAGTGCCCGCCAGTACTATTAATTAAAATATTATTAATTGGCTTTTCGAAAAACATTTCGTTTACGTCTTATGGAAATAAAAACATATTCTACTTCACAGCAATGTATTTAAGGACTTTAAAAAGTCACAGTTGCTGTTGATCGCTTAGCCGCAATCTCTTCGCACCCAGGTGTAAACAGGTATAACTTTGTGAAATTTTTTCGTTCATGGCTTATATTCATTTCAATTGTGCCACATTAAAGCTAATTTTTTTCTGTGCGTGATGTAACAACGCTGCCTATCAAAAAAAAGCCGCAAATAGGAGTTTCTGCTGTTAAAGATGCTAGGTAATGAAAATAAAGTGACAGAGAGTTAGCACGCAACGCTACTTGTTAGACAAGGATGCTAAATGCCAGCTGTACGCGTTTTTTAAGCCACTGCGCATGCCTCGATAGATAGAGTTTTCAACCAATGGTCCAAGTAGTAGTAAGAGCGACTCAATTTAAATACTCCAAAAAATATTAAATAGATAAAATAATAATAATATCAAAAAAAAAAAGTAATAATAATAATAATAACTACACACCTCTCGACTTAGCCCGGGCAGACCACTCAGCAGACACACACAGTCACACCCAGTTACAACAGGAAAAGATGAAAACGTGGTCAGAGAAAACACTCCACGGAAAACACAGATACCACATAGAACAAGACCACGTAAATAAAAAACAATCATACACCTGGCTACAGGATGGGCAGCTATTCCCTGAGACTGAAGGCTTCTTACTTGCCATCCAGGATAAGGTCATATTAACCAGAAACTACCAAAAGCATATAATCAAAGACCCGACTATTGCAGAGGGACAGATGTAGGAAATGCCAGCAGAAAGAAACGATCGAACACATAACGAGCGGATGTAAAATATTGGCCGAACAGAGTACACAGCCAGACATGATTCAGCTGCCAAAGTAGTTCACCAAGCACTAGCCACAACATACAAACTCATAGAAAACACAGATCCCTACTACAAATCCATACTTGAAAATGAAGATTACAAGCTCTACTGGGACATCGGTATCCACACAGATAAAACAGTCTCCGCCAATAGACCCGATATTACTTTTCAGTGCAAAAAAGGAAAAGTCACCTATCTAATTGACATAGCTGTCCCCAACGACACAAACATCCAAACGAAATACACAGAAAAAATTTCCAAATACACAGACCTTGCAACGGAAATAAAAAGGCTATGGAGACAAGAAAAAGTTATCATTGTCCCCCTCATTATATCAGCCACAGGCCTTACACCAATAACATTCACACCACATTTAGTGCAATTAGGACTCAACACAGACATACACAGAAACATTCAGAAGTCAGTGATTTTGAAAACATGTAACATTGTCAGGTCATTCCTTAATACGGAATGGTAATAGCGTTTGTGCTGACTTGGTTTTGGCCCGTCAGCCAAACATGGAACCACATTGATCAAATGTGAGAAAGAAGAACTTTTTGTAATGATGATAATAATAAACTTTGATACATATTCTGAAAGAAATTTGACTTCATAAATTTTTGTTTAGTTGTATTTAAAACGACATAACATAATAAAACCTTTATTTTAAAGTAAAAATTCTAGTTCATTTTCAAAGTAAAACCAAAAGAGCATATTAATAAAAAATAAAACCTTGTTTACTTAGGTCAAAGAAAATTTTATTATGTAGGCCGTGTTTGAGCAAATGTTTGATTTTATTGATGTTTTCAGTATAGTCACGAGTTACAAACTAATTACAGTAAATTGTGCATAGTAATTGTAGAGTTATAATAATGAGTTACAAAATAATTAACTATTCATACAGAAAAAACAGCAGTGTTAGATACAAAAATAAATTAATTAATTAAAAAATTATAAAAGCTCATATTACGTTTTCTTGTCACTTATTCAAAGTCAGATTCCTCGCTGCTCTCACTTTCATCGCCGCTATCACTTTCGTCGTTACAAATATCGGAGTCTTCTTCGTTATCAGAAGATTTGTCCTGGGAATTACATAATATGACACTCTCAACCTCTACTGGCGTTGCGTCTCCTACAAACCATGTTGGTTTGAGAAAACCATCTAATAACATCCAGCCATTATTCTCTGCACCAAACTTGATACAATTTGGCTCAGTGGCATTTAACCACATACGAGGCTGGTTTGAAAAGTCCGTGCAAAAATAAAAACTACTTATGTGTTTGGGGTAAACCTTTTTTATTTTTCGGCATAGTCTCCTTTTAGGCTTATACACTTCGTCCAACGATGTTCTAGTTTGTTCATCCCTTCCGAATAATAGGATTTGTCCAAGTCTGCAAAATATCCATTAGTGTCTGCAATCACCTCCTCGTTTGAATAAAATCTTTGTCCCGCCAGCCATTTCTTCAAATTGGGGAACAAATAGTAGTCCGAGGGAGCCAAGTCTGGAGAATAGGGGGGATGTGAAACGAGTTGGAATCCTATTTCCATTAATTTTGCGACCACAACTGCTGAGGTGTGTGCTGGTGCGTTGTCGTGATGGAAAAGGACTTTCTTTTGGCAAATCGCGGGCGTTTTTCTTGCAGTTCGGTTTTCAAACGGTCCAGTAACGATGAATAATATTCACCTGTAATAGTTTTACCCTTTTCCAGATAGTCGATAAGGATTATCCCTTGCGAATCCCAAAAGACAGTCGCCATAACCTTTCCGGCCGAAGGAACGGTCTTCGCCTTTTTTGGTGCAGATTCCCCCTTGGTAACCCATTGTTTAGATTGTTGTTTGGTCTCAGGAGTATAGTAATGTATCCATGTTTCATCCACAGTGACGAAACGACCCTTAAAGTCCTCCGAATTCTTCTGGAACAGCTGCAAACCATCCTTGCAACACTTCACACGATTCCGTTTTTGGTCAAGCGTGAGCAATCGCGGCACCCATCTTGCGGATAGCTTTCTCATGTCCAAATGTTTATGCAAAATATTATGTACCCGTTCAGTCGAGATGCCCACAGCACTAGCAATCTCACGCACCTTAACTCTTCTGTCATCCATCACCATATCATGGATTTGATCAATGATTTCTGGAGTCGTAACCTCCACAGGCCGTCCAGAACGTTCAGCGTCACTTGTGCCCATATAGCCAGTCTGAAAATTTTGAAACCACTTATAAACTGTTCTAATCGAAGGTGCAGAGTCACCATAATGTTTATCAAGCTTCTCTTTAGTCTCCTGAGGCGTTTTGCCTTTCATAAAGTAATGTTTAATCACCACACGAAATTCTTTTTCGTCCATTTCTTGAAAATCACTCGACTTCCTTGATTCACACGAATGCCAAACACAAAGAAATAGACCAATATGGCTGAAACTTGGTGTGCCTTCATTCAAGAGATGCTACTAACTAAACATGACCTCGATACGCGCCGGTGGTGCCATCTCTCGGACTTTGCACGGACTTTTCAAACCAGCCTCGTAGAATTCACATAAATAGTCTTTAACATTTTTTGTTTTAAAGATTTCCAGCATGGTATTATATGAGTGGAGTCGAAGCCTTTTATACATAAATTTTTCATTATTTTTTTTGTACCGTACATTTTATTGAACAGAATAAATCTTGCTGCATTTAAACTCTGACAATCGGCGATCCCATACACAAGGCACGGAACAATAGCATTGACAAACATTTCTTAAACAATGCGTTATTAAATTGGAGCACATTATTCTTTTTACTACACAAAAAACACTTGGTCATTTTTTAAATTTTTAACTTTGTATAAACAAAAGTAATATTATGTCAATATTAATAAAACAACAACAATAAAAACACTGATGTGTATTACGAGCTCCAAAACAGTGTCGTTAGAATAACAATAAATACCTCAGCCCAGCTGCTTGATTGAGAACCCTATCTATCGAGGCATGCGCAGTGGCTTAAAAAACGCGTACAGCTGGCATTTAGCATCCTTGTCTAACAGGTAGCGTTGCGCGCTAACTCTCTGTCACTTTATTTTAATTACCCAGCATCTTTAACGGCAGGAAACTCATATTTGCGGCTTTTTTTTGATAGGCAGCGTTGTTACATCACGCACAGAAAAAAATTAGCTTTAATGTGGCACAATTGAAATAAATATAAGCCATGAACGAAAAAATTTCACAAAGTTATACCTGTTTACACCTGGGTGCGAAGAGATTGCGGCTAAGCGATCAACAGCAACTGTGACTTTTCAAAATCCTTAAATACTGTGAAGTAGAATATGTTTTATTTCCATAAGACGTAAACGAAATGTTTTTCGAAAAGCCAATTAATAATATTTTAATTAATAGTACTAGCGGACACTTTTTAATTGGCACCTAATGAAAAATGGATTCCCCCATTTATAAAAATACGTAAAAAATTAGATTTTGATCAACTACATTATGAATGTACTAATTTCGCAGCCGGATCTTAGACTATAAGGAAAAACGCCATTTAACAATACGGTAAACAAAAGAGCGCGGGGATTTTTATAACAACGGGAATTAATAATACCGATCAAAACAGACATATAATCTCGCCAAATTATATCACCTGTTTTGATTGGTATTGTTAATCTCGCCAAATTCTTGTTGCTATAAACATCTTCCCGGCTCCTTATTTACAGCGTTGTAAAATAGCATGTTTTTAGTTACAAACGCCCATAGTAGGGATCGGAAAAAATATCGAAATATCGATATTTTGCCTTCGATATTCGATATTATAGTATCGATATTTTTGTTTTCGATAATATTATAATATCGATATGTTTACCGAAATTATCGTTTTTTTTTAATGTGGGTACACACTAGGCGAACGCATACGGCCGCATGAGAGCGAACGCATGCGTTTGCTTTGTGTGTACGTGCTAACGAAGGCGAACGAGCGTATGCGTTCGGCTGCGGTCGGGTTCGCTCGGAGGGCGGTACTTCAAAGAAAAATTCGGACCGCATGGTTTGAACATGTTTATAGTGTGTACGTGTTTTTGTTTTTTTGAGTTTTTTTCGTGTTAAGAATAATTCATATTAATTATCAATTTATCATTATGGAGTGGTCCAATAGCGATTTTATTAAATTAATAACATTATATCAAACTTATGAATGTTTATGGAATCCAACTAATAATAATTATAAAAATAAAATTAAGAAAAATGATGCCTGGGAAGAAATTGCTAAAGTTATGACATGCAGTTCGGTTGAAGTAAAGAAAAAAATGGATTCCTTATTAGGATCTTTTCGTCGTGAACGACAAAAGCAAGACAATTCTTTTAAAACTGGATCCAGAACAGATTCTATTTACTCATCAACTTGGTTTGCTTTCAAATCTATGCTATTTTTAAAAGATAAATTTGTACCAAGGGAAACAAAAAACACTGAGGTAAGTCAAAACAATGTAATTTTTTATTAAAGATATTTATTTATTTTTATGGGTACATAATATTTTACTTTATTTACTTTTTACTTTATTAATACTTGTGTTGCCAAGCTACACTACCTTCCCCAATAGAATATTCGGCAAATTCATTCCTAATTGCTTCACAACTGGCAGCACTTTTTCGTCCAATCCTAGTTATTGGACGGAAAGTCTGTAGATTATTATCTTCTATTTCATTCCTCCAAGCACCAGGAATTAGTTCACCTTCATTATCTTCATCAAATGTACCACGAGGACTCTAAATAGTTTGAGATGCTTTACTTTTTCTTAAAAAATTATGCAAACAGACACATGTTAAAACAACTGTAGTAGCCTTTTCTGGTGATAACAACATCACTTTTCTTAAAACTCTAAAAAACTGCCGACATAATTTCCAAAAAAAATTTTCAATTATCCGCCGGGCACGGCAAAGTCTGTAATTAAAAACTCGTTTTTTAGATCTCCTTTTTTGTTCTACGGGATATGCTTTCGTTATGTTATATTCTAGTGCAAACGCATCATCACCAACAAACACAAAGGGAACTTCCATATTTCTACTCCCAAGTACTTCTTCAGATGGAAGATTTTAGTTCATTGTTTTGCAATTTTTTATAAAAGGAAGTGTTTTTTATCACACCCACCATCAGAAATTCGACCCTGACACCCAACATCGGCAAACAGAAAGCAGTAATTTCCATCAGCAATCCCTAGCAAAACAATACTGAAGTCTTTTTGATAGTTAAAATAATCGCTTCCACTTTTCACTGGCGCTTGAAGTACGCAGTGACGGCCGTCAATGGCCCCCCAGACAATGTGGAAAATTCCATTTTCTTTCATATACGTCAGCTACTTTCCTCCATTCATTTTCAGTATTAGGCATCTGTAAAAAACATAACTTAATGTTAATTAACACTGATTTGAATTTTGCTCCTCTCCGTCACTCTAATATGCAGTATAAATTTTTATCCGTACTTTTAGGTATAATCTGATATTCATTTTATTTTAGGCTGACGATGAACAAAGTTCTACAAGCACCACGACGGACGTTATAGAATTGATTGAATCCAATGTTACCCAGGACTCTGAGCAGATGCCACATACAGAACAATCAAATTCATCAAGCACACAAAGTAGCAAACGGACCCGTGAAAACATTTCAACCACTAACAACAGATCAGAAGAAGCTTACCAAATACTGAAGGATACTGTTGCCAGTCGTCCTATCAGAGACGACAGCACAATTTTTGGAGAACACGTGGGCGCAAAGCACAGAAAATATAATCGTCACACACAATGCATTGTTAAGCATCATATTTCAAATATCTTATTTAACGCTGATATGGGTAGGTACGAACCACAAGTCCCACGAACATTGCCCCCTGGCCACATAGTACATTACAATGAACAACAAGTGGCCTTATCAGTTTCTCCTATTACCTCACCACAACATTCTTCATCAACCCACAGTCAAGGACGAAATTCATTGTATTCAATGTCCCACAACCCTCCATCAACACTCCAATCGGTATTTCAAGTTCAAGTAGTCTCCCCAGAAAATGAAACTGAAAATGCTTCTGGTATTCAACATCAAGAATCAATTGTCAATTATTTAAACAACTATGAACCATATCAGTAGTTATTAATGTTTTTCAATGTACCTTTTTATTCTAACACCCTTTTGTATTTAATATATTTGCTAAATAATTTGAATGTAGTTTTTACTCACCTTGACATATTGTTTAAGACATTCAATAATTGCAGAACATACTTCAGGGATTATTCTTGAAATAAGCTGTTTTGAAATTTTAAATGTATACATCAAACTTGTGAATGAATCCCCTGTAGCCAAGTATCGCAAAGTCAATATTAACCTTACTGGTGCCGGAATCGCTTCTCTGAATGTTGTATCTTGTTTTGAGATTTTCGGACCGATTTTCTGTAATATCATCTCGAAATCACTAGATCTCATTCTGCAGAAATTTTCAAAGAGACCATATCCATTGTCAGATGTAAGATCATGAATCAGGTCTGTTCCACTGTACCGATTTCGACTTTTGAATAAAGCCGTCATCCACCACCGACGTTTTGCTCGCTTACGCCTTCGTGTTTCATTATTATCATTAATAATAATAAAGGACGCACAAGCAATGATTAGATCATCTTGTGAAGCCATTTCAAGCACCAAACAGCGAACATGAAAACGAATGATGGCGTATACATGCGTTCGTTTATATGTGGACAGGAAACAAATTTCTACGAACACCGCACAGATACGGCCGCACCCGTTCGCTCTCATGCGGCCGTATGCCTTCGCCTAGTGTGTACCCACCTTTACTTTACCACTTACACTTATAACAGATTACATAATTTGTTCTACCTATCGATAGCGGATATTCATGTGACCAAAATCCGAAGATTTGGACCCTTATTGGGAGATGGCCTAGCTAAAAAAGTGCCAATACTTTTTTGACTCTCAATTCCTCTTTCGTCTTACATCCAACTAACTAATATTTTTGTTCACTCCAACAATGTATTTAATCGTTATTAAAAATCAAAATGCATTATCGTATAACAGATTATTGTTATGAGAATTGATGAAAAAAGCAAAGTGTGCAATTACCCACTATATCTGGTTGATTTTAATGATTTAATTAAAACTTAAACTTACTTAAAATTTAAAAAAATAATTTACTTAAAAGATCCATGCTCCAATATCTGTTTAACAGGGTGACTGCCGATCTATATTTTTGAGTTTGTGGTTGACGCCGGTAAGATTTTTCCAAATATTTTTATTTTATTGTGGTAAATATGAATTAAAATGAGTCTTGGATGTGTTTTTTTTTGTGCCATTCAAAATATTAGAAAAAAAAAAATTTCACTCCGATCGGAGTAATCGGCATTGCAAGTGAAAATTTTTACCAGATGCCAAACACTCCGATCGGAGTGTCCAATTAAATAAGTAAAGAAATAATAAATCGAACTCATGAACTCAAAACATTTATTTCTAAATCATTTTTGTACATTTTTATGGTAATCCTCAAAGCAATTAAGGCAAAAACCTGGTTGTCCAGAGCACATTTTGCATTCATACACTGTTTGCTTTCTTATTTTATTTTTCCTGCATTCTTTGCATTCCTTTCTGCTTACCCGTTTTGTTTCTTTAGTTCCTTTTTTTTTTCACTAACAATTTTTTCTACTTTGCTAATGCTGTGGACATTTATTTGGCCTGGAGGAATTTGCGGAAAATTAGTAATTGGTCGTCTGGCTAGTAAATTTCTTATGACATCCAATCGGAAGTCATATAATCGTAACTGGTCAGACCGCGAATATTTATTGTACAAAAAATAGGCGTTTATCATGCTCATTTGCAGCACATGCATGAATAACTTTTTGTACCACCGAATGGTTTTACGGCTGCAAGGATAATATGCCATCATTTGATCCTGTCTATCTATACCGGACATAAAAGCATTATATCCAATGATTGCGGAAGGTTTTTCAGATTCTTGATTTCTTTTGTTTTTAAAAATGCCCATTTCGCTTCCAAATTCTGTTGAAATGGTTTGAACATTGCGTTTATCGCGCCATTTTCCGACATGCACTCCATTGCAAAATATAGATTTATTCTCACCACGTTTTAAGTTTGCACTCATTACCTCTTTCGGATTATCTTTCCTCTCAGCTCTCAGCGTACCAGTGCAGTATGTATTTTGTTGAAGTAATTTCCTAGCTAAATTAACACTATTGTAAAAATTGTCTAGATAAACAGCATGTCCCACACCCAATTTTTCCTCCAATAAATGTAAAACAATCTTTTCAGTATGTCCGCTTCCACCATAAACATCTGTCGCACCTTCGTAGACACGAAATTTCAAAATAAGTCCATTATGCTCTGTCAGCATGTATAACTTCATACCATACTTATGACGCTTATTCTTGATATACTGTTTAAACTGGAGACGACCCCGATAAAGTACCATAGCTTCATCCAAAGACAACTCTCTTCCAGGATAGTAAATTTCTCCCATCTTGTTGTTAAAAAAATCTGCCACAAATCTAATCTTTCCTAGCCGATCTGCCGGATCCATATCTGGAGATGTAAAATGCAAACACCTCAAGATAAGCAAAAATCTATTCCTTGACATATATTTTCTAAAAACAGGTAGATTAAATAGCGGATCAGTTTTCCAATAATCGTTAAGACGGCACAAGGATATTGTGCCAGTGTGAAGTAACAGGGCCAAAAAAATTTTTAGTTCGTCAAGAGTAAGATCTTTAAAATTAGTAATACGTGATTTTGTACTTGTTTCTGGGCGCAGCAAAACCTTGACTGCGTAAGAGTTCGTTCGTTCTACAATAGTTTGTAAAAAATCATCATCAATGATCATTTCGAAAAAATCGATAGGTGCACCCTGTCCTGGAATTTGCACCAATAATTCCTGGGTTTTCTGGAACAAAATTTGTTTTAACGCACCTCTGTCGTTCCATTTTATCTCATCAAGGCTAGGAAATGTTTGATGTGGCCGAATAGGGTCTATAAAATTCTCTTCTTCGGACTCGGAGCTTGAATTTACATCACTATCGTCTGTGTCTGGTACGTAATGTTCGTCACTACTACCTCCGCTTTCTTCCAATAGCTGCAATAATTCAGTGTCAGTTAGCTTCTTTTTCTTATCATATACCTTTTTTTCATCACTACAATGTCTTTTTTTAATACCAGAAGGCCCAGGTTGATTGTCCATATTGTACGGCAGATTACAACCAAACCAAAAGCAAATCCGCAGAACCACTTAAGCACCTGTTAGAACTTGCGTTTTTAAGCAACGTCACCACTAGAAACACGTTTCATATACAACGCCGATGGAATACTAAAACGTTTCGTAAGAACGCATGTCGAACTCCGATCGGAGTAGACGGCGTTGGCGAAGAGACCCGACGCACTCCGATCGGAGTGGTCGGCAGTCAACCTGTTAAGGATCTAATTGAAATGCCATGTGAAGTAAATCCAATTCGTCTTTTACAGCAATTTTTATAATAATTATTTGTATAAAAGGTGGAGGTTGAATGAAATAAATAAATTAAACATGAAATTATTACCATTTATGTGTATCAAATATTGCATACAAACTTTACATATTATAATTGTAGTATCGATATTCACCCTTTACCCTTATTACATATATTTATTAACATCAACTATATCTATTATTTATTAACTATATTTATTTACAATCTACCCTACAAAAGAAATAAATCTATTTATTAATATTAAAATGTAACAAAATATTTAATTTCAAATGTAAATTTAATATATTTACAAAAGAAATAAATAAGAAAATTAAAAAAAGAACTCTTCTCCTATAGAATGTAGGAAAAGGAGTTTGTTCAAAGTCTTCCCCTTAAGTCTATTTCTTGTGGGGTTAATAATTATTAACCCCACAAGAAATACACAGGTCTGCAACAAAAATGCTGTCTGGATGTTTTCAACTAATTTCTATGTATTTAGGTGTTCTGAAAACTAAAAAAATACTCAAAAAATTGCAGAACGTCAGGTTATTTTGCAAAACGCAAAATTTTTTTATAAAAAAGGGTTTTTTTGGACTAACTTGAAGTCATAAATAAATAGGTACAATTTTATTTTGATTACTGTTTTTAAATGCATACAGGCCATAACTATCTTTACTTTCTAAATAAAGAACGCCCTATGTGAGCTAAATTAACAAACATAAACGTTGTAACCAGAACGTGCGCGCTCCGATAGTGTAGAAAGTGGCGCGGTACAATTACGTGTTAACTCGTCATTGTTTTATAGATCTTGGTTCAATATAGTGCAATGTCTGTGCGGAAGTGTGTGAATTCGTCTGACAGTTTCTGTTATATTTGTGGCGAATATATGGTATTAAAGCAACAACTTAATATTACGGACTTTGTAAAAAAAGTATACTTCACGTATTTTGGCTTAAAACTTGGAGATCAGGATAAAGTTTGGGCACCTCATAAAGTCTGCAAACGATGTGTTGAAGACCTTCGAAATTGGTTTAAGGGCACCCCCCCCCCGAAAAAAAAGCTTTCCGATATGCGATTCCTATGGTATGGCGCGAGCAAAAGAACCATAGTGATGATTGTTACTTTTGTTCGTGTAATGTGAAAGGGTATAATTCAAAATGGAAGCAGTCCATTTCATACCTCAATCTGCAATCAGCTATTCGTCCCATCCCTCATGGGACCGAAATACCAGTGCCCAAGGCCCCTGCTACCTTGGAAGAGATTCCATGTTCTGACGAAGATGGTGCTGTACCTGAACCGATGACAAGTCAAGTTTTCAATTTGAAGATGACAGCAGTCCGAAATTGTTTTCCCAGGGCGAGCTAAATGATTTGGTAAGAGACTTGAATCTTCCCAAAAACGCTGCTGAGTTGCTTGGATGAAGGCTAAAAAGCAGGAACTTACTTTTGCCGGGAGTGTCTTCCTCCTGGTTTAGATATCGTGAGAAGCAGTTCACTTCCTACTTTGCCCAAGATGACGAGTTGTTTTATTGTACCAATATTGAAGGTTTGATGGATACATTTAAGATCTCATACGACCCAGCACAGTGGCGTATTTTCATAGATTCTTCAAAAAGAAGCCTTAAAGCAGTTTTGCTTCACAATGGCGGTTTCTATGCTTCCATTCCTGTCGGTCATTCCGTACACCTCAAGGAAACCTACAAGAACTTGGAATTGGTTCTTTGCAAATTAAAATATAAAGACCACGGTTGGCAAGTGTGCGGTGATTTAAAAATCTTGGGCATGTTGCTCGGATAACAATCTGGGTTTACCAAATTCCCTTGCTTTTTGTGTCTATGGGATAGTAGAGACCGAGCAAATCACTGGACCAAAAAGTGTTGGCCTCCGAGGGAGCTTAAAGTTGACGAAAAGAACGTCCTGCATGAAACTTTGCTGCCTCCTCATAAAGTTCTTCTACCACCGCTTCACATGAAGCTGGGATTGATGAAGCAATTTGTAAAGTCACTTCCAAGAGATGGAAATTGCTTCAAATACTTAATATCAAAGTTTCAAGGCCTCTCGGAGGCAAAGTTGAAGGAAGGTGTTTTCGTTGGACCAGATATTAGACGGCTTATGGTTGATCCACAATTCATCACAACCATGACGGATCCTCAAAAGAGAAGGGTGGATTACCTTTAAAGAGGTCATAGAGAAATTTTTAGGCAATAACAAAGACCCTAACTACAAACAAATCGTCAAAAGAATGTTAAAAGCATTTCAAGCTTTAGGTTGCCTAATGAGTTTAAAAGTACATTTTCTTCATTCCCACCTCGACTACTTTCCAGAAAATTTAGGAGATCTGAGTGAAGAGCAAGATGAACGATTTCACCAAGATATTAAGGAAATGGAAAAAAGATACCAGGGAAGATGGAGCGTCTCAATGATGGCAGACTACTGTTGGACGCTTCAGAGAGACCTTCCAGATGCTTTCTACAAGCGAAAATGTACCAAAAGGAGTCTCACTGGGAAAAAGAAATGTGTTTAGTGCTTACTAATGAATGTATTTTAGATAAAAAAATAAGTTTCGGAGCGTCTCAATGATGGCAGACTACTGTTGGACGCTTCAGAGAGACCTTCCAGATGCTTCCTACAAGCGAAAATGTACCAAAAGGAGTCTCACTGGGAAAAAGAAATGTGTTTAGTGCTTACTAATGAATGTATTTTAGATAAAAAAATAAGTTTTGTTACGCAATTATAAATTAAAAAAAATTTTTTAGTCTTTTATCTTTTATTTTAAGATGATAAGAAATTACGCAAAAAAACCAAAGCAGCTCTCAATTTTTTTTTTTGCAGACTTGTGTAATGTTCCCTGCTTGTGAAAAAATTCTCTCCGATGGCACTGATGTTAATGTTGCAGTGAGATACCTCTTCGCAACCTCACTCAGTTGAAGGAACATCTGAGCTGAATGCCTCCAGAATTTAAGGGGGCACTTGTTAATATTCACTTCCGCAAGGGATCTCAAGTAGAGAGCAAGCTCATCAGGAAGATCCGATAACCCACTTATAGAGCTCCGCTGTTTCCAAGTTTTTTGTACCATTTTTGCATGGTCGCCGAAGAAAGATGGCTTAGCTTCTCCACCATCAGAATCCGAGCTACTACTTTTTGGCGAGTGATGTATGGCAATGCTTAAATTTCTTTCAAGCTCCCGAATGGCTTTCGCATTAGCTTCAGGATTCCTGAAGTATAAACTTTTCCACCGTGGGTCGAGTAATGTGCTTACGGCCAGGAGTGGGATGTGTTCTGACGTAAGCCGCTATTTTGTTGCATCAAGAAATTGCTGCCTTAAGTTTGATGGCAATGCTCGATGTAGGCGATAGTTTAGAAATTTTATTATGTAGCATCGTGGCTATTGGTATTGCGGTGCTAACCGTAGCATATTTTTCCCCCGACAAATAGCTTCGTTGCTTCTTGTAGAGGCTCGAGAACCTGCACAATTTCCCCCACTTCTCACTGACTGTTGTCATGCTTGGCGCAGATGTGTGGTGGTGCACAATGTTGTTGAGTGTCGAGTTGAGACTGAGGAATCTTTCGACCATCTCATATGTTGAATTCCACCTCGTTTCAACACTCTAGATCAGTTTGAGGTTGCTCACTTTCCTCAATTCATCTGTGGCTCGTACACTGTGTTTAAACCACGTTACCACTTTTTTCACCTTTTCAATTAGCTGGGAGAGTTCTGGTACTGCTTCTATGGAGCGATATGCCACCAAGTTGAGGAGGTGGGCAAAACATATTTATGACATGTTTTTTTGTTTCTAAATGCTCTCTCCATAGCTTTGACCATGTTTGCTCCTCCATCTGTGACTACGAGATGTAGTTTCTCAATGTCTAAGCCCCATTCCTGCAGGATCTGTTTAAATCGAAGAAGCAATATACTCCCCAGTGTGGCTTTGATTCATTTCAAAGACTCCTATGGTGCAGGAAGCCAATGAGTCTTCTTCTAAATAATGGACCGTGATCCCCAAAAAACTCCTCGTTTGGAGGGTTTCGGTCCAAATGTCCGTAGTTAGGGAAAAACTAGAGCAGGTAGAAAACTTGGCCTGAAAAACTTTGGAAGCCAAATCGTACTTTTCGAAAATGTACTTTTTAATAGTTTTCCGAGACGGTATTTTGTAATGTGGAGAGGCAATTTTGAAAAGTTTTATAAACGCTTGATGCTCCACAAGTGTTAAGGGGAGGTCTGCTTTGCATAATAAAAATATTATAGCATTCGTAATTTCGCAATGGCGCTTGCCACTTTCTCTGTGAGAAACTAGCGTTTTCAAATGCTCCTTCTAATGTTGACTGCACTTTCACAGAAGGGGTCGAAATTAAGTTTGCCGAGGATGGTGGATTCGGGTTTCTTGATGTCGATGGCTCAGCAATTTCCATTGTACTTACTTTGCGGACTTTAGAAGCCGACGGTGCGTTACGAAACGCTTGCTCTGAATCAGACTCAGTTGCTGAAGCCGAGGAGGGGGTCGTAGATAGTATTCCAGGATGAACTTTTTCCATGTGGGCCTTCAGGTTACTCGTGTTCCCCGATGTTTTCACCACACGCCCGCACGTTTTGCACTTAGCATTTCTCTCGTCAATTCGAGTAAATATATAATAAAAGGCTGTTTTTAGTCAATTTCCACTGGTTTATTTAAATTGCGATGGCGCGCTTCGCTGTCGATGCAGCTTCTTTAGATCTACATTTTACACTGTTAACTTGACAGTGTTTTTAGTCTTGTAAGCTATGTTGATATTTTTTGATTTAAAAATTTCCCCAGTTTTTTCCGTTGGTTTGCCGAAATAGGTTAAGCATTTAAAAGTGGTATTTCTGTCCTTTAAAACGTGGGTATATTTCTGAGATTGCCTTGTTTCTAAGTTTTTTCCTAACGATACTATTGATTAAAGTAACCGAATAACCGTTGTTAACGGCTACTTGTTTTATGTAGTTTAATTCTTTAGTAAAATTTTCTTCTCATACGGGGATATTAGTTAGTCTATGTACAAAACTATGATAAGCTGCAAGTTTATGATGGTTAGGGTGGTGAGAAACTATTGTGAATTGTGGTATCTGTATGACAAGGTTTGTGATATATTGCAAATTCATGTTTTTTCATGGCTTTACTGATTGTTAAGTCTAGGAAATTGATTTTCCCTTCGACTTCTTCCATTGTAAAACTGATATTTCTATGTGAAGAATTAATATACTGTAAAAAGTGAGTTAATTGTCTGTCCGTACCTGTAAAGCATACAATTATATCGTCTACGTATCGATACCAGTATAGACAATTATTACTATTGTTACTATGGTTGTTAAATATCATTGTTTCAATACTGTCCATGAAAATTTCGGCAAGTAATGGACTTAATGGATAATTAACCCTTCCTTACTATTGTAGAATGTATTATTAAATGAAAAATAATTTTGTCTTAGGCAAGTTCTTAATAAATTAATTATGTCCATTTTTATAACTTCATTTACTTTGTTTTTTGTTAATAGGTTCTCTATTAAAAACAGTATATTAATTCTTTATATAGAAATATCAGTTTTACAATGGAAGAAGAAGTCGAAGGGAAAATCAATTTCCTAGACTTAACAATCAGTAAAGCCAGGAAAAAACATGAATTTGCAATATATCACAAACCTTGTCATACAGATAACACAATTTACAATACCACTCACCACCCTAACCATCATAAACTTGCAGCTTGTCATAGTTTTGTACATACACTAACTAATATCCCCTTATCAGAAGAAAATTTTATTAAAGAATTAAACTACATAAAACAAGTAGCCGGTTATTCGGTTACTTTAATCAATAGTATCGTTAGGAAAAAACTTAGAAACAAGGCAATCTCAGAAATATACCCACGTTTTAAGGACAGAAATACCACTTTTAAATGCTTAACCTATTTCGGCAAACCAACGGAAAAAACTGGGGAAATTTTTTAAATCAAAAAAAAAATATCAACATAGCTTACAAGACTAACAATACTATAGGGAAATATCTTAAAAACTACAAACCACAAATCAATAAAGACAATAAATCAGGGGTTTATCAATTAACATGTGGGTCATGTCCTAAAACATACATAGGACAAACTGGACGAACATTTAGACAAAGAATTACAGAACACGAAAAAAGTTTCATCCATAGAAAATCTAATTCAACATATCTAATCATCTTTTAATAGAAAATCACACATTTAACAAGAATTTCAAAATTTTACACACCCAACAAAAAGGTTTAAAAAACTAAACCTTTTAGAGACAATGCAAATAAATCGATTAAGGACTACAGGTACTTTACTCAACGACCAGGTAGATTTAAGCAATTCACCATTATTGAATTTATTCTCCTAACTTCAAATCTGTGTGGATTTCCCAATACTATCAATGTAATTTAATTAGGTGTAATATTATAATTAAGAAATTATATAAAACTGTGAATATTAAACCTAACTTGACAGTGTAAAATGTAGATCTGAAGAAGCTGCATAGACAGCGAAACGCGTCATCGCAATTTAAATAAACCAGTGGAAATTGACTAAAAACAGTCTTTTATTATATATTTATAATGAATTTCCATCAAGTAGAAGCTACAACCATCCAGAATTCGAGAAAAATACAACCACCACTTTGACTTAAAAGGTGCAATTTTGATTGGTACGTAACTACGTACAGTGTTTTTATTCACACACACAAGTCTTTCAATACAATAAAGATAAACTCACAATGTCGCACTCCAATTTACGTTTAGTTAACCTTAACGTTTCGCGCAGTTTGTTTACAGTAGATTACACCTACGGACAGTGATGCCACTACCGTCTACCATTGCGTTACCCGAATTATTTCCCTGATTAGTTAAGGTCTCAGAGCGATATTTGATATTATAAAATATCGATATTTGTACACCGATATTATATCGATATCGATATTGTTTACCGATATTGAAATCGATGTTGATATCGATATTTCCTTTCGATATTCCATCCGTAGCCCATAGCATTAAAAAAAAAACATAATTTTAGACTTTGGACCCGCTGTGTACTTCCCCTAATTTGATCGAGTCTCGTTCGGGTTCAAATAAAAGGCGATACGTATCAGGTCGTCATTTGTTCGGGTCCGCCGAAGTGCAGCCGATGGGTTCATAAGTTATCCGAATGTAGAGAAACTTGATTACTTATCTACGGTTTATCACAAAGTGTTAATGTATATATATGGGTTTTGTTAATATTGTTTGAGAAATTGTCGAAATAACTGCGTGTTAGAAAATGTTCTGTTAGCTTTTATTAGGGTAAGTAAATTATTTTTACAGAAATAACTGTTCTAGTTTTTCTGTCGTGCATCTATTTTAAAACTCATAAAACTGGCGTAATCAGGTAATTCCCTGTATTCCCATTATACTATCTCTGTTACTTCTAATTTTTAGTCCTAATTAAACGAATATAATAATAATAATCACGTGTAAAAATCTAACCTATATCTCTTCTACCTTTTGGTTTGGTTAGGTATTAGTGTACTTTTAATAACGTGCATTTAATATTACAACGGTAAAAATTATCATACTCTCAATATCACAATATGGCGGAGTAGCTACTGCTCGTGTGTGCAAATTACAATATGAGGAGGCTTCGGTAGGTTTAGTATGGAAGGAGTTATCAAAAAACTTCAAGTTTTGCATATATAAGCTGGGGGTCATAACAATCTACAAAAAGTGCAGGCATACACTACTTCCCTTTGTAAATTGGAGCTCCACAAGTTCGAAAACATGTAATTCTTAAGGATATTTTTTACTATTACCATGTACAAATGAACTGATATTGGCTTTAAAACTTGAAAAAAAAAACCTGTACTCAATGGAAACTACTAATCCCTAGCAAGCATAAGAACTTCAGATGCCCTTATTTTATTAGCATCTTTTGGGAATTTTCCATACTGTTGAAGTAGGTTCCACCTTAAGTCCACACTGCCTCGGTTGTTGCAAAGAGTTTATCTTCCACTTTTAACTCCCATTTTTTGTTTAAGATTTACCTTGAGGTACCTAGTTTGGTAGGAATAATTCTTTCATCTATGCTAATCCCTTTGTATATATATTATTTTAACAAGACTAATATGAAAATGTAAACAGTTTAAACTTCGGCTCTCTGTTTCAGTACCTTTGACTCTGGGACTTGTATAGCAATTATAAAAACTTCCTCGAGGCTATCTCACACTACTGCTTCTCAGAGATTGGAGCCCCATAATTTTGAAAGCTGGCATAATTCTTAAAGTACCTTAACATGCCTGAAACTAAAATTTAGTAGCTTTTTATGTGTGCTAGGTGTGGAGATGTAGAACCGCACCCCCAGTACCTTTGGCTAGCATAGAAGTTACAAAAAAAAAATTTTCAACAAAGCTTGTTTCTGATCTTCATTGAAAATGATGATCTTGCAAAAATTGTTTTGTTTTTAGTGTGCCATACGGAACACTTATAAGATCACTTTGGTGTCTGTCTGTCCGTCTGTTACACCCGATTTTCTCCGAAACTATTTGTCATAGAAAGTTGAAATTTGGTAATAATATAGGAATTGATGGCCTCCTCAGAGCCATGTAGTTTTGAAAGTTAAATTTTGACTTAAGGGGTTAGTTTTGGGTGAAATCCGAAGTGAAAAAAAAAATTTTTTTACTAGGTAATCGAGCGTGGTGTCAAATGAAAGCTTGTGAAAACACGAGTAAAAAATATATATATTATGTAATACTTGCGCTCACTTTTCTTGGTATTATTTTTAAAAAAATCGCTGTCCACCCGCCTTATCTCGAAAAGTACTTATCAAAAAATTTTGAAAAAATTCTGGAATATTCTCCACGGGGTGTAGATTGAACGAAAATTATCACGAGTGCATTACCTAATAATTTATCTGGTATGTAAAAACAGAAATTTCAAGGTCATCAATTTTCAGTAAAGATTGGAAATAAACTTTGTTGAAAACTCATTTGGGGTGTGTTTTGTGTAAAGTCACTGATCATTTTATACTTCCATTACAACATTTTTTATTTTAAAACGTATGGGACACTAATTATGCAAGTTCAACTTGCACCTGACCGGTTATTTTTATATATATATATATACCAGACAAATTATCAGACATAATGCATTCATGATAATTTTCACTCAATCTACACTTTATGTTGAATATTCCAGAATTTTTTCAAAAATTTTTAATCAGTACTTTTCAAGATAAGGAGGAGGATATCTATTTTTGGTCATTTTTTAAAAAATAATACAAAGAAAAGTATGTGAAAGTATTTACATCATATATACAGTCAGTCAAAGTGAAACTCGTACACTAGCTTCAATATAATTTTATTTGTAACACAAAAAGCACACTGAAAGAATAACATTTTATCATTTAACTCCCAATTAGTATAACTAAATAACAATGCGAATAGTAAATTATTCCAAATATTTTAACAGAAAAATAAAAATATTATTTTTAAACCTCAAAATGAAACTCGTACAAATGTAAAAAAATGGCTTTCTATACTGTCTAATATTTTGTTGGTAGGCCTTTGTTTCCTATCACATCTCTTAGTCGATTGGGGACCGACCGCACCAATTTTTCACAATATTCTGGCGATATTTTTTCCCATTCTTCCTGTAATACAGCCTTGACTTGATTTTTATTAGAAATTTCATGTTTTCTGATGGCAATTTTCAAATGGCTCCATAAATTTTCAATTACATTAAGGTCTGGACTTTGTGGTGGCGTTTCGAGTACTTTTGGACAGTTGTATAAGAGCCATTGTTTAACTCGTTGTGCTTTATGCTTGGGATCATTATCCTAATAAAATTTGAATGATCCCTGCAATCCAAACTTTTCCGCGCTTTGCTTTAAATTTTGCTTCAATATGTCCAAATACATATTTTGATCCATTATACCCTCCATAAAATGTAAGTTTCCTGGGCCTTTGGCAGACATACACCCCCACACCATAACGGATCCTCCTCCATGCTTAACTGTCGCTCTTAGAGTTTTTTCTTTTAGTGCTTCATTTGCCTTCTCCATACTCTTAGCTGCCCATCCGATCCCCAAATGTTAAACTTACTCTCATCAGCGAAAACAACTTCTTTCCAGAATTCAAAATCCTTTTCACGGTATTCTTCAGCAAACTGTAGTCTTTTAACTTTATTTACTTTACTAATAAATGACTTTTTTCTAGCAACCCTGCTATTTAATTTATGTTTTTTTAAAAGATTTCTAATTGTTTGTGGATTAACACTTTTATGCAAATATTTTTCAGCTTCCTTTGCTAGCTTAGGAGCAGAAATTGTTGGATCTTCTTCCATTTTTCGCAAAATCCATCGTTCGTCGTAATAATTAAAAATTTTTCTGGGACTTTTCCTAACTTTATTTTTTATTCTATTTTCATTTTTGTAGCGGTCTACAATGCTTTGAACTGTTGTATGACTTCGGTTCACAATCTTGCCGATTTGACGGTAGGACTTACCCATCTGAAAATGATGGATTATCAATTCCCTTTCGGCAACGCAAGTTTGTCCTCGTTGCCGTCCCATATTTAAAAAAAAAAAATTAAACGACAGTAAATGTTTGAAACTATCACCAGACACTATAATTTTAGAATAAATTTGTTTCAAGGTATTTTTTACAACAATTAGATACTAACTGTACGAGTTTAATTTTGGCGTTCTAAATGCAAATTTATAACAATTTGTTTACATTCCAAATTTTTTTTAGATCACTATATGCTGAGGAATTTGTACTAATACGCAGGTCACACAAAATGTATTTGCTGTTGTTTATTTTACACTGAGATAAAAATATTTAAAATTTTTATAGTGTACGAGTTTCACAATTGTGCATTCATTTCACACCACACTCGATAACCTAGTCACTTCTGATTTCACCACCCAAAACTAACCTTTTAAGTCAAAACTTAATTTTCACAACTACACTTTAACTCCCACTTTTTATTGTCTAAAATTTGTCTTAAGTTACATAGTCTGGTAGGAATAATTCTTTCATCCATGCTAATCCCTTTGTGTATATATTATTTTAACAAGACTATTACAAAAATGTAACGCAGTTTAAACTTCGGCTCTCTGTTCCAATACCCTTGACTCTGGTGACTAGTATAAGAATTATAAACACTTCCTTGAGGCCATCTCACACTACTGCTTCTCAAAGATTGGAGCCTCATAATTTTGAAAGCTGGCATAATTCTTAAAGTACCCTAACATGCCTGAAACTAAAATTTTGTAGCTTTTTATGTGTGCTAGGTGTGGGGATATAGAACCCCGCCCCCAGTACCTTTGGCTAGAATAGAAGTTACAAGAGAAAAGGTTTTCAACAAAGCTTGTTTCTGATCTTCGTTGAAAATGATGATCTTGAAAAAATTGTTTTGTATTTTTTTTATATTTATTTATTTATTTATTTATTTACTGCACTTTACAGATTGATCACAGAGATCTTTCCAATTACAAAGCACTAGAACTTAAATTAACTTAATTTAAATAATATTACATAATAATCTACATACACTTAAAACAATGCACGCAATTTAGTTTTGAAAAGACTGCACTTATCATTAAATATATCTACACTATTCTGGATTCCATTGTATAGCATGCAAGCATTATACAATGGAGATCCCAGGTGATAGTTATTATGGGCTACATCTGATATATAGAAAGTGCTATGATTTCTTGTGGTATACGTTGGCACATTAAAATATAAGTTGGACAGAAATGCCAGGTCATCAATGAGACCATTCGCTACTTTGTACAAGTAGAACATGCAATATTGTTTTCTACGTTTCTCTAAGGTTACCATCCCATAACGTTCGTGCAACAGTGTGGAAGAGATCATAGAGTTATATGAACCGGTTTGTTTATAATGCATGTAACGCATCATTTTATTCTGTATCAACTGAAGTGTTCGCTGGTGACAATTATAAAAGGGTGACCATACTATACTAGCATATTCTAATATACTTCTAACATAGGATATGTATAGCAGTTTTATGCAATTTGTACTTCTAAAATCTTTTGTGCTTCTGACAATGAAGCCATACATTTTGTTCGCTTTACTTGCTGTATAACTTACGTGATAGTTAAACGTCAATTTGGAATCAAAAATCACCCCTAAGTCCTTTATCTTATCCTCATACAAAAGTGGGACATTCTCAATACTATATGTAAACTTTATCGGCTTCAGTTTTGTAGTATAAGAAACAACAGTACACTTACTTACACTAAAGTAAATCTTATTGTCAGTTGCCCATTTTGCAACGTTGTCTATATCATTCTGCAAAATCCGGCAGTCAGCAGGCGATCTGATTTCATAATAAAGTTTTAAGTCGTCAGCAAATAACAGGCAGGATGCATTTTTAACTACACCAGTGATGCTGTTGATATAGAGTAAAAAGAGCAGAGGTCCTAGGTTGGACCCCTGCGGAATCCCGGATGTAGGTGTAAAAGGTTTGGACTCATACCCCTTTATCTTTACTACATGTTCACGATTATAAAGGTAAGATTTTAAAACCTCAATTAAATTCACGTGGAATCCAAAATCCTTCTTCAGCTTATTCAACAATATCGCAAATGAGACCTTATCGAATGCCTTTTCAAAGTCTGTATATACAATATCCATTTGGCCGCGCCGATTTAAGACATCTGACGTTGCTTGCGTTACCGCTAATAAATTACTAATGACGGATCTACCCTCCATAAAGCCGTGCTGATAAGTACTTATACTGTGACGAACCGAGTTTGATATATTGTTATAAATAATCTTTTCAAAAACTTTAGCTGCCGTTGAGAGTATTGCAATTGGTCTATAGCTCTTTATATCGTTTTTGTCACCCTTTTTAAAAACTGGACATATTCTTGTTCTTTTCCACAGGTGTAGAAACATTTTTGTTTTAAGATTCAAATTAAACAAAAACAGTAGCGGATAACATAATATATCCTCAAAGCCCTTAAATATATATGGGGGAATGCCGTCTGGGCCTGTTGCTCTATCGTCCTTCAACTCCCTCAATGTCTCCACAACATTAACTATATCAATTTTGTCAATTAGAACACAGTGATGATTGACACTTTCAACACTATCATTACTGCTACCTAAATCATTAGAGTAGACGCTCTCAAAGTAATTAGCAAATGCATTAGATATTTCATCCCCTCCATTAAACTCCTCTATATTGAAAAACATTTTATTTGGTATGTGCAATGACCCTTTTTTTGTTATTTATAAAGGACCAAAATAAACGAGGGCTTATTCCAATATTGTTCTGTACTGTTATCAAGTACGCACATTGAGCACTTCTTATATCCTTTTTCAGTTGAGCCCGTATTTTTTTAAATTCTAACAATACCAGTAAATCATTAGTCCTTTTATATTTTTTTTCTCAATTTTGCTTTATACTTGAGTTTATTTATTATTTCTATGTTAAACCAAGCAGGATAATTTTTTGATTTATTATTAGTTTTAGGTATGCACTTATTAAATATGTCATATATTTTCTCATAAAAACCGTTGAGGCTAGATTAACATTATCATAAGATTCAAGAAATGTCCAATCCGTGGCATGTAACATATGATATAAAGACAAATAGTTCGCTTTGCGGAAATTATAGCGTACATCATTAGATTTTAATTCTTTTATTCTCATATGCGGTATTGATACGGAAATACCCAGAGTGGGGTGGTATTTATCTTCTGGAACGAGACTAAAGTCGTTTTTTAAAACAAGACAATCAACATTACTTACCACAATGTCCAATAATCGGTTTTGTGGAGTTTACAACTTGATTATACTGATTAGCACCGTAGAAGCTTAAAAAAATGATTTAACAATTCAACATATTATCAGCTTTTCTCACTTCATAATACGTTTTGAGATATGTTAAATTAAAATCACCCATAATTACAAAATTAGAATCCAAGAGATAATTTTGCTCTTCAATAAACGTATATAGCTTTTCATATGAATGCAGACCGCACATTGGCGCAACATATACAGCAAGAAGATAAATGAATCTACTATTCCCCAAATTTAACTTTACACAAAGAAGGTCAACATTTTCATCCTCAAAATGTGTATTAACCCTAGAAATATCAATATGTTCTTTTGACGCTATCAGAACCCCACCCCCTCTGGACTTTCCACATGTTGCATAATTTCTATCCTTCCTGAACACATTAAACATGGCCGGAAATATTTCGCTATCCGTATATATACCAGATAAATTATCAAAAGTAATGCACTTGTGATAATTTTCACTCAATCTACACTTTAGGTTCATTATACCAGAATTTTTTTCAAAAATTTTTGATCAGTACCTTTCGAGATAAGGGGGAGAATATCTATTTTTGGCCATTTTTTTAAAAATAATGCAAAGAAAAGTGTGTGTAAGTATTTACATCATATATATTTCTAAAATTGTGTGTTCGCAAGCATTCTTTTCACACCACACTCGATAACCTAGTCACTTCTGACTGCACCCTCCAAAACTAACCTTTTAAGTCAAAACTTGATTTTCACAACTACATTTTAACTCTCACTTTTTAGTGTTCCGTACGGAACACTTATAAGATCACTTCGGTTTGTCTGTCTGTCTGTCTGTCACACCCGATTTTCTCCGAAACTATTTGACATAGAAAGGTGAAATTTAGTAACAATATAGGAATTGATGGCCTCATCAGAGCCATGTAGTTTTGAGAATTAAATTTTGACTTAAGGGGTTAGTTTTGGGGGGTGAAGTCGGAAGTGAAAAAAAATTTTTTTACTAGGTCATCGAGTGTGGTTTGTCAAATGAAAGCTTGTGAAAACACGAGTAAAAAATATATATATAATTTTATACTTGCGCGCACTTTTCTTTGTATTATTTTTAAAAATTCGCGAAAAAAAATCGCTGTCCCGGGCCTTATCTCGAAAAGTACTTATCAAAAAATTTCGAAAAAATTCTGGAATATTCTCCACGGGCTGTAGATTGAACGAAAATTATCACGAGTGCATTACCTTTAATAATTTATATGGTATATAAAAAAAACAAAAATTTCAAGGTCATCCGATTTCAGTAAAGATTGGAAACAATCTTTGTTGAAAAGTCATTTGGGGTGTGTTTTGTGAAGTCATTGATCATTTTATACCACCGTAACATAAATTTTGACTTAAGGGGTTCGTTTTGAGGGGTGAAATCGGAAGTGAAAAAAAATTTTTTTTTACTAGGTCATCGAGTGTGGTGCCAAATGAAAGCTTGTAAAAACACGAGTATAAAAAATATATATATAATGTAATACTTGCGCACACTTTTCTTCGTATTACTTTTAAAAAATCGCTGACCCCTACCTTATCTCGAAAAGTACTGATCAAAAAATTTTGAAAAAATTCTGGAATATTCTCCACGGGGTATAGATTGAACGAAAATTATCACGAGTGCATTACCTTTAATAATTTATTTGGTATATAAAAAAAAAAAAAAAAAAATTCCAGGTCACCAGTTTTCAGTAAAGATTGGAAACAAACTTTGTTGAAAACTCATTTGGGGTGTGTTTTGTGAAGTCACTGATCATTTTATACCATCCTAACAAAAATTTTTATTTTAAAACAATCAACGTACGGAACACTAATTGTGCAAGTTCAACTTGCACTTGACCGGTTTTTTTTTTTATTGTTGTCTAAAATTTGCCTTTAGTTACATAGTCTGGTAGGAATAATTCTTTAATCTATGCTAATCCTTTTGTATATATATTATTTTAACAAGACTGTTACGAAAATGTAACACAGTTTAAACCTCGGCTCTCTGTTCCAGTCCCTTTGACTCTGGAGACTAGTATAGGAATTATGAACACTTCCTTGAGGCCATCTCACATTACTGCTCCGCAGAGATTCGCGCCCCCTGATTTTAAAAGCTGGCATAATTCCTAAAGTACCCCAAGATGCCAAAAAACTAAATTTAGTAGCTTTTTATGTGTACTAGGTGTGGAGATATAGAACCCCGCCCCCATTGGTAGAAGCTACCAAAAAGAAAAATTTTCAACAAAGCTTTTAAACTTGTATTTTCACAAGCATTCATTTGACACCCCACTTGATAACCTATTCACTTCTGATTTCACCCCCCCAAACTTACCTTTTAAGTCAAAATTTAACTTTCACAACTACCCTTTAACTCCCACTTTTTGTTGTCTAAAATTTTCCTTGAGGTACGTAGTCTGATAGGAATAATTCTTTCATCTATGTTAATCCCTTTGTATATATATTATTTTAACAAGACTATTTCGAAAATGTAACACAGTTTAAACTTCGGCTCTCTGCTCCAGTACCTTTGACTCTGGAAACTAGTATAGGAATTATAAACACTTCCATCTCACATTACTGCTCCCTAGAGATTGGAGCCCCATAATTTCGAAAGCTGGCATAATTCTTAAAGTACCCTAACATTCCCAAACTAAAATTTAGTAGCTTTTTATGTGTGCTAGGTGTGAAGATATAGAACCCCGCCCCCAGTACCTTTGGCTAGCATAAAAGTTACCAAAAAAAAAAGGTTTTCAACAAAGCTTGTTTCTGATCTTCATTGAAAATGATGATCTTGAAGAAGTTGTTTTGTTTTTTTTTTATATATACCAGATAAATTATCAAACGTAATGCTCTCGTGATAATTTTCACTCAATCTAAGCTTCCATATGGAAGATAATTAAATCAAATTCTAATTGTAGACCATATTGTCAAGCAAGAAATCTGAGTGCCGAAGCCCTGAATAGCTTTTTCATCAATATTGCAGAGGAGCTGATGACACAGTTGCCTAACTCAGAAGTATCCTATAATGAATTTCTAAGTGGGAATGTTCTGGAAGGTGTGGAAACTTTTAAATTTGTTCAGATCACAAATAATACAGTAAGGGAAGCAATTTCTGGATTGAAAAATTCACATAGTAGGGATCCTATTGAAATGAGCACCAAAATCATCAAAACTCTAAAAAACCTAATTATATACCCCTTGACTCATCTCATCAATCTTGGCCTGAGGGAGAACACCTTCCCATCAATGCTTAAAGTTGCCAAAGTTGTTCCTATCTTTAAAAATAAAGGATCGGTGGATGATTGTAATAACTACCGCCCAATATCCATTCTACCTGTTTTTTCCAAAATATTTGAATCGGTCATGAAAAATCAAATGACTGTATACTTTGAGCACAACAACCTGTTTATGCAGAGTCAGTTTGGTTTTAGAACTAAAAGATCTACTGCCCTGGCAATAAATCGGCTTACCGAGTATGTAGCGGAGGGCCTTGAGTTGGGATTGGATACCTATGCTTCGTTCTTTGACTTATCAAAGGCTTTTGACTGTGCTTCTTCAGAGATCCTTCTCTCGAAACTGTCATACTACAACTTTGATCCTTGTAGCATAGACCTTGTTAGGTCATATCTTTCTAATCGCTCTCAATATGTGAGCTTTAACATGGAGGTCTCTGGCAGACAGATTATCAAACACGGGGTTCCCCAGGGGTCAGTCTTGGGACCGTTACTGTTTTTAATTTATATAAATGATTTGCCAAATTACACTGATGACCCAAATTTAATCCTATTTGCAGATGATACCACCAGTCTGCAGCACTATCATCCTGGAGATCCAATACAGCAGACTGTTTCCGACATGCGGCATAACATAGGGAGTTGGTTCTTGGCAAATAGGCTCACCCTAAACCGTGATAAAACACTGAGTCTGAAGTTTACCCTAAGAAATTCTCCATCTGATCTATCTACAAATGACTTTGTTAAATTTCTGGGTGTGTTCCTAGACCCTGGGCTCACATGGGAGAAGCATGTCTCTGAACTGGCGTCTAAACTTTCCAGAATGATTTTCCTTATTCGAAGTTTGGCTAGAAATGTATCTCAAGAGGTTCTCTTAATCGCTTATCATGCATATTTTGCATCCAACATGTCTTATGCTCTTGTGAACTGGGGACACTCATCGCATGGGCAAAGAATTTTCTCACTTCAGCGACGCTGTATTCGCGTCATTGTGGGACTGGGATATCGCGACTGTTGTCGTCGCTATTTCTCTGAATTGGGGATATTGACCTTCCCCTGTGTATACATATTCCAGTGCTTAACATACATTAAACAAAATGTGTGGCTATTCACTACCCATGAAAATCTCCATAATTACCCCACTAGAGGTAACCAAAATATAATTCCTAGCTTCCACAGAATAGCTCGGACTCGCAGAGGCACCGACTACTATGGGGTCAGTTTCTTTAATGCCTTACCGGTGGCTGTTAGAGAGCTGTCGGACGAGAGCTTTGTCAGGAAGGTAAATCCTACCTGATTGCAAAATCATTTTACTCACTTGATGAGTTTTTTGAATCATAATTTTAATGACTTAACTATGTAATTAATGTGTCTTACCTTTATTTTGTTCTTTTGATATGTTTTAATTGTTCATTGATTTGTAGTTACATGTTTTTGATATTTTAATATGTTAACATTTTAACAATTCTTTTGACTTGTGACGTGTAAAAGCACATTGTGTACTTATTACTAATAAATATTTGATTTGATTTGATTTGATTTATGTTGAATATTCCAGAATTTTTTCAACAATTTTTGATCCTTTCGAGATAAGGGGGAGAACAGGGAGAAACATCTATTTTTGGCAATTTTTTTTAAAAATAATACAAAGAAAGTGTGTGCAAGTATTTACATCATATATATTTCTAAAATTGTGTGTTGACAAGCATTCATTTGACACCCCACTCGATAACCTAGTCACTTCTGATTTCACCCCCCAAAACTAACCTTTTAAGTCAAAATTTAACTTTCACAACTACACTTTAACTTCTACTGTTTGTTGTCTAAAATTTGCCTTAAGTTACATAGTCTGGTAGGAATAATTCTTTCATCTATGCTAATCTTTTTGTATATATATTATTTTAACAAGCCTGTTACGAAAATGTAACACAGTTTAAACTTCGGCTCTCTGTTCCAGTCCCTTTGACTCTGGAGACTAGTATAG